>JBAMIG010000023.1:11406461-11455904 GCA_037177335.1 Kiunga ballochi | reverse complement strand
GCACACAAACACTGTTTAAATGCAGTTCCATCGACAGCAGCTCTGTTCATGAGTGTATCTTATTTTGTTGGTGTTTTTCTTCTTTTTCATTTTTATTTGTTTGCAATATTCAGTCATTCTTGTTTCATATTGCATAATTTACTGATGTCTCTGCAGCAAGATGCCGATGCCTCCATCAGCAGTCAGATTGCTGCTTTTCTCAGCTGAACATAAATGTACATTACAGTTCATTTGTGTCCACTGCCAGAAGGCAGGGAGGAACACACAGTTGTACTGATATTAGGTTTTTTTTTACAGACTGTATAGTAGCACTTGAAACATGGCTTCTTATCTACACCCCCCCCATTTACCTTCTCTTATGCACGAATACACACTGCTGTGTGAGCCTAATGACGTTAGGCAAGCTTTGCTGAGCTGTGACAGAGCATGAAATATGGAAACAACAGAACACTATGAGCCCAGCTTATTTTCAGCAGCTCTCATTCAGTTAGCTTTTTATTAAATTGCTCCATAAAACATTTTTCTTTTCCTTAATTTGCTTTTTTTTTGTTTTTGTTTTTTTTGTACCTCGGACCTTCCCTGGACAGTCTTTTCCTTTTAGGTCATTTCAGCTATTGACTCTAGTGCTTGTGTGTCCTGAATCAGTACCTCAGCTGTGAAAGTTTAAATAAGATGATTAATTTATTAGACAAACATGTAATTGGCTGAGTCATAGTATTTAATAACTTTAGAGTCTTAGGCTTATTTCTGTTTTAATTAAAAGCATGACAATTCCTTTTTATACACTGTTCAGGAAAAATGCAGCTATGCTTCATTTTATTTAATCAATATACTGTTTATGTGTTAGCCTTGGGGTTCCTAAAGCCTTAAAATGTGTGTCTGTTCTCACCCGAGTTGATCCCAGACTACTGTCCAGGCATGATGGATGATGGTGTTTACTGTTGCTTCATGCCTCTACCTGCTGAAACGGATCCCCTTGGGCTCTACAAGCATGGTTACTGGCTATGTTAATGTCTGAATTATGTCCGTATGTTTATCCTTGTTTTTTTGTCTAATGAAGACCGGACAGGACAGTCCACCGAGCCTTAAGAATAGAATCTGCATGTTGAATTTGTCTCCCAGTGTGGCTTTTTTGGGAAAACAGAACAGTTCTGCAGTGAGGGGGAAAATAGTCTGTTGGCTCTGCTACTGACATTATTCCAGATTTCCCCACTCTCGTTGCCATGGAAATCTGTAGCATATGCTCAGTAACCTAATTCTATCAGGCCCTTGATAAGACCACACATGCTAACCTGGCTGTCTCATACACAGAAGGAAAGCTATGCAGGTATGCCTCACCTGTAAAGAAATGTCATATAAGTAATAAATAAATGATGTGAATGTTTTGTACCTTCAGATCGCCCTGTGATTCAGGGTCTCCTCACGGCAAGGGTGTTTTTTACTGGTCTTTCTTCACATGTTAAAATTGTATTGTGCCAACGTGAACTAAAACTTTGCTTTTAATGTCTGTTAAGTTTCTGTAAGGACTGGTGGCAGTGCTCTGGCAGCTCAGCAGTCCTCCTGCTTTCCAGGTTCAGGTGCTGCTGAGACCTCTGGATTATTCCAGCCACAGAACTATTCTGCCACCATGTCATCTCCTTCTCTTTTCCTGATTTTGGAGCTTCCTGCTTGCACTGGTTTTGCTCTATGCTGTTAATGTGTGCTGAAACCCAGTCAGACAGTTTCCTCTGTTTAAAGATTCAAATGTCTGAGGCTGTCTCCACTACTGACAGATTCACTTGTCAAAAATGAGCAGGAGTCATGAAATATTCACAGAGGACAAAGCCAGAGGTCAGAAGCTACTGCTTTTTGAGAGAAAAAAGGAAGTTTAAGATTATTTGACATTTTTTTATAAAGTCCTTTACCATCTGTTAGTGTCTCCTTTTTGAGGCCTTTTAATCACAAAGCATTGCAGCATCTTAGTTAATCTTACCTCAAAACAGTGAAGACAGAAAGCAGAAGTAGGATTTGGATATTTTCTCATGTATCTGGTATTACTCAATGTTGTGTTATGTTCCACAACATAAGCCTTGTTGCTAAGGCTCACACCCTTCCTGTGACTCCTGTAATCCCATTTCACAACAGGGGAATATTTGTTCACACTCTGAAGTTGCCTGTGTTTCTGCACCATGGTTATTGGAGCCATCTTTTAGCTTTTAGCTTTTAAAGAAAAACACGTGGCTTGTAGGAATCTTTGTCTCAGCATTATCATGCTTGTTTTCTTAACTGTATTCTTATTGCTTTATAAAGCTTCCTGTTGTCTTTGTGACTAAAGGCGTCACTGTCACCAAAGCCTTTTATTGCGTCACTGAGTTTCAGTGTGCCAGAGTCGAGACTCTTTATCCGCTGCTTAAGGCTTGGCTCTGGATACCCTCCGATAAGGAGCAGTTACTGGCTGACTGCCACGGTTTTTAATGGTAATAAATTAATTGTGGCCCTGTTAGGGCTGATTAATGAGTCATATCATGCTACATTATAATACCTGGAAGAGGGAAGGAGCTTTAATGGTTAAGTCTGAATTCTCTGACCCTGAGTTATCAGTTCCCCTCAAAGAAACAGATGAATATCTGGCAGGAGTAAATTATTAAGTGGAAAGGTTGGCCTCATTGAAGTGAAATGTTTTAGCCAGTATGACAGCCATGGACAGGCTGCTTTCATTACTAAATAATTCTCATTGCGTTTACCCAAGTGACTAAGATTTTGTACTGGCGCTTATCTAACATCCATCACTAAAGATTTCCTTTATGTATGTTCAGATGCAGCTGGATGTTTCAACATGTATTTTCCCTTTTGCAGCAAGTCTGATGTAAGATTAAATCACCCTCTGCTGTGTGTTATTAAACTCAATGCTGTTTAACAAAAGTTAGCCTTCAGCTAGCATCATCTGGATGTCAGCTTGTGGTATTTGCATAGACGAAAATGATAAAGTGTGTATGTGTGTGTGTAGGGGTTCAATGTGGAAGCATGTCTCAGAAAGACAGGTCCACATTGTTGGGTTATCCTGAATCATGCTGATGGAGTAATTTAACATGCAAAGTGAACGATTCATAAATGTCCTCCCAAACTAGATCCACACCATAAAGGCACAGCAATATTTAAAAGTAAATAAATGCAATAATTCAGTTTCTTATTACATTGTTTTTCCAGTTAATTAATTGGAAGTGACCGTGTTATCACAGCTCTCATGGACAGTTTCTATCAAAAGTTGACATCATTTCTTCATGGGCATGACTGAACGTTGATTTGATGGAATATTGGCTTTTAAACTAAAAGTTTAATGCTTTCCTGCTTTTCACCACCATTCAACATCCAGCTCTGATGCAGAGCCAAGGTCACTGTCCTTTTAAAACACCAAGCAGACTCAAACTGTTACACTGAAAATGTTTTAGGCTGTACTTTAGATTCCATCCACTTTGTGTGACACATCAGAAAACAAAACTGTTCCAGATTATGATGTTAATACTTATAGGAAGGACACCTGTCAGTTTTTACCTCTCCTCTTCAGAAGGATGAATGTAGCCAGACCATTTAGTCCTTCTCTCACCTGAACATACAACCTCTGCAGGACTAATCATTTCTTCATGTGTTAGTGTAAAATGTGAATATAAAGGTGCTGATTGTATATAGGGTGTTCTTTAAAAACAGGAATGCCAGATGTAAATCCAGCTTGACTTTAGAAAGCAGTGCTGTGTAATGGCACTCTGTAGTTTATGGCACAACTGTGCATGGAAAGGTCCCAGATTATGTCCGTCCCCACTATAATCAGTTCTGTCTCAGATGAAGGTGACTTTTTGTTTTTCTTCCAATTTAAAGGGGAGTAACTTCACAACTCAGCGACATTTATATCCACTCAAATGTTTGAACTGATGTTCATGGAATCTACCATTTTATAAATACGTCCATGAGGTATTTGTGACTTGTGTAAATCTGCAATCCTCTTTCCCAGATCAGAGCTCCATAGGCTTTGCTTTTGATCCGGTGCTTGATCCAAAACATGCACACACAGACTAACAAAAACTATTTGAAATGAATGAAAAAGTATTTTATTAATCCCACAGGGATGTTATGATTTTGTGTGTGTGTGTGTGTGTGTGTGTGTTTGTTGGCATAGACAAGTTGCCAGCTGTACTGTCATTATCATGAATGAAAAGTGTGTAGTTGAACTGACAGTACAAGTAAGTCTGTGAATGAGTGTTTTTCCTTCATATATACTAAACAGTGTGCATATTGTCTCTGCATTAACGTCTAAATATCCAATGATTAAATTATAATGAATTAAAACTTTTCTCTTTTTATAAAATATGTTTACAGTTATCAGGAACATCTTGGATCATTGTAAGGTCAACAGTAAGACAGTTTGCTCATCCTTATTTAAACAAGCTTAGTGGAAGAAGACTCACCTGCAGCCTAAAAAATATCGTTACAAAACTTGGGTGGTTTTTCTTGGGAATAAATATTTTGTGTCTTATTAAAAATGACAGGTCATGTATACTTTTAGAAAGCACTGAGTTATAGGTGGAGATTTTTTCCTGTCATTCTTGACTTTTTTTTTTTCCCGATACCAGCAGCATGTGCATCCACAAAAAATTCTCATTTAATTGAACTGCTATCAAGTTTTAGTCCAATAAGAGGCAAAACATATAGATACATGTTTGTTTATCCACTCTTAAATAAAACCTTGTGTTTGGCAAATATGAGCCTATGTGACAGCCAGTGTATGCTGACGGACAGACCATCTGTTATGTCTCTACAGTGCTTAGATGCTCTCTTCATACATTTGCTCCCCCCAATGTCAGAATTCCTTCTAAAACACAATGGAATATTTGTATTAGTATCAAGATGAGGATATATTTATTATCATAACCTCTAGATGTATCTGGGGTTTGTGATGAATGAGAATAGGAGAAGCAGTCTCCCCCTCTGGCCAAATAAGAGAGCACACTTTTCCCTTAGGTCCTGGGCTCAGGGCCAACTTTGGAACAGCAGTGCTAATGACTGTCGCACAAAGGCCAAATGTCTCGCAGTGGGGCAGGAAAAAACTGGCAAGATTCAGCTCCCTTGATCCCCCAACTGAGTTTAATATGTAAAATGAATCCAAGAAGTCAGCTTTTCTGTCAGTGATGCACTCTATTATCATTGCTTTTGCAGCCTTTCTTATAACATTACTCGCCTTTTTTTCTTTGAAGGTTTTTGTGCATTTCTTTCTCTGCCCTGGTAGGCATCCTTATCTGAAAAGCCTTCTAGTTTCCATGTAGATATATCACCTGTGGCAGCCATTTGATGCTTTTTCTGAATGTAGCAGTTGTGTTTATAAGTGAGCTCATACTAGGTATTCTGTTCAAACTGATTGTCTTGTGCTTCATGAATCTTTGAAAACTTTGCCAGGGCTTAGTGATGCTCTTAAGTGCATTTAAACAGGAAGCAGAAACTGAATGGGTAGGGTTTCTAGTGGTGATATCTCGCCTTTACTGTCTCTCCTCCCTGTAAACCTTTGGCTGATTGCCCAGGTCTGCACTGCTGAGGAGCTGAAGTGGGCACTTTTAGAGCTGCTCTGCTGAACACAGGGTCAAGGACAATGGGCATGTATACGTTTCAGTGTGAATAAATTCTTTTGTGCACACTTCTTTGAGTGAATGGAGCATCTATTTCAGGCAGCCGCTGTGCAGTACATGCAGATATTTTGGTTATTGTAATGTATTGTAATCACATGTTACTTTTAGTGATGCCCCTCAAAATGGACACTGAACCAGAATATGTTTCTACATCTAAGAAAAAATATTAATTTGCAGATTTCTGTGATACAGCAAGAACCAGATCACTTGAAAGTCCCCATGTGTCTGCCTGACAACATAACTGCTTTCCTGCTGGAGATAAAAGACAGTTATAAAAATGGCTTCAGGGTAGAACCTGTCATTAAACATGAGGCGGTGACACTTGCTGCTGTTGTTGTCGTCATTGCCGCTTGCAGTCCTTGGAAAAGCAGGCCTTTGGAGAGCCTAACACAGTGTGAACATGTGCTATCAAAGCTAGCATGGGGCTGCCACTTTACTTAGCTAAGGCTGCAGGTGCACAGAAGAATCAAGTTGTCTAAAGACATATTGAGTGTGTTCACAACATGATTTAGATTTTTTTTTACAGCCAGTACTACTATTGCACACCTACTGTGGTCACTGTAAGCAGTACTGTGGGGAAAACGAAGGTAAAAGTATGAGTTTTCTTGCCATTCAGGGTTGTGTGGGCTCTTGAGATAAAGCACTGCAATGTTTCCTCCAGTAGGGCGTACTTCCTTACAAATGTTGGTAGATAATAATACATGCAACTACGCTATATCTATGGACAAATATAGCTATGTGTCTGCATACACACAGGCTAACAGATGAAGCAAAGAGACATTTGTTTCCCTGTTATTTTCTTTCTCCTCAGGGAGGAGAGTTTATGAGGATAAAGAAAGGATGGCATGCTGACAGCAAGATGTTAGCTGTGATAATAGGTTCCCCTGGGTTGCAATGGTTTGCTTGATTTGAAAGGTTTTAATGCAGTTGAATGAGGGGCCGTTAGCTGGCCTCGATATAAGGCAGTGGCGTGGAAAGGTCTAAAGTAGCCTGTCCAACAACATCTTACTTCAGTGGTATTAAGACTCTATAACCACAAATGCAGTTCTGCCTCCTCATAAAGGTATTTTATCAAAGCAGCTGTAGGTCCCAGTATAGTTTTTCAAACAAAACAACATAATAAAGCAGAATAAATGTGATCCCAAGCAGTGGCCCGGTTTGTGGGTCGCATCTGTTCCTCTGGGATGAATGTGAAAAGCCCTTCAGCATCCTAGCTCTTAGCACCTCATGCTCCACCTTCCAAAAACCTCTACATTGCCTTCACTGTATTTGTGTTCACACATGAGCAGCCTGAATGACGGTGACATTTATGGACTAGTCCAGGCAGTAACCCTGTCTGTCCCTCAGGGCTGTCCTTTTCCAAACCTCTTGTGCAAAGTTGGAAGTATGCAGCTGTGCTGCTTTACCTCTAAAGGCCATAATATATCACTGTCAATAAGTCACATCGATTAGACTGCAGGCATATCGAATAAATAAGTCCATATACAAAAAGACACATTTAGATTTTTAGTTTTAGCACAAAGAAACAAGTTTTCTAAACTCTTTGGATCATTTGAGTTCAGTGTATTGATATTAGCTGGTTTTGCATTACTTTATTTTTTATGAGAATAATTTGCTGCAGTCATAGGTGGTGTCGGATGAAATGCCCTAATGCACTTTGGCATGAGACTGACATGACCTGAAGTGGCCCCGATATACCCTGCATTAATATTCACTGAGATGGGGAAGATGTGCAAATATTAAGTAGAAGAGATCCTGTGTGTTTCTCCCATTCTAATAAGTGTCAGTCAGGCAGACTCTAAAAGTGTTGGCCTAATATTCTGAGACAAGCAGCCCCATCTTCTCTCCTCCCCTCTGGCTCCACCTCTCTGTGTGCTGTCTCCCTGGCTCTAATCAGGTGGCCATTGTATATGGATTTACTGCCCTCTGTGCTCCCAGGAGGGAGATTGGATTTTTTTTTCCCCTGCACTGGCTAATCTTTCCCTCTCACACTATTTTTCATTTCTAATTCTATCTCCTCTCTTCTTGCATTCTCAGACACATTTTTGTTGTCCTCCCATTTCTCAAAGATAATCACTTCATTTGCCAGCCTCACTAAAGTCTTCATTTATTTTCTTTTAATAAGTTCTTACTTCCACCATGCTTCTCTCTATTCCTCTCTTTCTCTTTTCCTGACAGTACACTAAAACATTACTGTGAATATTGCAGAATAACTTGCCGGAGTTGCCTTGCACTTCCAGTTATACAGCAAAAAGGTTTTCTCTTTCTGATAGTTTAGTTTTTTTTAATGCATTTGTTCTAACTTATTATTTACTGTTTTTTTTTCCAGCCACTCTCACTCTCCTGGCTCCATGGCAGCAGCAGTGCGCGGCAGTGAGTGGTCATGTGGACGCTGCACCTTTCTAAACGCCGGTGCAGCACCTCGCTGTTCCATCTGTGAGGCACCGCGGCAAAAACCGGATCTAAATCAGATCCTGCGGCTGAGCAGCACTGAGGAACATCGCTGGGCCTGTCCCCGCTGTACGCTGAACAATCCCCAGGGTTCTGGCGCCTGTTCCGTCTGTGGCTTTGGTCCGTCCCCTTCCACCCATACTGCTCCTACTACCACCATCGCTGCCACTGCCAATGGCCTCCCACCTGTGCCGAATGAGCCCCCATCACCTGCCATAACCCCCACAGTTCTACTGGAGCCCCATGGACAGCCTCCAGCTAAAGAGGAACCATTGCGGCGGTCTGAGAGCAACGGGGAGGTGGGTGGTCTGGAGGAGCAACACTCTGGCTGGGCTTGTCCACGTTGCACACTACACAACACCCCCGTAGCGCTGTCATGCTCAGCCTGTGGGGGACCCAGAAAACTGTCTTTGCCCAAAATCCCCCCCGAGGCACTGGTTGTACCTGAAGTCCGTACACCTGTTTTGGGATTTCCTGTTCACCCAGCTGGATCTGCTCCACTACTCATTGACTTAACAGATGACTCCCCCCCAGCCCTACCTTGTGACCCTCAAGAATCTCCCCAAGCATCTTCACAAACTCTCTCTTCACCTTTTGCTGCCTCTTTCTCTTCCCTCCAGAACAACCCTGTGCCCCGCAGCAGAAGAGAAGTGCCCCCTCCAGGGCGGCCACAGAACCCAGGAACCAACACCCCCAGCCCCACCTCCCCTTCAACAGCCATTGTACCACCCCAGCCAGGCCCTCAGCGGCCAGCAAAGCCCAAACACGCACAGCCCCAGGAACCTTCATACCCCAGCAAGCGCCTCAGTATTTTAGAGGAAGAAGAAACTCACCCATTAACTCCCCACCTTGCTCCCCCTGCCACCAACACCTGGAAGTGCCCTAGCTGCTCATTGCCCAACCCAGGTAGCTCATCAAAGTGTGAGTCCTGCCGATCATCCCGGGCTGGTGCTGACCTCATTGACCTGGTAGGCTGTGAGACAGTGCGATTTACCCCCGCCAGTCCCTCTAGCCCAGACTTTAGCACCTGGGCATGCTCCAAGTGCACCCTACGCAACCCTACTGGTGCCCCCAAGTGCTCAGCTTGTGGTTCTTCCAAACTACATGGCTTTCAGGAGCAGCAGCCACCTCTATCTCGTTGCTGTACACACTGTGGCCTCCCATCAGGACCTGGTTCTGCATCATGCTCCTGTACACCATCCTCCTCAGGTCATAAAACACGGAAACAGGCCAGAGGCTTTCCTTCCTCCTCTTCTGCTGCTTCTCCCTCTTCCTCTTCTTCCTCCACCTCATCTAGCCTTCAGGAGAAGGTAGGACAGTGGAGCTGCCCAGCATGCACGCTTCTCAACGACATCAAGGCCAAAAACTGTGCAGCATGCCACACGCCGCAGCAGTACCTCACCCTTCGTAAAGTGGTTAAGCCTCTAAAGAGGAGGGAAAGTATGCATGTTGAGGCCCGTCGACGGAATGATGAAGGCGAGGCTAAGGAGCTTTGGGAGAACATAGTCAGCTTCTGTAGAGAGGTAAGATAAACAAAAGTGAATAACTTCAGTAAAAGCTTTCCTGTGTAGGGCTGGGTGGGATTGTCAGTATGATTTTAACTGATTTATGCGTTCTGTTTGAATAAGTTTGTTTTTTCTTTTGACTATTACTTTGACAGTTTGGGAAGCTAACATGAGTGTAGTTTCACCTGCACCCTTGCTGCCATGTCTCTCTTCAGGTCTTCAAAATCTCTTCTACTTTTCTGCCTGAATGTTTTCTCTTCTTTCCTTTTGAGTATCCTGGCAGCTGTCAACTGTCTAAAATGGGCATTAAAACCAAAGCCTAACCAATATGGATCATTTTTGGTGAATACCAATTCAGGTTTTTGACAATACATTTTGATAACTTATTTATCAGCTGAATCTTAAAATATCTTATATAATATCTTAAATACATGTGAGGAATTGTCAAGGAAAGGTTTCGCACAACTTAATCCAGTTCAGAGTCTAGGGAATATATGCAGTCAAGAAAGATTTAGGAATAAAGTAAAAGAAATCAAAACGGGCTTCTGATGGAGTCTGACCAATAAAGAGCAAACTTCTCCATGTTCTTATTTATATGTATTATATGAAATGGTAACAATAAAGAGATAAAAATGACTGAATTGAATAAAACTGCACTTTAAACCTAATTTCACAATAAGAAGCTGTAGCTACACATGTGGACCTCTTAAGTGATCGCCCTGTTTATTTAACTTTATTTTCATTTCCACTTTATTCTCAAAACTCTACTTCGACTTAATTCTCGTCATTTTGACTTTATTCATGACATTTCAAGCTTTTTCTCCGAGTTAAGGAGGGGGAAAAAATATTCCCCGCAATATTTTTTCAGTGTGGCCCTTATGCTCCGTCGTGCTACTTGCCTCCCCAAAAAGCGGAAAAACAAAGTCAGGTGACTCCGTGATGTCAGCAGCACGTCCTCAATATGTTACTGAGACCACAATTGTGAAGATGATTGAGGGAAGTGAGTCAGAGCTCAATCTAGTGGACAAATGCCACAAGAAATTATTCTGCATAACTCCGACACTTAAACTCCGTTTACTGTTTTATGAGATATTCAGAATAAATTGCTGTTTGTTCAGCTAAATAACTGTCGGTAATAGCCATTATGAAAAGTACAAAAATCAATCAAGCTCTGGATTAATGTCTACGCTGCTGGCTCTGTGGACAGATTAACTGAAACTGTCTCATCCTTATAGAAAGGATTAACATGAAATTAATTCTGTTCTAAGTTTGATGTTATTTTACCGTCCAAACATTTTCCGTGTATGTTTTAGGTGAATTTAAGCCCTTGGACTATATGTTCATTACATTTACATCCTTTTTCAAGCATGTAAAAATAAAGCTTCCTTTTAGTAGAGTAGTGTCTTCATCTGTAGATATCTGACATTGGTCATTTCCTTTTCAACAAGTATTCACTCCTCACTTATTGTGATTCTGCTTTATGTTATCATTAACTTTTCCATTATGAATCATTTCCCCTAAAAATAATTTTCCCCTCAGTTTTATTTAGTTTAAAGATCAGGGTATATCCAAATTTAAATTGATATAGTACATCAAATATAAAAATATCAGAAATGTAATAATTCAGTTTATATTCCTAACAGGAAAAATACACTGCATTGTAATCATTTGCAACTTAAAGGAAATGTATTGTCATAACGGCTTAAAAGAAAAAGTGCATTATATTCGCTTCAGTCTGAATGAAATGTTTAAAGATCAAAACGACTTTGAAGTCCATTGTGTAATCAGTGGCAGCTGATTGTGTGATTCAATGTTACAGCTGCTAGGAGATGCAGAAATGCTCGCCTTAGCAACTACAGTTTTAAATGCAGCAACCTTTATTCTGCTGCTTTGTATCACGCCACCTCAAGTTCACCTAATCTTTGCAGGCCTGAACGTTTTTGATAAGCCTGTATTATGTTGTCATTGATATGCACTCAGGACTGTCAGAAGGGTTCATTTATTAAAATTGCTTGCTTTTGATGCTAATGAGGAAAATCTGATTAAACTTAAAAAAAAACTATGGCCAATACAGGATGTAGAATAGGACTGGGCAGCATGTTGCAATAAAGTGAGTCAATAACGAGAATTAACTAAGGTATTTTGTACTCTATACCCTGTCATACAGAAGAAGGGTGATGGGCACTTGTAATTCAGTGACAAGGGTGAAAATTCTCTGTACACACCCAGCAAGAGTAGCCGAATCAGCGTAAAGATGTGTGCGTGTGTTGAGGTGAGGTGTTAAAGCTAAATCCGTGACCCATCAGAATCTGTGACTGCAGAGGGTACTAGTATACATTTCTCTGAATATATGTCTTATATAACACTTGTAATGGAAGAATAGGGCAGTTTATCACTTATGCCACTCTTCTGACCTAAATGACGTTTATGTAGCCAGGATCCATTTAGTTATTATTTCTGATATTTCTGATATTTAACCACCTCCTATGATGATTTAGATGACGTTTACCGGTTGCCATATGTTGTTACCTCATATGGTCACAAGCTGTGGGTGGTAACCGAAACAATGACATCATGAGAAGCTCGGCCATCCAAGAGCGACTCAGATGTGTTTGCTCCAGCATCTGGTCCAAACACTTCCTGGATAAAACGTAGCCTTTCTGCTTGTGTACATAAACCAAGGCGTCATAGAGCTCCGTTTGTGATCCTGTCTTTAGTTTGGTAAAAATTCCACCTTCAGGACACAAAACTCTGATATTTTAGACACTGGATGGTACAGCATGTCTTGGACATGTCCACAAAGCACATAATTGACAGCTTTCAGTGATTTGTAGATCTTCAGAGTCTCCTTTTGTGTACACACTTGGGGTGTTGATGAGGTGCATGTGGAGATGTCTGGCCACTGCAAGCTAGTTCGTAAGACAATCCTGTAAAGAATTTGGCTCCGGTAGTTGCTGACCTGTATTAAGTGCAAGTTTCTTTAAATAACAACACGATCAGCAGGTGGAAAGCTTCATAATGGTTGTTTTTAGCGTTTGAGTTTAAGCTTGACCATATGTAAACACACGAGCGTAGCATATTGTTTCCCTTAGGGACAGTGATACTCTGTCCATCAAGGTGTGGTATCCATGTCCAGTGTGGCTAAAGTCTGGTTCAGTAATATAATAAAGTAAAGGTAGGAGCTTCATTATAGTTTTTCCCCAGTCACTGCTCCTGCTCCAGCGTTACAAAAAGCCTGGTGGAAAGCTTGTAAATGCACTGAGGGATGCTAAATATTTAGCCAATACTGCTGACCTGTGCACTCGCTAAAACAAAGCCTATTTGTTTACATTTATAGATTCTCCTTTGACACGTAGTGTTAAAAAAACTAATGTGCACCATCTCAAATATTTCTACCTTCAATGTTTTGAGATTTAAAACCACTCCACTATACAAATTATTTTTATTCACTTCTATTTTATGTTTTAGTTCACTATTTAAATGTCTCAGCATCCTTATTGTTTTTTTATTTTTGGGTTTTGGTTTGTTGTACCTTAATACATGTATGTCTGCTTACAGTGTTCTTTACAGCATTATAAATGTTAAGAAGTTAAGTTGAACTAGTGAATGTTTAGGTTTCTTAATGTGACAGACATTATGAGGATATTTTTCTAAACTGGCATCATTAATAAAATGTCTATTATAAACATATATATCAGTCAAAGTGGGGAAAATTATTTTCGTTCCAAATCATCCCTAATTGAGAGTGGGACATATTAAGGTAGCTGAATAGTTTGAATGCTGAGCGTGTGCCCATTAAGACTCCACCAGCATGGAACCTATCATCCCATGTTTACAATAGCATGAAGTGAGCTTTATGCTGCATTATTAATGTCTTCTTTGAAAGTCACAGGGCTAATTTCTACAAGCGTGGGAGGGAAGTTGGCTCAGCAGGAATAGGTATCAGAGATCTCTCATCCCCACTCTGTTATGAATGTCATTTAAACTACATTTTTAAATTCTTTACTTTTATCATAGCATGTAACTTTACTTTATCTCTCTACATCAAAAATACTTTCCCTTCTTCACCTCTTCATCTTTTCTCCTTCCATCATTATATCCTCATCTTTTCTTTTTTGTCTTGTTTTTTGTGTTTTCTCCCACCTCAATATTTCAAGAGTCCCATCCTCTTGAGGCAACTCTACTCATGTCTCCAGTGTAGTATTTAGTGCCTGGCTGGCTGTGTATGTATGTGTACTAAGGTGAACATGAGGCTGGCCTATTTTTAGCAGAGCAACAGAAGAGGGGAGTAGAAGTGATCTGCCTATGTAGAGTAAATATAATCACTAACAGCATCAATAGTTGCCTCTGTGTTTTAGGGGCCAAAGGCCTAAAGAGGGGTAGACTGGTAACCAAAAGGTGTTGGTCTTTCTAATACATTGGTGTAAAGGCTCTAACACTTATGCAATACCCAGTGGTGGAAATTTAATAAGGATAAAAGCTTCTTGTTTGCCCTTTCTGAAGATGTGTGGGCAGTCCAGCCACATGAAACCGGAGCTTGATTGTCTGTTGTTGACCTATTGGATTAAGCAGATGCTGTTGTTGGTAAAGTACAAGTAGAGGTTAAAGTGGAGTTCATTCACATTTCAGCAAATGATAAATTCCCACAGTGGAGCTGGAGTTTTGTTTTTTAATGTGTAATCTCTCTTCACCTGAATATAATTTGTCTTCCTTGACTTTTTGTCTTGGACTTCTCTGATTGGCTTTGAGAGTGATGGGTGTGGGCTTAATGCCAGTGCTCTTGAGTGCATCTGCTTACTTACTGTGGTTAACAAGTAAACACAAGTCATTTGCTTCACTTGTATGCTGTAAATGCTGCAGTGCCTGAGTGTTCGTTTTCTTCCCAGGTTTTTTTCCTAGAGAGATAAATAAAAATATGCTGAATGGAACAGTTTGGCTCTTTAATTTTACTCTCACCATCTTTTTATACGACCCCCTGCTTAGATTTCCTCCGGGAGTTTGTTTTGCATATTGGATTTTAAGATTTGGCTGCATGCACTGACAGGTTTTACTTGTCTGTGCACACCAGGTTCTTCTCTAACAGCTTTGTTTTTGACTGTAATAAGTCTGGCACTGTGACATTCAATGCTATTGTTCTTTTGTTCCACATTTTAAGAGATCAGTAGGTTTCTGTAACATTTATTTGCTTTGCTACAAGCTTACTGTCCTTAAACAAGCCCTTGTTCGACTGCCAATTCTGTGTTGTCTGCGAGATTAAAGGAAGGCAGCAGGTCTACCAGGCACTATTGGCTGAATGCACTTGTGGGTATACATGCTGGCACGTTCCCAGGGATTGAATCAAAGATTGAGTAAAAAGGTCCGCCCTATGCTGATAGATGCCAGATCATGTTCACCTGTGAGAAACATGACTTCTTCTCTCAGAAATCCAAAGCAATCTCATAAGCCTGCATTAAAGCTTACATGAGAGTCACACCAGTGAAGCCAGTGAACTACAGATCGTCTAAACTATGTGGAGACCTTGAATGGCTGTGGTGGGAAGGAAGCATTGAAGTGATTGTGTGTGGCAGCTGATGCTGCATCAAGGTTACAGAACAGGATTGTGGGGGATGGTTGCGAATCAATTCGCTTCACTGTGAGGCATCATTTGTGCCTTGCTCCACAACTAGCCAAGCCCACTTCTTACACTATAACTCGGAAATTTGTTGTGGTTGGGTATGTTTCCCTACAGGTCTGTTTATGAGTTATAAAAGGACAGATTGTGTTGAAGTGGGTGTTTTTTATGTAAATGTATCGCATAAAAAAGGTTACAGAAGAATGGCCGCTACATTTTAATGAGTTAAAAGCCAGTGCAGTGTTGAAATCCTAAGTATTTGTCCTATAATGTGTCTAGTAGAGCACATAGTAACATGTTTGATCCTCTCTGTTTAAGCATAATGTCACACCAACAGTATGAGTCATTTCTCCTGCTACATAAAAAAAAAGGTTGGTTTTAAGCACATGGCAGGTATGGTGACTATTAATTATTGTTTGCCTTAAACAGGAATTTAACTTAAAGATGTTCTTTTGTATTTGAGCAGGTTTAAGTTTCTGTCAGTTTTCATCATCAGTCTTTTGTTTCTCTGTCCTTGTCCAGAACTCTGTGAACTTTGTGGATGACAGTTTCCCCCCAGGACCTCGCTCTGTGGGGTTCCCTGAGGGTGACAGCGTCCAGCAGCGAATCAAAAAATGGCTGCGCCCCCATGAGATCAATTGCAGCAACTTTAAAGATCGAGGTGTCAAGTGGTCTGTCTTCCGTGCACCAAGACCCTCTGACATCCTCCAAGGACTCCTTGGAAACTGCTGGTGAGCTATTACAACAAAAGCACAATGATGCACAGGACTTAAAAATCTGTATATGTTACTGAAAATGGTTCAAATCAATTATTTATTTTAAAAAATATTAAAAAAGGTTTAATAAATAAATCAAAGCTGTTTTGGATTTGGGGCAAAAAAAGGATCCAAACTTCCCGAATTTAAAGAAAAGTTCAATTCTTTTTAGTCTTTTTAGAAACAACGCAGTCTTAAGTTTGTCGATGGAGAAAAACAGAGTGATGCAGAGAATCAGACAATAAATAAAGAGGGAAGGAGGTGAAGCAAGTAACTAAAATACTGAGTTAAAAAAAGGAAGACTTGCATTAAAAGTAAGGAAGAACCTTTGAACAGCTGTGCAGACACACCTGGCAGGGAGATTATTCACTGCAGTGTGGGTCAGGACAAATGCTTTATTGCCCTGTCCTGGTTATATGTGCCCTTTGATGTGTGTGTGTGCGTGTGTGTGTGTGTGTTGCCATCTTCCATCTTACTGCAGACACAGGCATACAAAACAAAAAATGGTCACAAAGTTTTCCCACTAGAACTTTTGATTCATCATCAGCTTGCACAGCTGATCTAAAATAACCCTCCCCAGAGGCAAATCCTCTCACAAGCAACAAGACATAACCCAAATTTTTCCTTGTTGTTTTTTTCTCCCACATTTTTACACGAGCACACACACACACAGAAATATCAGCAGAAGGAAGTAGTGCTGTTCACCTTTGTCCTTGAGTACAGCTGGGATTCATGCTGACATCAAAGTCCACATTAAAGAGCTAATTGGATTTTTATTAGTTTCTTTGTACCAGTTTCATTAGCGATTGAATGAACTGGTCGTCCTTGCCGTTCTACTGCTTGAGCAGATGCAATATAATTGCAGTTGTACACATATCAAAGCCTACATAAGAGTTTCAACCTTCAGATTGCTGTTCCATTAACCCAGCAGCAATTGTTGGGCTAAAAAACATAGTTTAGTCTTTTTTGTCATGTTTGTAACCTGTTTCCATTTTTTATTATGAGCTCAAGTCATATTCTGAAATGCATGCTTCTTTTTTCCCCAGCTGTGTGTTACTCGTGTAAACAAATTAGCATCTTGAGATGTATCTGGATTTTAGATTAACTCAGCTAAGTAGGAATGTAGCCGTTTCTGCAAGGTGAAATAAAAGTAATGAGGAAGTAACCTCAAGTCATAGAGGTTTGACTTCTGTGATTCATTTCAATGAGTACAAATTATGAAGAGGTAAGGCGCATAAATGTTCAAGGTACCAAGGTGAGAGACTGAATTTTAATGCAATCCTCAGTTAAATAGATACCTGTCTGCCATTTTTCATTTTAAAAAAGTGATTCACAAGCCCTTTCTTGTATTTTTTTTTTTACTAAAAAAATGACTGAAAAGCTTCTTTCCATTTGTCCATCACAATCAACTATTGAGTTCTGTTTTGCCTCTTCATTTGTTTCAACGCCTAATTAATCTCCTTTGGTCTTTAATTTACACTCATCCTCTCTCTGAAATTTGACTCAGCTGATTTTGTGTCTTATTTTCCAACACAATGATTTTTCTTTCTTTCTAGGTTCCTGAGTGCATTAGCAGTGTTGGCAGAGCGTCCGGAGCTGGTGGAGAGGGTGATGATCACCAGGACCATTTGCCCCGAGGGCGCCTACCAGGTTCGGCTATGTAAAGATGGGACGTGGACGACTGTATTAGTGGACGACATGCTGCCCTGTGATGATTATGGATACCTCCTCTTTTCCCAGGTCAGAAAAATGAAATGATGGGTGAAAGGATTCGTACTTGTAACATACAAAACTACAGACAAACTACCATGCATGAACACACACACTCCTATGGGCAATTGAGAGTCTCCAATCCACCTGTCCCTGAGGTGCATGTCTTTGGACTGTGAGCTTAACTTATTGAGCAGCCAAACATGTAAATCCAATATTATATTCCTGTTGGTTTTCATTGATCATTTTTATATCTCTGTTAAAGCAAAATGAATTTCTGCATACTATTCAAGCTATCTTTATTTCAACAAGGGAGAACCCTGCAGAAAACCTGCATAATTACCTATTGTATCAATGAGTTAATGAGCTAATCTTACAATGTCACTTTTCATTGTAGGCACATCTCCAAGGACCTCGCAGAGGAGGAGTGTCTAATTATTTAACTAGTACAACACACAGAATTTAATTATGCAACAAATAAAGCACATGGAAATAAAAGCTGAAACAAATGAGAAACACACACACTCGCACACTCCTTAGCAGGTTAACATCAGACTCTGGCAGTACCTTATTTATCAAGACTCCATACTACAAATGATGAAAACAATGTTTAGTTACCCATTCCTTTACTGCCATGGTTGAGAATGCAAGCAAGAAATACATGAAGAACTATGCGTATGGTAGAAAGATGAGAGTAAGTAAGACATTCACCTTTTAGGATCAGTTTATTGTGTTCAGAAGTTAAGCCTTTGAGTCAGAGCCAACCGGTTTACAGCTGGGATGAAAGACTGAACACAAGATAACATTGTGTTAAAAATCTGCTACTACCAGTGAGTCATCCTCACCTACGGTCATGTTTTCCCTTTTCCTTCTCGTTATTCTAGGCCCAAAGGAAGCAGCTATGGGTGGCGCTGATTGAGAAGGCCTTGGCCAAACTACACGGTTCCTATTTTGCTCTGCAGGCAGGGCGTGCCATCGAAGGTCTGGCCACACTTACTGGTGCTCCCTGTGACTCTCTGATGCTCCAGGTCAGCTCCACCAACCCTCGAGAGGAACCCATCGATACAGACCTCATCTGGGCCAAGATGCTGAGCTCTAAGGAGGCGGGGTGAGAGTTGGACTGAGAAGTACAGAAAGCAGATAATGTAATAAACCATAAAAACACCTCGAATAGGAAAGACCTTGTTTGTGTATCGATGCAACAAGGTTGTTTCGTTGATAAAGCATGGTATTACTATTCAGCATTTTGATACACGGGCCAAGTTGTATCTGGAAAAATATGCAGCTGAACAAGAATCAGCCCATAAGTATTACTTAATATATCAAATGAGGCAAATAGCCTAAAAATATTCACCACTATAAAAAGCTAACTCTTAAAATTTAAAACATATCAGTATATTTTTGGATGTAACACTAAAAACTGTTCTTTGATTTGGTTTTGTTGTCTCTAAACAATAAGTTTTCTGTAAACTCAGAACATTTGTCTCTGTTTGTCTCTTAGGTTTTTGATGGGTGCATCATGTGGAGGAGGCAACATGAAGGTAGACGATGCTGTTTATGAGTCCTTGGGTTTAAGGCCTCGACATGCATATTCCATCTTGGATGTTCGAGATGTACAGGGTTACAGGTATGTATGGGTTAGAATGACTCACCATATGGGCTTCGAGCTACTGAGATTTGTTTTGTTATTTTTCTTCATACAATGGTCTGGGTGAATACTCTATTCTGATTGGCTGCAGGGTGTCGATAATAATGTGAATCTATAGAAATTGCCTGATTGTTCTAAATTATTGCACTGGCTCAAACACCAGTTAGTAACCATAGCAACACAAGCTCAGAACCTACTTTAACATACCACTTAACATAACGTTAAGCAATCATCTCACTCCCTGCACTGATGAGGTCTAATAACAGCTGCAGCCAACCGAGTTGCAGGCCAGAGCCGGTTACCTTGGTAACATGTCACAACAACAGATATTGAATAGTCCACTCAGCCACTTCTTGTGAAAAACGTAGAATTTTAGGGGTTAACTAAATGTATTAATAATTTATTTAATATTTATTTCTTTTGTGAGTGACCATGGTATAAGTAGGAAGGTGTCAATCATCAGAAATGAATAGACATCGTGTCGGACGGTTCAAATTAAATAAAGGCTTGATGCCATTTGGGAAAATCTGCTCAGTTGGATCGCTCTGATTGGGTTAGCATTGTTACTTCACACAATGGAGATCTCTTCAGTGCCACCAGCAAGAGGACATTGAAAGTAACCAAAAATCCCAGATGTAATCTGCTCAAGAACCAAACTCTGACTTTGCACTTTGACTTACTGCAGTACAGCAGTCAGTGGAAGACTGCAGCAGATGAGCCTTGCTAAAAATAAGCTTGCCAAAAATGATCTTTTGCTGTTATGAAATATTTTTCTAGGGTGTCCCGTTGACTGAAAACTGTTACGGTTTTAACTTGCTTTAACTTTTGTTCTTTTCCTGTTTGCTTTGTTCCTCCTGACCTGTCACTCTGCTGCAGGCTGTTGCGGCTGCGTAACCCGTGGGGTCGCTTCTCCTGGAACGGCAGCTGGTCAGATGAGTGGACAGAATGGCCACAGCACCTTCGTCATGAGCTGATGGCTCATGATAGCAGTGAGGGGGTCTTCTGGATAGAGTATACTGACTTCATAAAGTAAGAATATCATTCATAATATATTACTGTAAACAATTAAGGTAATATCTACTTTTTTCTCTGAAGCAAACGAGCATCTGTTTGGAAACTTTGTCTGAGCGGCTGCCACTAAGTGGGCTTGATCAGGATTAATTTACCAAATCGGGCAAAATACCTAAATATGGCTGTTATGATTTTCACAATACTAAATACATGAAAATAATTCTAATATTTATCATGTCCATAAACCATTCCTCCTGTTGGAGGAGTGCACACATTAATGTCGGCCTCCACTTTACAGCATTGGATTTGTAGGAAACAGCTGGTTTATTTTCAGTGCAACACATGCAAGGATGATTATGTCTGATTATGTTAATACTGCATCCCAGCAACATTGTTTGTGAATTGTGGTCTCCTCATACAACGATTTATGCTGTAACCGGTTTCTAATGACCTCCCTCTGCTATCACTCAGAATTCAAGGCATTATCCCCAGTGGAGACTGATGTGCAATCATGTTTCTACAAAAGTTGCAGTCAGTGTCTCTTGTTTTTGGTGTGAGGAAATTTAATTTTCTGCTCATGAAATCTGAGCTGATTTACCTCTCGCTGCCAACACAGCGCTGTAGTAAATGTATTAGTTCTAGTGAGGATTCCTCTCATAAAAGATTAACTCACCACCAGCTGTTTACAATAGCAGATGTGAAGTATATTTTATGTTTGCCAGTTAAATAACTATATATTTACACCACTCTGTGTTTTTATTGTCATTGTTTTATTCTGTGCCATGTGATCACTAACAAGAATTGTACACGCCCCATGATGCTTTAGCAAGGTTTAGGGGGGAGGTGGGAAGTATCCAGAGGCCTGGCAGGAACGCTTTTTGTGGCTTTATTTCTTTATTTATTTTTTAGACATATTTTCATATTAGATTTAATCCCATCCTTCTGTCACACACAGCGTGAATTAGTTACTGTTTTGCTTGTGATTATGTGGTGTGTTTTTCTGAATGCCTTCAGATCCTTTGCTTCTCATAAAAGTGCTATTTCATTTACTAATGGCATTACACAAAGGACTGCAGCTGTCTGTTAGCAGTTTGTTACATTTTGAATGTTAACTTTGTTGTTTTTCTGAAAATTGAGCAAACAAGCCCTGACTGGCCAAAAAAAACAGCAGTGTTTTAATATATTTTAGCTGGAAATAAGTTGCAAAACTCTTACTGATGGAGAGGAAAGCTGTCATTCATTAAGCCAACATGTGAGATGCATGTCCTGGGGATTTTATTTTGAAAAAAATATTAAATAATCACAACTGGAGATCATCTTTTTTTTTTTTTTTTTAGAAAATATATCAACAGTTCAGCCTCAATCAGAATTGAGGAACTACAAGTTTGTGTGGTATTAAAACCACTAATCAGTGAAGTTTAAATGAAATGGGAAAAAAACCTAGGACATTGTACAAGCATCAAGATCATGCTTCTGAAAAGTCCACATTTATCCTTCTTTTATAGTGAGTGGCAAATCAGGATGAGGGGGTACTGAAGGAAATGATGCATCTAGTGTAGAACTGGATCTACATCTACTATAGAACATGAGCCCAACCTCTGTTGCTTTAGATGGTCAAGTCTAGATCCAGCACAACTATATTACCACAAGCTAAGGTTACCAATAAATTAGCATGGGTTTGATACAAAATGAAGATGTCAGAATTGATTTGGTGGGAGTTCAAACATGTTTCAGAAAGTATGAGGCATTTTTTTCACACATGGTCCCTCACAGCAGAGTCCAGACCTTTACCCCAATAAGGGTCGTTTGTTTGTGCTGGGGAGGATTTTTCAGAAAAAAACCCAACAAAATGGCTGAATTAAAAATCAAAATACCAATAAAAGAAAAACATAGAGACGTTGGATGGAAATCTGTGACTGATATTTCATATTTCGTAATGATTTTTTGTGTTAGATGTAGGATTTTACTATAACATGGCCAGCGCTACCTCTTTGGTCTGTTTAACAGTGGTTTTCACACACCAAACAAGCCAGAACATTTATATGTCCAATATATCCGTCCATCCGTGCGTGCGTGCGTTCGTTCGGGTCGTGGGGGCAGCCCAGACTTTCCCCTCCCCAGCCACATTTACCAGCTCACTACTCACAGCTTGTGACCACAGGTGAGGCACTATTGATCAACCAGTAAATTGAGAACATTGAATTCTGGCTCAGCTCCGTCTTCATTACGACAGACCTGCAGCCACTGCAGACAACACACCGATCAACTGATCAACATAAGAAGATTAATTATAGACGAGCAAGACGTGTCTGTTTATCATGTTCTTCCTCTAAAACACTGTTCTCAAAAACATCTCGTACCTCAAAATTGTGTTCAACCTAGATGAAAATCCCATCTGCCTTCTGGCTGTTTGTTTTCAGTGACTGATAAATAATCTCCCCGGCAATCTAGCAGCTTACATCTGGTCAGACTCGTTTGACCACAAAAAAAAAAGGGGGGGGAGGGAGCGGCTTGTTTTTTGGGCATTTTATATAAAGTCAAATGGAGTTTATGTTAAATATTAGTGTGATATTTAAAATCTGAAATTGTCATGCAGGGTAGAAAAGGAGGTGTTTTGAGGGGCGGGGTAGATAAAAGTTAAGAACAAAATGCCCCTCAGGGCTTTAGTCTTTAAAGGGAGAGGTGTGATACATTTGCAAGGTAAACTATTTCTGTGCAAATGTCCCCTCAACAACTCTGCTGATCTTAAAGAGTTACCTGTTATGCATACAGATCAGGGAGGCCATTAGTTTGTTACACTGCTGATGTCTAAGGGAACACAGATCCAAAACATTGATTCCTATATAGATTAAAGAAAAGCTCACACAGGTAAACTTGTTCCCTCCACAGGTACTTTGACTCCGTAGACATATGCAAAATCCACTCAGACTGGCAGGAGGTGAGGTTACAGGGCTGCTTCCCAAGCAAAGCCAATGGACCCGTTACAGTCACTGCCCTCACAGTGTTGGAGAGGACGGCTCTGGAGTTTGCCCTCTTTCAGGAAGGAAGCAGGTAACCTTTCCTTATCCCGTTCTCTTCCTCCCTCCTTTTTTACCCACTGATGTATTTTTGCATCCACTTCTAATTTTACTTAAAACGTGTTTCCAGGCGCTCAGATACAGCTGACAGCCACTTACTGGACTTGTGCATCATGGTGTTCCGTGCCTCCTTTGGCAGTGGCAACAAGCTTACTTTGGGTCGTCTGCTGGCCCACAGCAAGCGAGCAGTGAAGAAATTTGTCGGCTGTGATGTCATGCTGGAGCCAGGGGAGTACGCTGTTGTCTGCTGTGCCTTTAACCACTGGCAGATGAACGTCAGTGGAACGGGAGGTCCTCCCACACCCGGTAAGTGTATACATTCAATATCTGTGTGCCTGCACACGACTACCAGTATCCTCATCATTTTTCACATTGCCTGGCTAAAAGAAAGTCACCTCCTGTATTAAACTCAGTAAAACCCTCCTGTTATATAATTCCAGCAAGTTATTCAACCCACCAATTAGCTTCTCATTAATTAAACAACCACACAGAAAGGCACATTCTATGATCATGGAAAAGATGTTGGTCTGTTTTAGGAAGGATCAAATCATCAGGATTGCAGAAATGATTGTGTTAAAACCTGCAGAAACTCAGGGAAACACAGTGTTTAATATAGAACGTGGGGAATATTTCTGGATGCACAGTGTGAAGAGAGCTCAATGGATTTGGGCAGAAGAGCTTTGTAGCTACTGTATAAGAAAACCACTAACCAGTGAGGCTAATCTGAGGGAAAAAAAGGTCCATTCACTTTGATAGGGAGCATAATAATTACACTGTGTAGCAATAGAAAAAGGTTGTGTGATCTGGGAGCATCAGAGCAAGAGGAGAGGAATGAAGTGATGTACACATGATGCCTCGTGCCCACTGCACAAGCCTGAGGGGGCAGTCTGTGATTTAGGGTTGCTGCAGTTGGTCACCTTAATGAGTTCATCTGATGACATAAATATACTGAATGGTCAGGTTATGTGATCAATGGAGTGTTCACTGATTTTTTTTCCCTTCACTGATAGCATGGGTATATTCATAGTTGAGATTGCCATAATTTATGAGGCTCAGCTTGTTAAAGAGATGCTGGAGAAGACTGTGTGCTGCAGTCAGACTGTCATCATCCAGACAAGATTTTGGTGAAAAACACTGACGTTGCAGTAGCTCATTGAAACAAAGCCACAGCAAAAGTGTGCTGTAGTAAAGCTAAAGGCCCACCAACGAAATATTAGTGTGTGATCTTCTATTTATTTATTTTTTTGTTGTGATTTTTCATTTTGCCGCCAGGAAATGTGTGTGAGTTTCATTGTGAAGTATTGTCTTATCATCATTTCAGTCTCAAGCCCCACAAGCGGAGCAGCACGGCGGCCCATCCAGGACTTCCCAGGCTACATCCTGGCCATCTACAGCTCTCGACAAGTGATGGTGGAGCAGGTCGAAGCGACTGCGACCACGCTGGCCGACGCAATCATTCTACTCACAGAAAACAAAGGCGAAAGACACGAAGTGAGAAAAACACACATGCTTATGCTTGCAGAACAAGAGAAAGTACAATAGTACAACTCACTGTTTCATATATATATATATATATATATATATATATATATATATATGATGGCCTTGACTTTCCCTGCCTTCCCATTTCACAGCCTCACATCTAACAGTTTCCTCATCACTGAACAGAACATTACAGTTCAGTCCTTCAGGCGCTTTGCTTCAGCTAATTCAATTTGAAGTAAGATGATGGAAAGAGTACTGGTACCCTTAATTTAAAATGGTTCATAATATAGAAAAATTAAACCAAAGTTAGATATAGCTGTTAACACCCAGCTCTCAGTGGTTTGAGGGGGTTTGAAGTAACTGAATAGATCCATCAAGTCAAGTTTTTATATTAAATTGAATGAACCTAAAGTGAAACTGGACAGAAGGTATGCATTGTTTTTTTTCCCCTCCCCCCTCTTTTCTTTTGCTTTTTTTTCCCCCCATGCTAACTCTGATTTTCCACACCTGTGCTGCTTTGGAAACAAGTTTGTGTTCAACCTGCTGTGCTGTCATAAAATGATTTCCTTTCACCATGCAAATGTAGTTTCCACTCATCCACTGGACTTTTCTTCCTCACTCTTTCAGATCATTTTGACTATTTTTTTCTTTTCCTTTGAGTGATTTTTTTTTTATCTCCGTCAAAGGCAAAGATATTTGTTTTTAAAACATGTTTCCTTCATTGTTTTGTCATTTTTAGGATAATCTCAGACTTAGCTAATTAATTCATTTAACTTATAAAATAGACCATATGAACATTAGGCTTTATAACTTTACCTATTTTATTTCTCTTGCTGAGTCCTATGACAATAGCACTGACTAATATTTTTAGTAGACACACACACACACACACACACACACACACACAAACAGCTACTCAAACTAAGTAGACAAATTATTCTGGATCTCCTGAACAGCCCTTTTCTTTAAGTGCAGTCACAACAGCTGGGCTTTTTTCAAAGGCTGTAGAGCCATTTAAACACTTCAGATCAGCTTCATTAAATCATTCAGTGCTTCAAGAATCCACCATGTACAATAGAAGTGCTACGCATTTGGAGTACATGGCAGCTGCACTTGCAGTATTTAAGGTACATGGTTCAAAATTTCTTTTGGGTGATCAATGATTAGAGTTTCCATGTACAAGAAGGAATTCTTCCTAAAAGGAAATATTGATCATGATCAGCTGTGCAAAATAGTTTTTGCTAAAGCTGTTCAGCTCCATGTGTTTGCTTTATTCCAATAGGTTGCCCCAACAGAGAGTTCATTTCAGCATCAGAGAACTTATTTGTTTTTATCATTTTGAAACTAATAAATCACTGCTTCTAAGCAGGTTTAGTAAACTCTTATTGTTACAGTGTTAGACCATCTTGTCTTTAGGATCTCAGGCTATTTTCCCTAAAACTCCTAAAACTCCCAATTTATTGTTTTCAATACAAACTGCATACAATATTCATGAATGCATCGTCCACACATTTTTAGCCAACGTGTTACTGTGCGTGTTCTCAGGGCCGCGAGGGCATGACATGCTACTACCTGACCCATGGCTGGGCAGGCCTCATCGTGGTGGTAGAAAACCGCCACCCTAAGTACTACCTCCACGTCTCCTGTGACTGCACTGACAGCTTCAATGTGGTGTCCACACGCGGCAGCCTCAAGACCATCGACAGCGTGCCACCTTTGCACAGGTACTTGTTATAAATGTGAAATGATAGCTAGTCATGTCAAGATACTCTGCTAACACACTCGCTCCAAATTCTTCTCATGTTGTAATGAAAAAAATTAACTATTATTATTACTATTATTATCAATTACTATCACATATCATTAAGTCATCTGTGTTTTTATAATACCTGGAATTATTACAGGTGACATTTCAGCTTTTTTTTTATTTTTATTTATTCCCAGTTTTATCCTCTTCTGAAAGCTCTGCAGCTGCATGCTTTAGCTCTGCTGTATTTTCTAAATGCTCTCTGTTTCTCCCTGCAGGCAAGTCCTGGTGGTGCTCTCTCAGCTGGAGGGAAATGCTGGCTTCTCAATCACCCATCGTCTGGCTCATCGCAAGGCAGCCCAGGCCTCCTTGGGTGACTGGACTCCAACCAAGGCCACCCATAGTCCCCAGCTTACCCCAGACATTGACGGCCTGCACCGGCCGAGACCACTATGACCCCTGCCTACTTTTAGCCCTAACACACAAACTTTAATCCAATGAACTGTCAGACCACTGGAAAGTCAGGCAAGAATGAGAAAGTGATGTGTGGAGCCCTAAAACCAAGAAGAAGAGGAGTTGTATCTGTATTTTTAGGTGTACACATGAATGTAAAGGATACATACAGCATTTGTATGCTCTCTAAAGCTCCATAAATCCAGTAGTTCATCGTCATGACCTCCGCCCCCTTTGCCAAGTGGATGTGCCATGTCGGATTGAAATGAGGGAGAAAGGGCCATCTGAAGCGACCAAGAAGAAAAATGATCATTTCCTCAGTCACCTTAGGGGATTCAATTCAAATGACTTTGTTTTAGATGTTTTTTGGTTCCCTGTAGTGGGCGGTTTGTGAATCAGATGTCCACTTTTAATTTTAACACAGTTTGGAAGCTGTCGGGTGGAGTGCTGAAACTACTGAGCCATCTGCAACCACCCCCAGCCCACGGGCCAGTCACCTGTTCAGATGTTTGCCCTCGGCAGGGTCCACAACGCTTACAAGGAGGGACTTTTCTCACACAGTTTCACACGGTACATTATGAGCCAAATCTAATTTCACTCACCATAACTGTTTTTTTAATTATCGTTTAGTCTTCTTTTATACTCATCCGTTGTTGCAGTCTTATGCACATAAATGCTTTTAGGTTGTTGACGAAGCCATTATTCATACAGTGCTGTCTGTCCCTGCTTTCAAACTCCACCACAGTGCAGACTAGCACAGTCTTTAGCTCAGGGCCAAACCCATGTTTTGTACAGTAAATAAGATTCACGTGTTGCAGCCGTTACCCAGATAGCTGGAATAGCATTTTCTTTGTTTCTGTCTCTGCTGCCCTTTTGGGAGGAATTGTTTGAATGGGGACTTTTTATCTTTTGAAATGCTGAAACATTACAGATTTACTACTCTAGTGCTTTCTCCACAGAGAAAAGACATTTGTACAGAGATCTTTCTCTTATTTTGCTAATTCATTGGTCTGGGCTCTAAATGCTGGAGTCAAGGTATGGCCAGACCTCCAGCAGACCCCTCATGCACATTGGCTTTTCTTCCACAGGAAGGAAGAAATAATTTACTTTTTTGGGGATAACTTTTAGATGTAACACTTGACTTCATCTTGCACTCATCACACCCTGTGAAGGTCAGTTGGTACGTATTTTCTAACACTTGCACACTACACAGTTTATGGTTTAGTTTTGGAGCAGTGAAAGTTCATTTTGAGCAGTTTTCCACAGGAACTCTCTAAAAATGCTGCCAAATATACTTCTGGTGGTCAGGAACTACTTTAGTTTGCTCTGGAGCAAACCAGGCAACAATGCCGTCCTCCCACAGGAACACTCTGACAGCATGTTAGCGACATGACGTAATCCTCATGAAATACCATATTACCCTTTTGTCAGGCTGGATGCACACAGAACAAGAGAAACTAACGACCCCTGCGATGCTGCCACATAAATGGTTTTCTTTGGGCGTCTGCGTTGTTTCAAAGGATGAGTTGTTTAACTGCTGTTATACGTAGGTCACCGTTTCAGCGGCCAGAGTCAAAGCCATTACTCCTGATGTTTCTGTTCTCATCGTGGCAACAGACAATGGTACTAAAGAATGAAAAAGAGTGACTTTTTCAAGCACATGTTGGTGTCTTACAATGATGTAAAATGAGGAAAAACTTGAAAACTAATGAGCAAAATTCTTAAAGCATTCATTTAGTTAATGATTGTTTTGTAAAGATAGTTTTAACGTAAAACACAATGAGAGGATTCACTTAAGGTGACATTGACTTGAGCAAACATGCATCATCTCATGAGCATCGTCCCATTGGTCTATACTGTCAGCATGGATGATAAATGACAGGACTGTGTCCCAAAGCTTGCAGTTGTCTTCTGCACAGCCTTGTCTACCAGTGATGGTAGGCTGTCCTTTCTGTCATCTTCAGAATAATTTCTAGGCTGTTTTCCAGCTCCTGGGATGTTTCTACAATGATGCTGAAATAATTGTAAATATGTTTTCCAAAGAAACATCCTGTGCAAAGACCACTTCTGTGTGTCCGTCTGTCATGCGAGTGTGTGCGTGACAAGAGCGTAGCTGTGAATTTAGCATCTAATTTATTTGTACATTTGATTTGCAGGCTTGTTTTCTAATGGATACTGTTGATTAACTGAGATCATGGATGACAGATAAAGGAATGTGATTCAGTGGGGGTTTAGTCTGAGCCCAGCTTGATAAGAAATGAACCTGCACTGAAACACCTGCAAAGATAAGACACCTCAAATTTAGGTGTCTCTGCTGGATCACTTTACTTTTACATGAGATTTTTACTTGTGTTGTTTTTTTGTTGTCATTTTTGTTATGTTGTGAAGCCTCACACTAATTCTGTTGAGTTGTTGTCTCCTCTGTGCGTTAGGGGCGCCCCCTACTGTTGACTAGTCAGCAGGCAGAGAAGAGGGGGTCCATGCAGCCGATACAATGCCTTTTCTCTTTCCTCCTTTGCCCAGTTTTCTTATTGTAAATTGTACAGACTGCATTACAAAATAAGGACAGAAATCAATCAAGATCCTCTTAAACTTATTTTAAAAAACTAAATAAAAGAATAACGGAAACAATAAAATTAACACTTCAAAAAATGTAAATGACGAATGTGATATATATTTTATTGATCTTTTTGGGGGGGGCTGGGTATGAGTATGTGTACAAATATGTAAGTTTTTATTTTCAATCTCAGGTTCCAATGGACCAAATAAAACATTTTTAATAAAAAAAAAACAGACTCATATTGTTTTTTTAATGTTTTAAATTTTATTTTAGCCTTATAATTTAAACAATATCGTGGTCCAAATATCAATGTAGGGTATTCCTGAAACATGGGTTTAAAGTTTTCAGTGCAATGTTTTGCTTTTTGTTTCTCCTGTGTTCAGATCAAGGATCATTTTCTCAGACAGGTTTGATTACTAGTTTCCCTGTTTAAAGGAGATCTGCTAAAGGAAATTCTTCCACATTGTTAAACAAGTTTTGTTTTGAAGCACTATGAGGAAAAGGAAGGATTTTCCTGCAAAAGACATGAAAAAATGGGGACAATATCTTGTGAAAAGAGTGAAAGCATATCAGAAAAACAAACACCTGATCACTGTACAGGTAAGACTTGTGTATATGACTGAGAGCAAACCGGTTGGTTCAGATATAATCGTATCACGTTAAGCAGCTGTTTTAGAGTCCGCTGATGAGCATCAAGCAGGCTTTTGAAGCTCCTTTACATGCAGGATACACCTGTCTGCAAATTATGCCCCATAGATATACTGGAAAAGAGAGATTTTCCAATGATTTTATCTTTTATTTCCTGATAAATGCTGTGTAACACTGGTTGTTGTAGATGGATTGCATTCTGTGTTGTCATCATCTTCTCTCTCTTTACCCAACCTTGCATCCTGCTGTCCACTCATCCATCCTCTAAGCCAAATAACCCTACCCAACCCGTCCAGCTCCCTTTCCCACCCACTAGTTCCCCTTAACTTGAGATGACAGCACCGTACACCGTCCTCCAAACCCACCCTTCTCCCACTTTGGCTCACAGACCCTAGCAGACAGACTCAGAAGGGTCACATTAGGTGGTGACATCCAGCATAAGGAGCTGTCAATCACTTTCTTTATCTTGAACCAAGAACCAAGAAAACCCAGAATTATCTCTTTGCTCTTCTTGATACAAAGGTATGACCACTGAAATATTTCTGCCACTGTGTGCTGTCAAACTCTTCTTATTAGTGAAACGTGCATGCAAAGGCAGGGTGAAAATGTGATAATGCTCAGACTGGCTTGTCATGGGAAGAGCTCGTCCTTTTGAAACTAAATCAAGCCTTGGTCGTCACCGTCGTCTCTGTGGAGGGGGAAAAAAAGAAAACTGCTTATAGAAAATCTGATCACGTCTCAGCACTTTGAGGATCTGATATAACTAATTGAATATAAACTTTTCAGTTTTTTTTCAAGCGATATGAGATCAAATCTGACCCTTGTGATATTTGCAAAGATTGAAAAGTTCTTCCAAATTGTAGAACAGTTGTCATTTTCTTATGAGAAATATAGCAGAGTAATGTGAGTACAGAGGAGCGTGTGATAAAAAGAACTATTTATTGTGAGGTTGTAAAGTTATTAATAGATTTCTTAACTTTAGCTCTGGTTTATAAGCTTCCAGAAGCAGGTTGCTGCTGCTTTTTGCTGCACACAGACCTCATTTCATCCTCAGTATTCGCTTCTAGTGAATTTTAATGGATGGATGGAGGTGCCACCATCAGATTATCACATTTCCTTGCCCCCTTATTTTCTCTTGTGTAAGGTCAAGTAAATAAATCATGTGACATTCCAGTACAGGAGGAAGAGGAGGGGTGAAAAGAGGGGGGGTTACTGGTCTGAGGAAGGATTTCTGACAACGACACAACCTGGAAGAACGTAACTAATGGAGCTTTGGCTCGACTAAGATTTGCATGATCCTCTTGTTTTCATAATTAGTGCCGGGACAGGTGTGTGTGTGTGTGTGTGTTTCATGTATCTCCGCCTTTTATACAAACCTGCTTTTCATGACCTGCATGTTTCACCCCTCGTTTTTTTTTATTTGTGTCTGTTTATATCTGTGTATTTAAGGTGTCATAATTCATCTTGCAATGTTTTTTTGAAGGTCAAGATAGTTTCAAACCCTGGCGGGAGTCAACCAAAAGCAAGCCCAGTGTGTAGGAAGATCAATGGCATTTAAACACTTTTCAGATATCCATCTATGACTGGGGTTATCTTTAACTAGATTAAATTGAATTCTTATTATGCAACAGAAGACTGCGTGATTAAATGACACATGTACTCTCCATGCATAAGCAATGAAGACAAAAAGAAGGTGGGGCGATTTATAAGTTTAGTGTGTGAATAGTGTGTGGTGGCTACTCAAACACCTCACCTTTGTATTATAAGCACTGACTCTTTCAAAGTTGTATGATCATCTCTCCACCAAAACAAGATATTTAAAATCATTAGACAGCCAAAAAAAACCCAAGCTATAATAACAAAAGAGGGCGTAGGGACAAAAATGGGAATTAGTCTTTATGATACGATAAATATTCAGTATTGGACCTAGAATTGAGTGGTAAAAAGTATGAAATGCTTTATTTCTAGTGGAAAGGACGACACACGATGGCATCTCAGATTCCAGCGCTCCCACAGTCCTACACTCCAGGGACTGATAGCGTCTTCTCCGACCAGTCTGGCTTTTACTCTCTGGACTCCAATGTACCTGGACTCTCCAAGATGATTCTCAACAAACTCAACATGAAAGACTATGGAGAATATAGGTATAAACTGTTACATATGTTAGATCATTTAAGAGCAACCCCTTCTCATATTGCACTTAATCCCCAGATATGTGGTGTGATTTTTCCTAAACAAAAAATTCCATTATAACATGCTTCTTGCCAAGCAAATAGTTTTGTGTTTGACTCTCACCAGGGCTGCCATTGAAGGAAAATCTAAAGGAATCGCATTTCGCAACTACAAGGAGATGTTCCAGAAGATGGAGGACACTTTTAAGTTCTGCACTGCTTGTAATAAACTCCCAGAGCATCTCACAGAGGGACAGACACTCAAACGCTGTGTGAAGTGAGTGCAAAACCTCCAAGAGGAGAGTGTTGCTTATGGATGACTGCTTCTGAAAGCAGCCTATTGTGCATAATATTTGCAGTGACAACAATGATGAATGCTGACAATCAGTATATTTTAAACAACCGACACATCCACTGCTCTTTGTTCAGCTCTGTCATCACACAGGCAGGATATTATTCTGATGTTGTCCAAGAACTGTCAAGTTTAAAGTATTAGCAGCTGCTGCTGTATCAGCGGCAGAATGATAAGCTGCCACTGTGCGCATAGCCCTGCAGAGATGGACAATGGCCAGTGGCAAATATAGCAAAGTCCCCCGACTGTGATTCATCTCTCAGCAACTCTGCAGCCTATTAAGAGGAACTAAAAGCAGTTCAAAATGTCAGACTGTAGGCTGAATGTTTTGAGAATGAGGACTGGAGTAGATTGTAATGAAATCTCCCTATTTTTTTTTTATACATCTTGGTCTCTGGATATCTCTTGCTTTTTCTCTGATACCAGCCATCTTGCAAGTACATTCCTTTTGAATTCTCAGCTGCCACCTTCTCCCATGGGGGCAACTTACTGGCCACAGCAGGCAATTAGATTAGCATACGAAAAACAAGTGCTGAAAAGTAAAACCTGGAAGATCACCCCTCCTATAGCTCCTGCTCCCAACTTTCTAATTTTCATTTGGTTTCACATGACTTTCTACATGACAATAAAGGTACCTGCTCAGTACTTAAGCTTCCAAAGGCATATATGTGTGTGTGTGTGTAGCCTCACTTTGCCCACGTGTAAGCCTCTTTTCAAGGATTAGTAAAATGCGCTATGATAAAGTCGGGAGCTAAGACATCATTTTATATAAATATGGGTGCCATTGGCTCCGAAAACATACCAAAGTAAAATAATATAGTCCCCCACAGTGCCAAGTGCTGCTAGTAGTCAGAGCACTAATCCAACACATTACCTCATTGACTAACCTGAAAACAGAGTCACATCTATGCAAATGTGTTGCATAATTAGTAATAAATTTCCACTCTTTTGTTGTATTGAGAAACAAATCAAGTATTAAGTTCAGTGAGTTTGAAGAAGTAGGTGGATAGACTGGTACAAAATTAATGTAAGATGCTATTTATACCTTTGGAAAAACAAGACATGCTATAGTCTAATAATAAAGCAGCTATTGATATGCTATATGTTCCAGATATGCACTGCTTAAGTATTTTTATGGGTCTCAGCTTACATTGAATAGAATAGAAAAGAATAACTGTCATTTTACCAGATTTTACAATAAGATTGAGTGGCAAAACAAGGGAAAAAAATAGTTTTATATAGCATAAAATGCCTAAAGCAGGGGTGTCCAAAGTCAGTCCTCGAGGACTGCTGTCCTGAAGATTTTTTATGTATCCCTGTTCCAGCACACCTGGCTTCCATTACATGAACACAAAAGCCAATCAAGGTCAGCATAATGACTGATTAACTTGACTCAGCTGTGGGATTGTGGCCCTTGAAGCCAACTTTGGCCACCCCTGGCCTAAAGAGAAAAGACCTTTACAAACTGATTTGAAACAAACAAGCTTTGCATGTTTTCTCCTTTTTTCTCAAAGAAAAATTTCTGTCATTTATTAAAAATCAAAACAAAGATGGTGGTCTGCAGACATGCTAGCAGCTGCATGGAGCTATGCTTAGTAATTAGTTTCTGTGCCTATCAGTGTTCACATGATGCTAGCAGGAAAGCAGAAAATCCCAGGCTAATGCAGACTACGTCACTTCAGCAAAGTAAAGAGTGGCTTAGACAGCTTTAACAGTTTGAGTAATGCAATATATGTCTGTAATTTGTTTTACAGTAGCATTTTCTGTTGTCTTTCAGATGCTTGAATGTGTACTACTGCACAAAGGACTGTCAGAAAAAGGACTGGCCTCAGCATAAAACAGTGTGCAAGAAACTGCGACTGGTGGCCATTGACAGACTAGTGGAATGGCTGATGTTTACTGGTAAAAATTATACAGGGACTGAAAAAAGAAAATCTGGAATAGAAATTTAGAAGCTATTTCAATGGTTTATAGAAAAACAGATGTTTCTGGATCAGCCTCACACCCTTAGACCCTGCTGGATAAAGTTTCTAAACTACGTTCTTTTACCTTTCCAGGTGACCTCCCATTCCCAACAGAGAAGTGGTCCAAATCAGCACCTGAGGTGAAGACCTGGGAAGACTGGCTTCCCATGCAGGGGGACCTCACACCACGTTTGGATGCCATCCTTTCTGGCGCCAACATGGCAACGCTTTGGAAAAATGCCAGTAGGCCACGGCCAGATGATGCTGACTTGAGGCAGTCCCTATGGCGGATTCAGAGCGAGTTCCTTTCCCGAGTTCTCACGGTTGGGATGGCTATACAACACTTTGGTCTGAACCCATATACCAAACCGTTTACTATTCACCTTGCTGGGGTGTCCCACAATGAGACCATGGGAGCCAGATTAACTGACTATGATGAGCTGAACTACATGTTCCCTGGACACCAGGGCATAGAAGTAGTAATGGTTGGACCAGAGGTGGTAGATGGCCCCATCATTAGACCTCCTCTTAGAGCATTTGGTCCCAGGCAGAGAGTCTTCATCAGTGCCTATAAAGGCCTGTATCACCAGTTCTGGGAGGATATGGTGGAGAAAGAAGATGCAGCCAAACCAGACATGGTAGTTGGATTTCATCCCGGTATGTTTTATGTACACACAACGTCACAAAAAATGCTGACAAATGCCTGATGAGTTGTGAACACATTACTCACTACTGGAATGAACAGAAACAGTTTAGCTTAAGTGGTCAGCTGTCTCAGGGACGTTGCAACACGTCTCCCTTTATGTTTGCCGGACAACAAACTCTTTGAAAGAACAGAGACCATTGGAGATGTTAAACTCACTTGATCTGGCCTATTCATTAGTGCTTGGCTTTTATTGGGGATTTGGCTGATTAATGAGAGCAGCTGAGAAAGAGTTTGGCAAGCAACTGCTGGACTCAGCATAATGTCAGTGAGCTAACCTTTTAAAGGGGGAGCCTTTGTCCCCCTTTCCACTCAACCGCAGTAGGTACATAACCATTAATTTAATGTGGGACTGAAGACTAAACACTTTTCCATGGATTGTGGATACATTTCTTTAATCTTTGTCCACTCCAAAGTGTCACAGAATTTGTTCTTTTATCCTTGAACCTTCAAATTAGCAATAAATCTTCAACCTAATGTACCAATTACCCCTGGCTCAGTTGCTGCTGCACACTCATTTGGAGCTAAATATACAGGAATCAGTCATCCTGCGTTTAAACTGCCTAAAAGCTTTGCAGCATTTCAAATCCCAAAGCTACTTTATGACCCCGGCCAAAGGTTTAGGGCAGGCGGTAAGACAAAAGAAAAGAAAGGTGTTTGCATGAGAAGGAGAGGGTAAACATAAGGTGATATTGTTGGGGGAGTCAAAGAAGAACTTCATCTGAGCAAATTGATATTGTATGTGTTCTGGTTATTCACTAAAATCCCAAAACAGGGACTTCAGTGACACATTGCTTTTTTGTTATTCATGAAACAAACTATATATTTGTAGCTGCAAGGCACATCTAATTTAGGACCAGGAAACAAAAGAAGTCCATGACCATTAACAGCAGTGTCATTAACCATACGGTCTAAACTTGTACGGGCGCCAGGCAATTATTGCTGCCATTAACGGCCAGGCCATAGTCTCTCGTCACCTTATCTCCCAGAGGTCTAAACTACTAAACATTTATCCCGTGGTAAATGTTTCATCTTGATGAGAAGCGCAACCTCTGGGATGTTAATACCATGGCTTGCATTATTCAAATCAAAATCCCCAGGCCTGTAATACCATCTGTGTGCTGATATTGCAGGGCTCTGTGGTGGGTTCTGATCTCCGCCAGCACACTCATGGCTTCGCTCATATGTGTAGCTCTGTTATTTTGGACAACATGGTAACACGAAACTTGGTTTATGGTATACGGAAGTTTGTTGAGTCACTAATTTATTATTTATTTTCTCCTTCAAGAAGACATTGAAGCTTGATGCATTTGCCTCCATGGTGACTTGAACCTTTGGTAATCTCTCTAAAGGACAAACGTCTCACCTCTCTACACCCAGCCACTGCTGCTGCTGCTGCATAAAAAAATACAACCAGTATAAACTGCATTCCGGGAAAAGTGACATCTGTCAGATAATACAGGATTAGACCCAACCCAGACATTTTATGCAAACTGCATAAAACACACACTGCAGCATGAATTTCCTGTTAAAATTGCCTTTTTCCTGATCTGCAGAGCTCACATCACATCCCCTTGGTTTCAGTAAAGCTACCTTTGTAATACTGACTTATATTTAAGTGAAAGATAAAACAACGAAGTAACCAAAAGGAGGGCAGGACACACTACACACTGGAAATATCTGACTCTGTTTGTCTATTTGTAGAGACTGGAACATTAAAAAGAACACTTTAGTATCTTGCAGTGACAGCTGGAGGAAATTACTGCAGCAAAAGAAGAAGTCGTCATGTTAGAGACAACTGGTCTTTAATGGGAAATCCAGAAATCCATTACCCTGGCTACATTCTCAAACCTTTCCTGGTGAACTCATTGGCGTTCCCGGGGATATATAATCCCTGTAACATGTTCTCAGTCTCCCCCAGACTCCCATGACAAGTTTGTGCAACCTGAAACTGACACTACCAGACTCCTTCCTTCACCTGCTGCCCATCTCACACTACACTAAACTTAAATTTCCTCACTGCACATGGCGTGAGCCCACAGGGATGGATAATGTCCCTCAGCATGAAACTGAGACACTGAAGAGTCTGAGAATTATCTGCAACATTCACCTCCATCCTAACAGAAGCCTCTGAGAGAGCTGCAAATGATTTTTAACGCCTGTGATCTTTGGGTTTGGGTTTGGCGGGGGCACTGTGTTAAAACAGTTCAGTGAAATTTTAATGCACAGGTCAGGAACTCTTCCAGAAATAATAGTCTGTGAACACAGGTCATTATCCCATTTACAACGGCAGAACTATGACCTGTCGGGACCAGATTAGGTAAATTTAAATCATCTCATGGACAATCTCTGGACTAAAGAGATGAGAGATCATTGAGTTTTTTAGAGATTATGTATGTAAAATTTTGTATCTCTGGTCATTCAGTTATATTAATGCCTGACTGGTAACTCACATGTTTATAAAGGATACTATGTTTTCTGCTTTCCTATTTGTTCCAATCTTTTAAAAAACAAAAATAAACACATATACTGAAATTTAGATCTCCTATATTCCTCCAGTCTTATAACTATATTTCTAAAAGTATTGAAACAAATCATCTACTGATTTCATTCTGAGTCAAGAAGGGCCCTAAAATATAGGCACATACCTTAAAAGGTGAAAATATATTTAGATCTGATTATATGCTGCAAGATATTTTGGTTTCTTACTGTGATAAAACACATCATTGTTTAATTCATTTGTTTATTTTGCTTTTTAAATCAGGGTTTCATGCTAACCAGGGTCTGATAGAAGGTTGGCTGCCCACCCTGCTGCTGCTCAGGGACTATAACATCCCTTCCTTTTTCACCATGTACAGGTAAATATAATTTCTGCAACCCAAGTTGCTCATTTCACACTCTACAACAGAGGTGTGATGATGATATGTCTGTTGTAGAAGAGGGTCTTATTAGCTCATTTTATATACAATCGCTAACTTCACTTGAAAGAAAAGTTTAAATCAATCAGCATAGATGACGTTTGTTTTGCCTACACTTCACCTCACTAGCATCATTACAAGAGTGCAGTTTTCTAAGACACCACTCTGTTTTTTGTGACACACATTCCCGTTGATGGCAAACACCTTATCTTTTTTTCCAACAGCAAACGGGGGAAAAAATCCTATTTTGAAGACTTAATGCTGTTCCATGCTTAACTATCTCCTTCTTCGCACAGTGAGATGGAGCTCAAATGCTCACTGCAGATTCTACTGGAGCTGGAGATGTACATTCGACAAAGCGGACCCAACCCCTTCGCCTCCCAAAAGCCAGAGCAGGTCCAGGCCAATCCTAACAAACCCCCAGTCTACTGCAACTCTCATTACATCTGCTTCCAGGGACTGTCGCCTCAAGAGGACTTAGAGGGACCGGGTGCAGACAGTTAACAGCTCATCATGAAGCCCATCAAGAAAAACTGAGGCTTTGAGAAATGTGGACATTCTTTCTGCTGCTACAAAGTTCTGGACAATGAAGCTGATTAAGCTGAAAAGGCGGTTTAACTCTGACAAATTCTTTAACTAAATGCCATCTTCTCAAATTGGATTTACTTAATAAGACAGACTAAAGAAATGACTCAAAGATGTCACCACCGGGGCACAAAGGTTTCTCCTCCGTTGGTGCCCCAGGGTGACACGGCTGTAGGATATGAAAGGTCGTTATTATACAGATGTAACGAGACCAAAATTAGTCCTGTCATTATTCAGCTGTGATTTGTTCTGTGGACAGACCCATTCTTTAATTTCACAATAGCTGCATGAAACCCGATCATGTGCATCAGAAATTAAACCCATTATGGAGTTTCTCATAGCTGGAGTTTGTGTTTAATGTTTTTTGTTTAATTTTTTTAACACCCTGTTAGATTGAGTTGGTGAGTCTTGTGTAAAATGCTGTTCAGCTCGTGTATGTGACTTCATGTTTGGGATTGTTCTCGTTATTATGGCTTCTATAAAAGTCAACAGTAAGAAGCTGTAAAACTATAAAGCCTGTATATCCTATATAGCCTGAATAGATTCCTGTATATGTATAAATACTCATAATAACTAGAGTAATGGTTTTATTTGTTGATTTTAGGGAGTTTACACAACACGTTTGGACCTGACTGGAGACGACAGAACAGAGAGTGAGAGAAAGAGAACAGAAAGAAAAGGGAAAGTAATCAGAAAGCGAAGAAAAGGCAGAAATACAAAGAACATCTCATGTCAGGAAGACAAAGTCAGCACCTTTCAGGAGCACCAAAGATGAACAAGTTAAAAACACTTGTATTTTAACTAAATCCAGACACACACACACACACACACACACACACAAATAAAATGAATGGAAAATAGCTGTTATCATGTAAACCTACAGGAAAACTGTGTCTGTGTCCACATGCAGAATATACAGTGTGAGTTGAAGGTTATTTTAGTTGTTTATAATGTATTGATGGTTTTGGGCCTTCTTATTGATTAGACCTTTCTTTTAGTCATGAGCCCTCGTGGACCCTGTGGTCCTCTGGTACCGGCCTTTTATGTGTTTCTAAGGTCAGAACCAAAACTTACGGTGAGGCCTCCATTATTACGGCTCTAAACAGGCTCTAAACAGCCTGCCAGTAAAACCTCTGGGCTGCAGAGACTGTTGATGTTTTTATAAAGAGGCAAAAGATCCACCTCTAAATTAATTGTATTTAATTAATACATTTTTTAATTGCTTTATTAATTTAATTGATTTATTTATGTTTATTTTGCTCTAATTAGTATTTTTTTTTGTTTCTTGAGGGTATTTAATTTTGTTTATCCTCTCGTGTTCTCATGAGGATCCTCCACACTGGGAGTGCTGCCTTCGTGATCCGGGGTTGGTGATGACGACCTGCCTCGACCGGGGTGCTGGGTGGTTCTAGCTAGTTCTGGCTTTGTGAATGGATCCTAACAATAATATTGTTTCCTCACATCAACCATTGTACTGAGCCAGATGTTTTTATTTATCTATTCTTCTTAATTAATTTATTCACTTATATATAAATAGTCAGTTAAGAGACAGAAGTCAAATTGGGGGTGAGGTGTAGAGTGGGGGGTGGGTGTGAAGAATTGTCTGTCTTTGTGTGTGTGTGTGTGTGTGTGTGTGTGTGTGTGTGTGTGTGTGTGTATGCTCAACCTTGACACTAAAACATCTATAAAAATCAAATCATCCAAACAAAATATTTAGATATTTCAGGGCTTCATGGGAACTGCTGCTACAGAGCAACATTGACCTCTTGTGGACAAACTGGGTGAAAGCACAGAGGAAAGTAGAACAGGAGCAGGTGAACTGGTGTGACGGCAAAGAAATTACTTCCAAATCCTGTTCACATTGTTTGTTCTCATATGTAAATCGAGACAGTGAACTATAAAAATTGAAAACAGCAATGTGGATCAGGGTCGCAGAAATTGGTGGGTATATGTTGTTTTCTTACTTCTCTCTCTCTGAACCTCCCAGCAGGGTGCAGATCCTGTGAAGTCAGGAACAGTCTGGATGTGTCAGACTCTTCTGGAAGGCAAAGCATAGATGCTATATCTGGCACAGCAACCCCCACACACCACCCCTAGCAGACCGCTCATGTATCAAACCAGCAGAAGAAGCAAATAAACTGAACTGTGCCTGTGTCAAACTCTTCAGCCCGACTTAAAATGACGGAGTCTGAGAGGTAAGCAGAGCATATTCCTCCCATTTACCCTGGATTTAATTAAGTTAAATATAAATGTTTCCTTTTATGGTGCCTGAACTGCGACAGGTGTGTGAGAGGAATCGAAACACCCAAGGTTAAAATGTGATATTTGCTTGTATTGCAAGCCACCATGCCCTGATTCCTTGCTTTTTACTCATTGGTTTAACTCTACTACATTCATTTTATCCATACATTTTCACCAATTTAGCATCCAGGTAGTTTTTGTGATATTCAAACTCTAAATCCTTTTTTGCCTCATGTCAGTCTAAAATAACACCACCTGAACAGTACACTGTGTTTACATCCATTCATTATTCTATTATGTTGTTTTTTAAATAACCATCCTTTCAGAACTGGTCAGGAGACCAGAAGTAAACCCATGGCCTTCCGGTCACAGAAGGAAATGTTTGAGAAGATGGAGGAATCTTATAAAATCTGTGTTCTTTGTGAGAAACGACCAAGTCAACTTTCAAACACACAGAATTTAAAGCGCTGCTCCAGGTGAGAAAATAACCCCCCAATATGCAAAACTAGCTGCTCTCATGAAACAAAAGAAGAAAGGTGGAATATTTGATCTGGTCTTTATGCAGATGTTTAAATGTTTACTACTGCTGCAAAGACTGTCAGAAGGAAGACTGGCCCAAACACAAGAAGTTCTGCCCACAACTGCGACTTGCTGCGATTGACAGAGTTGTGGAATGGCTTGTATTCAAAGGTAAAATGTTTATGTTCATTGTTATCACCACAGTTGTTTTGTACAAATGAGCATGTTTGTACAGGATGGACAATGGATGGGACATAACATATAAATATGTCTTTTACTTTGTGTAACACCATTGGGAGGCCTAGGGTTAGGGTTAACCCATACCATTCCAGGCTACGATCATAGCTGTACACTCAGTAAACATATAGTTCTGACAGCTGCCAAAGCTATTTATCTTTTAAGCCATATTTTATTCCAGTAGCAGATGATAATGCAACAAATATGCTCATGATACTTTAGCAAGGGTTTACTGAAAGTACTCCGGTAATATAGTTAGTCCACAAAATGTCTTGTATACATAAAAAATTAAAGGATTATACTTTTTTCACATTCATCTTTAGGAGACCTTCCATTCCCTACAGAAAAATGGTCAAAGCCCCAGTCAGAGATTAAGGGTTGGGATGACTGGCTTGCAATGCAAGGAGACCTCTCATCACGACTTGAACCCATTTTGAACGCCTCAAACATGAAAGAGTTGTGGACCGATACAGGCAGGCTTCGACCTGATGACGAGGATCTAAAGCAGTCGATGTGGAGGGTCTGCAGCGAGTTCTTTTCCAGGCCGATGACGGTAGCCTGGGGGGTGAGGTTGTTTGGTCTTGATCCTTACTCCAAACCTATCACCATTCATATTGTGGGAGCTGGTCATAGCGAGACACTGGCAGCCAGACTGACTGATTACGATGAGCTAAGCAAAATGTTCCCCGGACACCAGGGCATGGAGATAGTCATGGTAGGACCGGAGGTGTTGGATGGCCCCATTGTGAGGCCTCCTCTTAGAGCATTTGGCCCCAAGCAGAGGGTCTATATTAGTGCCTACAAAGGCCTGTACCATCAGTTCTGGGAGGAGTTGGTGGAGAAAGAAGAGGCAGCCAAACCAGACCTGGTAGTCGGATTTCATCCAGGTGATCACATCTCTTCTGATGGCCCTTCTACTGATTATTTTAATCTGATTTACTTGGACTGATTTTGATTTTGGTTTTCCTCAAAATCTTCTTGAAGGTTTTGATGCAAGTCAAGGCCTGGATGAGGGATGGCTTCCAACTCTTCTACTTCTCAGAGATTATGAGATCCCTTCACTCTTCACCGCTCTAAGGTGAGATTGTAGTCAGTAAATAACATGGCAACATGGTGATGCAATGGTTAGCACTGCAGCCTCACAGCAAGAGGGTCACTGGTTTGACCCCACACTGGGGAGGTTTGTCCAGCAGCCTTACTGTGTGGAGTTTGCATGTTCTCCCCATCTATGCACGGGTTCTCTCTGTGTACTCTGGCTTCCACCCACAAGACATGCAAATTAGGTTAAAGCTATAGTTAAAAATTATGCTTTGGACAAAAGAGTCTGCTAAATGACTGTACAATAGAAATGAGGGAGTACCAACAGAAGAATAGGGACTTCTTGTACATTTTTGGGGCACGAGTCACACATTTAGCTGTGTTGTTATTTCCTCAGAGGCAAATTATGAATAATGGTAAAGGTGACTCATCAGGCTCAAACCCAAATTTCCTTACTTTTTTATTTGTCAAAAAGCAGCTAATTACATCTACTAATGTCTCAGTTCAGTTTTTTATTGCTATTGTGTGTAATAGTAAATATCTTTGTACTTTGTACTAGCATTTTTCTACACATCTGTGCTTTGACACTATTCAACCATTCGCTCACACACCTACTCACAGTTCGACATGTGGACTGCCAGAGCTGGGATTTGAACCACTAACTTGCTAGTTAGGAAATGCTACATGCATAACAGCGACCTATGTTATCTTACTGATCTTAATCAGATAAAATGGGCTATTGGCTATAATTTGGCTTATTTGCATCTCTTTTTTCCCTATTTTATCTGTAAGGAAAGTACTGGACTGTATTAATTTGACATACTCTCAATATAATATTTTAGATCAAAACTTGATACAAAAACTTGGATTTTTGTGAATAAAACAGCACTTTTGTTGATTAAACTCTCCAAAATTTTAGGCACAATATCAGCTTAATGGTTTAGAAATTCAAAGTAGCAGGACCCTGTTGTGTGTTGTTAATATTTTTATTTTTCCTTATGCTTGCTGGAGCATTTTTATTGCGTGGGTCTGATGTTTTACTTTGGTGATTAAAATGAATACATCTTGAACCACTACAGAAAATAAATACATATAAACGTCATTGCCATTTTAGGCCTGTAAGGTATTAATTTCTATAGAAGTGTAAGGATTTCTGATGATTTAAATAAAGGACCCAAGAAACCTGTGGGATAATGAATTTAAAATAAGATATTATCCACCTTTGTGCATGCACTATTAATAAAAGCTTCACCATATTTGCTCACCTCGCATTAGTAATGATCAATAACAAAACCATTACAATCACAGTGACATTCATGGTTGTTTGTCGCAGTGTTCTGTGTGCAGTATCGCTCTTTCTCCATGCATATAAACAGCAGCTTGTTACTGTCCCTTCAGTGAGACAGAGATGACATACTCCCTGCAAATCTTGTTGGAGCTGGAGATGGAGATGAAAGGAAGCGGAGCCAACCCCTTTACTTCGCTGAAGCCAGAGGTGGTGGGCTCATCTCTCAACAAGCCCCCTGTTTACTGCAACTCATACTACTTCAGTTTTCAGGGTCTGCTGGAGACCGTGGAGTTTGAAGAACCTGAGGTGTAATTAGTCTAAAATTTTTATATTGTACATCACTTTTAAAGTCAATGCGTTTTTCTTAGTGGCTGCAAGTGTGAACATACGACATTTGCATTTACTATCTCAGCTTTACGCTGTGCAAACAAAGGGTTATTCGATTTGAATATACAGGTCATGAAGCTATTGTTGTGTTAGCAGAGCCAATAAACTTAGTGAATAGTGAAATGCACATTAGGTGGACATTAAGAAAGGTCATCCCTCCATCTCACATGTGATAAACAGACACTATGTTTTTTTATTTCTCTTTCTGCATCCTGTTAAAATAGGCACTGTAATGCTACTCTTTTTCTAAAATTAATTTTAAGTCTGTCTTTGTTCTGTCAGAAACATGTCTGAAATAAAATTGTGTGTGTTCAGGATAGTTTTGAAGCATTTTCTATTGGTTTTGGGCAGCGTGATGGTGGGTTGCAATGCAGCTTCCCAATTAGAAGGTTTCTATCTGTGGGTTCTCTCTGGCCGCTTTGGCTTCTTTTCACCATCCAAAGACATGCATGTTAGTGTGATTGATTATTCCAAATGGTCTTTATGAGTGAATGTGTGTGACTGGTTGTTTGTTTCTTTATGATGGATTGGTGACCAGTCCAGGGTGTACCTTGCCTCTTGCCCAATGATTGCTTGGATAGGCTCCAGCTGCCCGCAACCTTTCTTTGGAAAGAATGATACAGATAATTGTTGTAAATAATTTAGCCCTTTTATCCGACCCCAGAGGCAAGTAAAATTTCTAAATTTATTACAACCAACGAGAAATGAAAGAGTAACGATTAACAACAAAGACTTTCTGCTGGTGCCCTTGTTCTTTTTCTTTTTTCTTTTTTGTAAAATTTTGATTTATTAACTGTCTCTGCTTTTTCAATATTATTGGTTTAAGTAGGCCCATAATAAATCAGGTTGGTGAGTTTAATATAAACTTTATTTATTGTGTAAAATAGGTTTTTCATTTATGTATGTTTCAAATGAAAGCTGTATGCTATTTGCCCTTTTGCTTTTTACAAATAGGACGTAGTGTTTGAATAGCTAATAACTTTGTTTTAAATAAAAAAAAGACATTTAAAGCAGTTTCATGATTTTTTTGTAGTTATAGTTTTATTATTTATTGTATTAATCATTTTTAGATATACCACATCCTACATGAACCACTCACACAGAATAATTTCTTAATGATGCAACTCACTCGAGACTATAAAGACAAACACAAATACACATACATACACGCTGTTTATTCCTTTGTTTTCCTTTTTTCTTTTTCTTTCAAACCAACAACGTCTTTATCATTACATTTCTTGTGGTTTTATGAACCCATGTCTACGTTTCAGAAACAAAGGTGCACTTATCTATGGCTGACTTAATGCCAGTCCATTCACTTTATCTTTATTGATGGTAGCATACAGAGCTCATTATTCAAATAAAACTTCATATCTGTACATAAAAAGAAGAATAAACAAAGCAGTTAAAAATGACCAATTGCTGTATTTTTGTCTGATAATACACCTAACTTTGAAAAACTAAATACAAAGTAGCATTTTAAAAAATTATTTTATGATTTAATTAAAAAATACAGTTGAATATCTCTTATAATAGCCAGTATGATGCATCTTAATAAATGTAACTGGAGGCATTCCAGCTTCTGAAACCAGCACATTTATGTGCGTTTAAAGCCACATATACCCAGCAGTGTAAAAATTAGGTCAAGTACAAAAAGAATAAGATTCACATATGTCAGAAATGCAACCATAAACTGAATGGCCCATATGCAAAAGCTGGGTGGACAGTCACTGGGACGAGGATTGTTTCTGAACATGAAAATGGGCCACATAATGGCAGCAAAGATATACAGCACAACAGAGATCACCAGGAAAATAAAAACAAACCTGTCCAAATTAAAGGGCAAACATGTCTTCAGTTTTTTGAGAATATTGGTTGCTATTATTAGTGGGAGGATTGGAAAAGGAATGATGTATGCTATAACACATGCAATGAGAGCCGGTTTGTCTCTGTAACCAGTCAGTGACACAAAAATCATGCAGCTCACAAACGCTTCCAAAACTTTCCAGAATCCAGGCAGAGCAGCCAGGTAGCTGCCTTTCTTCTTGTCCATAAACTTGTCTTTCACCACCTCAAGCATGTAGAGAAAGCCACAGAAGAGGGCTAATATGCTCATTGCCCAGCCATACACGCACTTCAGGCAGGCATAGAAGTTGGCATATGTAATAGCAACAGTGACGGTCATGAGCGAAGAAGACATGGCCATTCCTGTGGTGAAATCATGCCAATCCATGCAAAACATGTTGAGTAAAATGTCAAGTTTAAACATTTCGATTATAGTGATGATGAGGGTCATGATGGGGCAGAAGGCCCAGGTGAACATAGCATAGATCCAGTAAGTATGGCTGCTCACTCCTCTAATGGTACCTAAGATGAAGGTGACCACACAGAGAAGAATCTGAGCCATGTGGAGTCCCCCTCGTCCAGATATCAGAGTGGATGGAGTAAACACTGCCTTGGAAAGGGTCTCCTTAATATCGTCGATAACTCCCATCTCTGTGAAAAAAAGCAAGCAGCTGAAATAGTTTTTCACTCCCTCATATGCTGTTAGCGACTGGGTTCTGTTAGGTTGGGCGCTCTGTAGCTGTACTGACTTCGAGCTGCTTTCCACGTAGTCCTGCAGTATCTTAATGTTTTGCATAGCTTTCAAGAGACAGAGAGTATGTGATAAAGTCTAATTTTAAATGGACACTGTATGCCTACTGACTGTTGCCATAGTGTTTTATGAGGATACAAAAAAACGTAAGACTTTGAAATAAATGTAATCTTCACAGAAAACACTGATGACAGTGTATCATCATTGCACAAAAGTAACTCTCATTATATATATATATATATAACATTTCATGCTGGTCCAAAGAAGCCATTTAGATACATTTAAAGAAGCGTAAATGTATTCATTTTATTTTAAAAATTGGCGCCTTTTGGTTTTCTATATTTTCTATATTCTTTAATTGTTTTATTGATGAAACTCATGCTTACATACGGGCCCTTTGTGTCATCGTTTGTTCATGGGGGACAATAAACAGAAAGCACAACCGGAAGTTGTTGTCAGCAGTGGAAGCTCTGTTAGCATTGACTATTAAGAATTATGCGTTTGCTTTTCTTCTTAAAAGACCGCAAACATTAAAACATAACTCTGGAGGAAGCCGTCGCATTATTGGAGTTATATTTAGTTGTGATGTTGATTTCATTTTCCTGGGCAGTTTATTTTATATTCGTGTCAAGACCTTTGGTTGGGAAGACTTAGCTAGCCCAAAGTTAGCAATGGTTCGATGACACCAATTTCTTCTAATAGTTTAAACGCAGAGCCGCTTGTTGCACTGTTTAAGGACTAAAATGGATTTTTCTAAATTTCTGGACGATGACTTTGACGTGAAAGACTGGGTAAACGGCGCTTTCAACGTGGTGCAAAAAGATGCACCCGGGAAGGCTGATACTCACGCAGCAACCCTGGTCATGAAACTACAGCTGTTCATTCAGGAAGTCAACAATTCTATTGAGGGTCAGTAGTTAAACCTAATTAGTATACAGTAATATGAAAAAGTGTTGGCTGTGTTTTTGTCTTATTGGCGATTTAGATGCACGCCCGTGTAAGATACTAGTTAATCATTGTCCTACAAATTGATCTGACCAACAGCAGATTTCAAGCTGTTTTAGCTGTTGACTGTATTTAAATCTGACTGCTATTTCTTATCTTGTGCATGCCAGTTGTAGCTGTCCATAAATATATTTACTCATTAGACTTCAAGAAATTGGCAAAATTCAACGTCATTTAAATGAATGGCCAAAATCTGTGAACAAGCGAAATCAGCTCACACTGTAAGATGCATACACACATTTACCTGTATACAGGGTTACTAGCACACACACACACACACAGGTTAGGTTAGGTTCAGATTTTCACCTAATTCAGTATGTTAACAAGATTTATAAGTGTACCTATAAGCAGAAAAACAAGAAGAACATGAGGCAGGTTTTCTTTGGTTGTATTGATGAAGAACTGACCAGCATTATTTTGCAGAGAGCAGCAATCAAGCCGTCCAAAATATGCCCCGAGTACTGCGAGATGTGGAGGCTTTAAAACAAGAGGCTTCTTTCCTAAAGGAGCAAATGGTCCTGGTAAAAGAGGACATCAAGAAGTTTGAGCAAGACACTGTGCAGTCCATGCAGGTATGTGAACACTTATCATTACTCCTCATGGTGCAAATCGAAGATTTACAAGTAATGCATCACATGTAAAACAACACATCTTATGTTTATTGTTTAAATTGTCTCTCTGTCATAAGGCAGTGTGAAAAATGTTCAAATGTGGTAACTTGTTAATCCTACCTGCCAGGTCTTGGTGGAAATAGATCAAGTAAAAAGTCGAATGCAGCAGGCAGCAGAGGCGCTACAAGAGGCAGACAAATGGAGCACACTGAGTGCAGATATCGAGGATACGTTTAAAACACAGGTACATAATGAAGAAAAAAACCACAAGACTTTACTTAAATATCTTTCATTTCATTTCATAATGATTTTGACCCTTTTTTAAATAAAAACACTGCATGTCACATTATGCTCATTTTAATACATGGGCAATAATTTAAACCTATTTGAATGTGCAAGTCCAACAATGCAGTCAATTTGTTGTACTCATACAAAAACAATAAAGATGATTGAAAAGTACAATATGTAATTACAGATAGTTCCAATGTGAGTGTATATATATATATATATATATAT
>JBAMIG010000023.1:11384891-11399795 GCA_037177335.1 Kiunga ballochi | reverse complement strand
TCCCCACGCGGCGCTCTTCCGCCCTCTACGAGGCGAGGGGGGAAGGGGGGGGGGCTAGGTTGTGTTTGTCCCGAAGGGGGGGCATCCCCCCCCCCCCCCCCCGCCGCCAGAACCGCTGGGCCTTTATGTTTCTGTGAAATGTGCTCAGGCCTTGTGTTAAACAAAGTGATGGAGGTGCTACTACACCAGGATTAGATGATGCTCTCAGAATGAGGGGTCCTTTCTGGAATTAAGGCGTAACAGTGAGGACAAGCCACCATGTCGAAAGTTGTCAGTAACAAGGAGAAGAAATCTTTCAGCAAAAAGCTGTTCCGGAGGAGTTCTGTCCGCTCCGTGGGCAGTTTTATGAACAGAGTTCTCCGGACCTTGTCCACTCTGTCTCATTTCGGTACCGAGGAGCAGGCCGCCGAAGACGAAAAGGACGAGGCAACTTTGATCCAGAGCACCACGGGGGGCTCGGTCCCGTCCGATGATAGCGACTGCGGGGGGTTCCCTTTTGGGGACAAGGTGCCCGGTGTCGCCGGACTGAAAAACCACGGAAACACCTGCTTCATGAACGCTATCTTACAGTGCCTCAGCAACACGGAGCTGTTCGCAGAGTATCTGGCTCTGGAGCAGTTCAAAGGAGGAGAGTCGAGCAGTAACAGCGAGAAGGGGAAGACTAACGGGGTGCTGCTGCAGAAGAAGGGAAGCTGCGCGCACCAGGAGGCGGGGGAGGTCACCGAGCATCTGTCCGGCCTGGTTCGGGCACTGTGGACCTTTGAGTACACGCCGCAGCACAGCAGGGACTTTAAGGTATGTGTCAGTATTTTGCAGGCATACAGGTTCCTGACCAAAGTTTGTCTCATAAACAGCCTGAAGACAGATGGATAGCCTGTCAACATCCCAAACTTCAGCTGGATGTTTTCAATATTTATTTATTTATTTGACTTGATTTTATTTAGTAAATCTGTGAGAATCTGCAGGAATCTAATCTAACTCCAAATTTCTGCAATCTTTCAAATAAATAAAGAAAGGAAAGTAGTAGATGATGGACAGGACCACTGGTTTCTGCTTCACCTGACTGAATGTAGCTAAAACTTGGTGTGTTGGAGCAGGGAAGTGTATAAAGTCTAGACTTGTTCTATAAGGAGCTGGAGTTTCAAATCACTGTTTCAGAAAAAATGAATCTATAACAGACAAAAAGACTAAGTCGGTTTTGTTTTCAGACTGACATTTTTTGTTACTTAGCTGAGACCTTTGGCTGTAATTAAACTATTTTGAATGGTTGTCTTTCTCACAATCATCAGCTTTTGTTTAGTAGTTTCTCATTATTTCACCTTAAACCTGCATCTCAGGAAATGACTAAAAGTGCTTGTCATAAACACAAAAACATTCGCAATATTTTCCATCCCAATTCTCTTACAGCCTATTTTTCAAAAGTTCAAATCAAGAATACAAAAAGGAGGGAAACTTTTAAAGAAAGACGTCTTTTTTTCCTGACAGTCTTATTTCTGTCTCTCTTTTTTTTTTTTTTACATCTTAGTTGTTAGCCAGAATACATCCAGTTTCATATGGAGACCTGTGTGCAGACTGATGTGTTTAAATGAGGATAATAAGGTTAAAGGGCCTCAATACAGATGATGGAAAGACTAACATGGGTGTAACACTGCTGCTTTAAAATACATCTTTCAGTAAAAAATATTATAATAAACCAAATCAGTCTATTTGATTCCCTCCCTTTGGCGTTTTACTATGTCAATAGATTTGATATCCCACGCTCATCTTTTCCAATGAATACCACAACCTCACAAGTGGCTAAATGAACTTAAGCAAAGCCCGTCAATTTTTATTTTTTATATAGTGTTTATTATAGTGCTCAGCATGCACATGTGATGGGTTTGCACCTCTCACAGGCAGCAATGTGGGCCTAAACAGAAGCACTTAAAGATGATTAGACAGAGCACACACAAGACAGGCTGTCCACAGTGGTTCTGGATCCATTCTCTCTCAAATACACATTTCAAGGATTATATAATGGATCACATATGCCTGAGTACTATTATATAATATTTGAGAAGAAATAATCTCATATTAAATTAATGAATTAAACAAGTGTTTATAAACTGTTTGTAGTTTTTTTGTGTCATGTTTATCTCTCAGCTTGTACAAGTTGTAATATGTTTTCACTTTATATGCAGCATTTTCTACTGATCTTTTCAACATTTTAATCAATTGTTGTGGCTTCTATTATACTTATGTGAACCACTCAAAGCACCTGACACTGCAAGTCATTCACTACCAATTACTTAATCTATATTCTTGTAGTGCTTTTTAAATAATAGTATAAATTCTTTTTTATGGGATTGTGTGTCATACCAAATGATACTTTTAGTTTATTTATTTGCGAAATGCAAGAGATGGAAAAGAAATGAGCTTCAAGAAAAATGTATGCATTATCAGCCTAATTTTTACTTTTTTATGTAGTTTTGAATTTATGCCTTATTTTTCCATCCATCCATTATCTACCGCTTTGTCCCTAACGGGGTCGTGGGGGGGCTGGAGCGTATCCCAGCAGCCAACGGGCGAGAGGCGGGGTACACCCTGGACGGGACGCCAGTCCATCGCCTTATTTTTCATCACAAGAATATATTTTTTAAAATGGTCATGTTTCAATTATCCTTACTTTAAGCTCCAAACCAATACAACATTATTTATAGAGCACTTTCAAAACTACAAAGTTGACTAAAGTGCTGCACATAGACCTGGAAACAACGATCAGTATGAAAAAAATAATGAAACTGTAAAATAAAGTACTATAAAAACAAGACAATTGCACAATAAAACAGGATATAATAAGATGTAGTTTCACTACACCATGAATTTCCTTAAGAAGTGCTTTAAAAGTTTTATACATCAACCCTTTAAGACACAATCATGGAAAAATGGTAAAAATGTTTTTTGTTTTTTTTTAATATTAGGTCTTTTTGTCCCTTTAACAAAATGTAGAACAAAAGTCTAATATTTCTAAGGTGTATTTACCAATCTGATATGACAAAGATGCTTGCTGAATAATCTGTTTTCTGTCTGTTAAAGGGCAGAAAACAAGAATCAGATTATGTTCAAAGGATTTTTGAGCAAAGTTTTTTTTTTTACCATAAAGTGATGCCAAGAGATTTTCAGGGACTGTATGCATCATGCATGTCATGCTGGGTTTTTATGGGTTAAAGTCAGATTGGTCATCACGGTATCTCTTAACTTGTAAAAACAGCTTTATAAGGAAGGTTTCATATGAGAAAATAACTCTGGTGCTCTTATTGAGGTCATCTTACACTGACCTTAGAAACCTACATTTCAAACTGATGGCCTGTGGTTTGATGACTGACAGAGAAAGGCTGATTACTAATGCTGCTGACCTGCATTATGAAAAGTGTTTTCAGTTGATAAATTGCTATTTAAAGGGAGGATGTATATACGCTTCTGCTTCCACTCATCTAATTCAGGGGAATCCAAAACTAAATAGGTTAAATAGCATTTGCCTTACTTCTATTGCCTTAATTTTTTGTGAGAGTCCATATTGTTCAGCTGTCTCATTAGTGTGGACACACAACGCTCTCCATTGAGTCCTTACTAACAGCTCAGCTCTGCTTTTGCTCGTATGAGCTGTAAGACCCTTGGTGATGGAGCCATTGAAGCGTGGTTCAGTTTGCTAAAGTTGTCTTTTTAATAACTCCAAAATAAAGAAGAATTTTGCAGAGAAGGGTTCGGCTCCCTCATATCTTTGACATTTGTTAGCCAGTGTGAGTAATGTGAGTTCACAGCTGTACACATTGTTGTCACCTTCAGCCGCTCGTTTACAGTGAAGCTTCAGCTGCTGTCCTTGTTTTTTAAAAAAAGCTTCTCTATGCTTTACTGTAGCGTCTCTGACCTTTATGACTGCTATCCTGGTCACACATACTGAATATTTCATGATCAGACAATGTGGCTCTCAGTGCTGTGCTGCAAAACCGTCAATGCGTTTGGCTAAAACCAACATATCTCACTGTTATTTTCTGCAGAACGTGGTGTCAAGGAGCGCTCTTCAGTTCAAAGGTAATTCCCAACACGATGCCCAGGAATTTCTCCTCTGGTTGCTCGACAGAGTTCATGAAGACCTCAACCAAATCATCCACCCTGATAGCAGAGCCCCCAGGAAGGTAAGCATCTATGAGCACATTATAATACTGTAAGCATGCTGGGAGACACTAAGCTGTCCGGTTGTTTCTCCAGCCTCCAGTAGAAGAAGAACCAGTCCCTGAAGGATCTCCACTACCAGCACCTGGCTCTTTTGTACAGGAACTGTTTCAGGCACAATACAGGTGAACAGATCATCTCCCTGATTTTCATTTGCTTTTAAACACTAAATAGAAGTTAATTATTACCAATAATTCATGAAGAGTCAGAAAATAAGTCCTAAATACCCCTTTTTTCCTGCTCTGAGGCTGAGAGTCAGGAGAGTTTATTTCATGGTGGAAATGCAGACATGCAAAAAGAACCACAAATAACACAAGTGATTTAGACAGATTTAGTTACAAGTGTCAGATTCAACACAATGCGGATCAGAATTGTCGCCATCCTGTTGCAGTAGGTAGATGTTCACTTGTCTTTGTTTTTGTGTTTCATTAACATTTTGAAAAAATCTGAATAAAATATATTAAATGACAATAATGACCCATTGGCCCCTCTATTTTAAATATAAATAACCTAATTAAAAAAATCACGTTTTCATGTCTGTTTTTCAACTATTTTGACAAAAGTGCCCTGAAGTGCTGTTTAGTTTACATGGTGTTCTTCTCTTTGTCTCTCTGTTTAGGTCCTCCCTGACTTGTCCTCACTGCCAGAAACAGAGCAACACCTTTGATCCTTTCCTCTGCATCTCACTGCCAATCCCAGTACCTCATACTCGGTAGGCGACTCTGAATTTAGCTTATGAGTAAGACAATAGCGACCAGACCAGGAAAAAAAAAGAGTGAAAAGCCTTTGTAAAAAGACTTTGTATTCAAAAATGCAATGAAATAGAGATCCAGTCCGAATGCAGCGTCAAAAAGTGTCAAACTCAGCAAAGATGTGACAGGAGGAAGCTAAAATTAGATGATGCCGTCTTTGTTTGAAGCACCAGTCAGGCCTTGGTTATGAAACAGCCAATTAGTTTCAGTCTGTCTGTTTTGCAGGCCTCTGAATGTGACAGTGGTATACCAAGGCAAATGCTCCCACTGTATGAGAGTTGGGGTGGCTGTGCCTCTCTCTGGCACCGTGTCCAGGTTGAGACAAGCTGTGGCCCAAGAGACCAAAATCCCTGCCGAACAGGTGCTGCACCATTTAAAATGTTGCTTTTTACTTTGTCAAAAATGTCGTGTGCTGAGGGAACTGATGGACAGACATTGTTTTGTTTGGAGGATTTACTGTCAATGCTTACACTTCCTCTACCATCACCCTTACCGGCCTTCAGAACTTGTGCACGGCTTATTTTGGAGCAATATCAGCCCAGACGGTGTTTATGTTCCTTGTCTCTGTGCAGATTGTCCTCACCGAAATGTACTTTGATGGCTTTCATCGCTCCTTCTGTGATGACGACGATGACCTTGAGATCATTCAGGAGAGCGACTCCATCTTTGCATTCGAAACACCTGAGCTATTCAGACCAGAGCAGATTCGTTCCAAGCGAGGCGGTAAAGCATCTTATTTATTGCAGGGAATTATTTTAGCTTTGTCTGATAAACCAAAAGGTGATGAAGTTAGATTACAAAAAAATGCAATCTTTTGCAGGCTTTTATCCAACTTCAACTGTTATTTTTCACATATCCATTTCAGGGAGCCCACATGCAAACCTCAATCAGAACAACTTGAAGTACGGTACAGATAATAACAGGATATCCACACAAATACAAGAGTCCACAACACCACCTCCGAGTCCCAATAAGAACAGCGGGCAGGCGGAGAAGATTGTGCTGTTGGTGTGCAACAGAGCCTGCGCTGGACAGCAGGGGCGCAGGTACGTTACTGGACAAAAATGTGTAAGAATTTCAGACCCCCTCATTCCCAAATGTAAAAACAATCCCCTTTTGTGTGATGTCTGCAGGTTTGGGAATCCCTTTATCTTGTATTTGGAGCGAACAGTGACATGGGATGTGCTGCAGAAAGAGATCTTGGAGAAAATGAAACATCTTTTGCGCCCTGGAGTCTTGGTGCAGGTAAGTATTTCTTCCATAAAATTTATAAACATTGAGCTGTAGAAGTATTCCCAACGAGCTTACATGTTTCATGTGATATTATCTGATCCTCAATGCAGGTTGGGCCGTTCACCTTGCGTGTCGTTGGAGTGGTTGGAATCACATATCTGTTGCCTCAGGAGGAGCAGCCGCTCTGCCATCCCTCAGTGGAGAGGTAATGCTTCTCGTTACCACAAGGTGGCACTGTTACCTCACTTGATATGCTATTGTTCAAGTTTTGTATTGAGTTAATTTGGTGGAAATTAAATTGCTACTGCCAATGATCAGAGAATCTCATGAGAGATAAGAAGTTGTTACTCTCTTTGACCGTTGCATGGATTTTTCTATTCTGCAGTTGTAATTCTACCTGTTAATGTAAATTGTCTGAAATATTCTAAATTGTAATGTATATTTGTGTTCTAATGTGTGACAGGGCATACAAGTCCTGTGGTCCAGGAGGGCCACCTCATGTCAAAATTGTCGTTGAATGGGACAAAGAGACGAAAGACTAGTAAGTGGGACACAAACATACCCCTCATTAAGCTCAGGACAGATGTGCGAGGTGTTAACGCCTCCTGTCAGTCCTCAGAAATGATCCCTCTGTGACTTATGCCGTGTTACGCCCACAGTCTGTTCAAACGGACTGAGGATGAATACATTCCAGATGCTGAAAGTGTGCGTCAAATAAAGGAGCAGCATCTGCAGCCTCAGACCTGTACACTTTCACAGTGCTTTCAGCTCTACACCAAAGAGGAACAGGTATGTAAAAGATGCGGTGATGGTGGCTGCAGAAAAGCCCCTTTTTCTCACTGTTTAATAAGGGAAACAAACAGGGTCACATTTGTTGCATAAAAAAAAAAAAAAAATTCTCCTTGCTTTGATTTGATGTTGTTGCAGAAAAATTGAGAAAATTGCAGCAGTGTTTTGCATTTTTAAATAGAAATGTATGCATAACAAAAGTGTACCTGCTCTTTAATCACTTAAATGTGTTCTTTGTGAAATTCAGCTTGCTCCTGATGACGCGTGGCGATGTCCACACTGTAAGCAGCTTCAGCAGGGTAGCATCAAACTCAGCCTTTGGACGCTGCCAGACATCCTCATACTTCACCTGAAACGCTTTAGACAAGTAAGGGTCATTATAAAACAACTGTATCTGCTTTTATATCAATTTATTTTAGTCTGTGTTTACCTGATGTATCCCACCTACAGGATGGAGATCGTAGAATGAAAATGCAGAACATGGTGAAATTCCCCCTCACAGGCATGGACATGGCACCTCACATGGTAAAGAGGAGTCAGAGTAGCTGGAGTCTCCCATCCCACTGGTCACCGTGGAGACGGCCTTATGGGATGGGCCGTGATCCAGAGGATTACCTGTATGACCTGTATGCAGTGTGTAACCATCATGGCACCATGCAGGGAGGACATTACACAGGTGAACACACTTCTTGCATAACCAATCCCTTAAATCATTGTTTTACAGATGATCAACGCTTTTATTTTTATGAATGACAGTTTATTGAATTGTTCTTTGTAGCCCACTGTAAGAACTCCATTGATGGACAGTGGTATTGCTTTGATGATAGCGATGTTCATCCTGTATCTGAAGAAGTTGTCTGCAGACAAACTGCTTACATCTTGTTTTATCAAAGACGTGCCACCATTCCATCTTGGTCTGCAAACAGCTCTGTGGGAGGCAAGTTTTTCTGCTAATTTCTCAGGATTTTTCTTCCTATTATTTTTGTCTCTTACTTTTACATTTACACTATTCTATTTTTATTAAATTTTTATTATTGTTACTATTTCTTTTGCTGTAAATATTTAACATCTTTTTTGCAGAGTGTGTTTGACACCAATTATAAACAATTTCATTGCCAGTAATGATGCATGCAGAACATTAAAACATAAATTAAATATGACTAATTTAGCCAGTTTATCATTTTCCTACTAACATCACATTGAGTTAATTTTGACATGGAAAGATGTTTTTTAAATAAAGTTTAAAAACTTTATTTGACCATTCAACAAAATCTGGAAATCAACCAAAAACAGTTTCTTTTAATAATTTTTTGCTATTTATTACCATTATAGTTTAATCTTCTACTTTCTGATACTCATTAGGGTGCAGAAGACCAGTACCTTCTAGTGAACAACAAGGTTTTGAGTTTCTACCATAAAGGGATGCAAAATGTCTCAGAGACTGAATGTGTCGTGAATAATACACCAGGCCTTAAATGGTGAAGATAACTTGTCTACCATGTTTAAATGCTGTCTTCTGGGTTGTTTAGGTTCCACCAGTTCTTCCTTGTGTGAGCATTGGATAAGTCGATTAATGGGAAGCCGTCCACCCAGCCAAGCCTCCTCTGGCTCCTCCAGACGCACTTCGCTGGCTTCTCTCTCCGAGTCGGCTGAGTTTGCTGGTGAACGCAGCGAAGATGATGGTGAAGAGCATTTACTCAAAAGCCCATTTCTCTTTACTTGCTTTATCTATTTATTTAAAGATTAATGTTTTTAAAATTATTTTAATGTGTATTGTTGTGTATCATGATGTGCAGGTTTATCAACCCGACCGCCAGTAAGAGGCATACAAAGGCAAACTTTCTCTTCAAGATCTTCTATTGCCAGCCCACTTGTGCTGAGTGAGAACGGATCAAAACCATCCTGGCCTCACTCTGCAAAGCTCCAACTTCGCTCCAACTCTCCCTCACGCTTCTCGCTTGAGTCTCACTCTTCCTCCCCAACACTGGAGATAATAGGAGAGGTTGCTGATAACCAGCTGTCAGCTTCATCTTTCAGTGGTTCACCTAAGCTAGACAAACTGTCAGAGGGCAAGTTAACAATTTCTGTTCCAGACAGTAAAGCTGGGAGTAAGAGGCTGATAGAGCAAGTGCACTTCAAGGCTGCAGCCCAGGCAGAGCAAAGGAGCTCTGTTCAGGCAGGTGAAAACAACAATGCAGTCACAGCCGCTGAGCAGGTCAGTTCTCGACACGGAGTTTCTCCAAAGGAGCTGAAGCAAAGAAATGGGAGTGCAGATAGCACTGGTGTTAAAAGGACCTCAACCAAGATCGGCTTAGATGGGGAAAGAAGTCCCAAGAAGCGCCCTGCCACTTCTTCAACTTCTTCCAGCTCCCTTTCTCCAGCGTCTCCAGCCATTGACAAGTTACCATCTACTACACAGTCCAAGAGTGCAGCATCAGCATCAAACTCCAAGGACAAAAGCAGTTGTCCAATTAAATCAAGCAAAGGTGGTTCCTCAAGAATGGCAACTCCCTCCAAGAAAGGGTCATCCCAAACCTCTGAGGCATTGCACCCTGACTCACAGCAAAAGAAGAGTGGCTCTCCAGGATCACAAAGTTCGCACCCTCAGAGAAAAACATCACCCAGAGGGGGCGGCGAGAAAAGCTCTGTTGCAGGGAGGACTAGAACAACTGATCGGAGCACTAGCCGTGACTCCTCCCAAGTCAATGCAGTGTCAGAGAGGAAAGTTAGTCACGGGGGTCCTCCATCCAGGGTTAATGCTGCCAGCAGAGCAGAGGGCAGACCAAGCAAAGCTGTGGAAGACAAAGCAACAGGCCGAAGCTCAAGCAGTAGCTCCTCCATGACTAGTCTCCGATCGTCAAGTGTGGGTGTTTCCTCTGCTAGCACAGCTCCACCATCTAGGGTCCCTCGAGGGAACAGTAAGACCGAGGACAAGGGTTTATCCTTTTTTAAAACTGCTCTACGACCCAAGGAGACCCGTAAACCAGGGGAAGGAAGGAAAACAGCGGTGGAAGAGACTAAAGGAAGTCCAGAAGACAATGTTGGGGATGCAATTCGCGAAACAGTCCAATCCAATCCAAGTAAAAAGACCCAGGGTGCGGGTTCCGAGGCCCAGACTAATATGACTACAGCCAAAGACAAAGACACCTCAAAAGCATCAGCTGCAGCTAAACATACACTGCTGTCCTCCTCAAAATCTGGAGCACAACTGAGCACCCAGTCTTCAGCTGCCACAAAGGATCTCTCAAAGAAAGAACCTGCTAAAAAGACATTGCAGTCCAGGAAGATCCCCATTAATGCTACACAAACTAGCCAGAAATCCAAGTGACGTTACTTTATGGGCCTCATAATAATCTTTTCAGAGCATCTCTGAGGTGTCCTCCTTTTGTTTGTTTGTTTTTTTATTTTAACCATCAGAACATCTCTGACAGACACCTTTAATATACCTGTAGCTATTCAGTGGTTACTGAATATCAGCTGCCATACTGCGATGCAGCACTTGCTGTCCACATTGTTAAATAGCTATTTAGGAATGGATTTTAACAAAGCACTTTGTATGGATTGCATTGATTTTGAAGAATAATATACTGTATTGTAAATAAGCATGGACTTGTACTGAAATTATTGCCTTGTTCTGTCTGTAGCATTGCTGGAAGAGGAACGTCTGAAAATAAAAAGTGACTTTGCACAAGATGGAAAGCAGATACAGTGGTAGAAAGGAACTTTTGAGATACATCAAATGCGGACAGCTCATCCACCAAAGGGAGTTTTATGGCAATTTTTAACATGCTGATGTAGTGAATAATTTTCAAAAGTCACTATGTACTGCTCTCCTTCTGTATTGAGAGCCATATGTCAACCACAAACATCAGTGCCTCGGATAATCTTAAATAAGTATTTAATCTAAATTGTATAACTGCAGATGTTGGTAAATTTATAATTGAATTTTAATATTTATTAAGCACTGAAAATGTAATTTCAAGTATAACACATTTAAGCCTATTTAACCTGAACTACTGTTTACATATGCTCTTTGATGTAATTACTGCAACAGCCTTTAAGAGAAATGTTTAAGTTTTGTTCAGCGGGAATCTGACTGTCATTGAGAGGTTGAGGAAAGGTGCAGGAATGTAGTATGGGTTGTTGGTGTTAAACGTCTGGAGTCTTGATTTTCAAAAGGTTTTAATGTGTTGTTTTTCTTTATTTTTACCAGTTATTATAATCTATAACCCTGTCAAATGCCCTACCGCCTAATTCCCTACCTATCACCGCCTTGGCCAGTTGCTGATGCCAACACTTTTCTGTGGCCCCCCAGTTGTTCTTCATGGGGACAGCCTCTTCAGACTGCCAGACAAACATTCCTCTCAGTTAAACACAGGGTTAATGTAAAACAAAACAAAATCCACCTTGCACTCTACATAACAACGATGCATTCAAAGACGGCTGGGATGCCTTCGCTGAACACTGAACTTGTACATAGAGTGCTATGGTGTGTCTGAGTCAGCTTCATCCTCTGTTTTCACGTGTGACATCACAGCTTGTGCACATCTTTAGCTCGAGAGTAGATCAACATGGACAACGTTAACATAGATTGAGAAGAGAAGTTTCTGAAGTATGTGACAGTTGTTGCATGATAAATTGCTTATGCATGCACAGAACTATGCAAGCAGATTCTTGCTAATGTCCACATTGAGTATGTAGAAGTGCTACTCCTGGATGTGTATTTATTTCTAACTGAATATTTTTTCAAATGCCTGCACCAGAGCATGTCAAAGCATCTTTAATTAAAGCTTTGTTTGCACATTTCTTCTTCGAAAGTTCTATACATTTTGTAAGAATGATAAGTATTGCTCATTCACCCTCTTAAAGTAAATCAACTCACCTGCAAATGAAACTTTTTCTGTACTGTATTCATTTGTGTCACACATTTTCCTTGCAGTTTCATTTTTAACAGGCAAAGAGTTGCCACAGTTTACAGCCAGAGGTCCAATTCATTTTCATTGTAGCTTGAGATTTGTGGTGAAGACCTTAGATGTTTTGCCAGATCTGCTTTGCGGGCTGAAGAATGAACATGAATCCAAATACAAACTTGCTGTCAGGTACAGCCCAGGACCGGTCAAGACGAGTATGGTCTTTAACTAAAATGCTTCCATGTTCTGCATCTTACAGGGATGATGTTGACAAGATATCAGCGTTTAGGCTTTTTGAGAAATAATTTAAATCAGAGCCATTTTAAATCACATTTTATATTGCACATTAGTTGTATGTTTTTTATCTTGAGATAAAAGCTAAAGACAGTGTTTAAATAAAAAAAAAAACATAAAAGAGCTTTATCGTAATGTGTACAATAATATAACTGAACTGTGGATTTACACAGTGTCACACTCAGAGAGGGATGTTCATCACTTGACCAAATGGCCAGACAACTGCTCTAAATGGCTTTTTGGCACACATGGTGCATTTTAAATCAAAAACATTATTTCCAGTGCCTGGTGGCTGCAGTGTATTAATGCTGTGGTATTACACCCAACACATGCAGTAAACATTATAAACTGATTTATGTATGTCCCATCTGACAGCAGTGTGCAAACACAGAGAGGTTCTGTGAGGAGTGACTTCTTCACAAATGCATGAGAATGACTGAATCTGTTTTTTTTCTTGAATGTTTGTGATATTTTGTGATGTTCAGTTGTTTATTTTCCCTTTTGGAGGCCAGCAGAGTGTAACAGCATTGACTAAGCAATGCAATACTAATAAAAATAAAGTTATATCAATAAATGACTTTTGTTGACTTATAGCAGCTTTGGTTGAGGAAGCTGTCATGCCTTTGTAAGAGCTAGAAAAAATGTGTGACAGTGTGCTGAGAGAGGGACAGTGGGATTGTCTGACATAACAGAGAAATATGTCAGAGGGGTTCAGGATCTGTATGACAGCTGTAAAACAGGGATGAGATGTGCTGTAAGTGTGACAGAGGAGTTCAAGGATGTGGGACATCATCAATGGTCAACTCAGATCCCCTTGTTGTTTGCCGTTTGGAAATGGACATGCTGACAGATGCAGTTAGATGGGAATCTCTACTGACTTTGATTTTGTACCTCTGACATAGAGATCTGTAGTGAGAATATGAGATTTTTTAATGAGATATGTCCTGGAAAAAGGATGATGTAGTGGCAGTTAAACACATACATGTGTGTGGATGAGAGACTCAAGTGGTGTACTAAAGGGGACTGAGATGAAGATGATGAAGAATTTTAGGTATTTAGGGTCAACAGTTAAGAACAACAAAGCGCTTGGACAAGAAACAGAGAAATGTTTATGAACTGGTTGGAACAGGTGGAGAGAAGTGTCCAATATAATAGAAGAGAAAACAGCAAGAATAAGAGGAAAAGTGTCCAAGACAATGATGAGACCAGTGATGTTAGGAGACGGTGTTCCTGGGGAAAAGATAGCACTAGGAACAGACAACTCAGGTGAGATGTTTTGGAGATAAGGTCAAAGGAGTCAGACTAAAAGGGTTTGAGATGTTACAGAGAAGCAAAAGCTGCTGATGGTGGAGCTATCAGGCAGGAGGTCTGCAGGAAGACCAAAGAGGGGTTTAAGTTATGCAGAGGACGAGTCAGAAACAGATGATTCACAATAAAAGAATAGCTAAAAAGAAAACTAAAGAAGAAAAAGAGGAACTAGCTGTGATTGGGTTTTATTTCACAGAGCTTGTGAGTTCATCTGTACAGTTCTAACCCTCTCCTCTTGGTGGTGCTCGCTGTTCGCCTAAAAACCCCTCAGAGGATTGAAAGATAATGAGTTTTGAAAATAAAGCAACACTTTACTGTGAAGTTGTTGCTCACAAATGCCCTTCAGTTTGATCTTGGAGGATGATTAAGACATATAACAGTGTCAAACCTAATGTCGTCACTAAAGGAGATGATTTGTTATTAAACTACAGCACCATCATTTATTTAAAGCTGATTCAATTGTGGCGTTATTAGTTTGGCCCAAGGCTGAACATATTAAGAGTTAATGCTGCCTCTTTGTCTTTTTATTCTTGTAATTTTGTGTAACAGTCATCAGTTTTGGGAATTGCATTTTCAACCTCTTGCTTTCTCACCCCACGTGCAGTCAGAGAAGTGATGAAATTTTAAAAATTGCCCTTGGTGTGAAGGGGCTGCAGCATGCTCCTCTCCACATGCAGCTGGAAAGCTTTATGTTTCTATTAAAAAATAGTATTATACTGAGCACTAAAAATGAAAATGCGAGGCTCTCCAATTATACATGTGTGAAAGTAATTAGAAAAATTCACAGACTGCAGCCTGACTCAACGTCACTCTGTAAGGGAGCCAGCCTCCACTAGTGCTGAAATCAATAATCATTTGCCAATTGTATCGGTTCCAGGAGAGCATCATTAGTAAGACCTCAGAGGAGAATTCAGTAACTTTAATGGAGATTTAACACACAAATTGTGACGTGAGCTGCTTGACTTGACACCTTAACAGAAAACACCTAAATCGTTGAATTAGTTTACATGTTTTCCATCTGCTGCATTAATGTGCTCAATATATTGTAAAAAAGTCATCTAATTGTATTGATCCGTTCAATTTTGCTCTCTCCTGAGGCCAAATTCAATCCTTATTGTGGCAGCAGAGTCTCCAGTTTAAGGCCTCCTGTCCCCAGAAAAAAACAGATGATGAGATAGATCTTTATGTCTAGCTTTGACTTTTTCACTGATAGCTGCTGAGACGGATCAGTGCCTTGACTGCTGTGCTGAAGGTGACACGCAGAAAGTGTTCACACCATTGCAAACACCTCAGTGATGACCATAGTGTAAGATGACAACATAAATCAGTAATGGCCAAATCTTATTAACTATGTGTGCACAAAATGATAGTTAGCACCGTTTACTAAAACATTAATAACATACATA
>JBAMIG010000023.1:11372807-11383070 GCA_037177335.1 Kiunga ballochi | reverse complement strand
CACACACACACACACACACACACACACACACACACAAAGTACATATTGTTTGCCATATGTGAGACATAGAAAGAAAAAAGCAGTTGACACCTGCAGGAGTTAAAACTGGATTAAAAAATGTTCTGATTCTTTTCTTTTAGTTGATCACAGTCAGAGACTTTAATACACAAACAAAATACTTTCCTTTATAGACCCATTCTTTATTCATTTATTATCCTAATTTGAATATTTAAAGCCCTACATGTCACCAAATGTATTTTCAATGTACAACTGCTGAGTGGAAAACAAATTAAATGATTCACTTGTTTCAGAAGTGAGCATGTCAATTCTTTCGCCTCTCTTGAGTCCAGTGATGGAGTACTTTAGTTCCTTTCTAATTGGAGATAAAAAATCTAGCAAGTCTTGAGTGCAGTCAGAGAGTTGACTGCTCTTTAGCCACTGCAATATACATGATGTGTCATGTAGGACATCCATAGCTGGATTACATAACCCAAGTGGTGAGCGATGCCTTGAAAACATCTGAGGCGCTCTCAAAAACTATTATAACTTTGTTTTCTGGATACAGAACTCATTACATTTCTTACAATATCTGATCAAAATACCTTTTTTTTTTGCTTAAAATCTTTTTCCCATCATTCTTCCTTGCAAATGCCATGCAGCTTTAACTGAGACAGGTTTAATTAATTATTTAATCAACAAAGATTTAAGTTGCTAAGTATTCTGTTGTGTTGTGCTGGAGGAGGAGGGGGGGATTCAGATTAAAACCTGTAGCATATCTGTTACCATCTCCCTCCCGCAGACTGCGCATTCTTTTCTCATCCAAAATGCACAGCAGTGGGTTGCTGGAATACCAAGGCACTGCCAACGCAGAAAACTTATCAGGATGCTGGAGAGCAAGGTGTAAAGTGTCAGAGTTGGACATACAGCCAGCGCATGTCTGCCACGCTTTCTCTGACACCCATCCTACACCATTGGCCGTGTGAGGAGTGATTGACTGGGAGGTTGATTATGCATCTTCCAGCCAGGTGGTTGGCAGGCATAGAGGCGCATAACACCAGATTGCTGCATCATCTAAAGTGTGAGGCCAGAGTTTCTGGCAACAGCGAGTCTGGACGAACATCACAGGAATAATAAAAAGATGCAGGGATGTCAATCATCATCCAAAATGTGTCTGTTTGGTTGTTGATCTTTTTTTTCTGTTTTGTTGGCAGCAGTCTCTCCATCTTGTATCTTGTATCATTAGAGGCTTTTGCCTTTTGAGCAATGCTGAGATGGAAGCCAGGCAAAGATGCATGGGTAAGAAACTCGAGGTTCTCGGGTTCTTGTGGGAGTCGGGGCGAGTCTTTGATGTTGTGAGGTTTCATGGAGGCAAATAACACACTTTGATATTTCACAAGCCATCTCTGCTTTAAAAAGAAAAAGGCGGGTGCAAACAGGGAGTGCATACACACGCTCAAACATCTGTAAATATATTCCTTCAAAGATGAGGTTTGAATTACCACCCAGCTGAAATATTTGCTGTCATTTTGGCTGCAGATATTTGTCATACCCGCAGCATAGTTTCTGGAAGTTCCAATTTCCCAGTGAGGACCAGTGAGCGAATGTCTGTCCTGTTTGATTTTCTGAGGAAGATAAATTAGTGTTTGGATGAACATAAAAGGTAATGCATTCATAAAAGCTGTGATGAGTGCAGCTGTCTCTGGCATCTGACATCCAATCTGAGACAAGCCGCTTGGGGAGGTAACATCCACCAGAGTGAGTGTGTATTACTGATGGAATACAATTTAAACATTTGTTAGATTTATCTAAAAGCATTGAAAATTATCTACAACTGCCGTGATAAAACACTAAAAGCATACATTTTGATGCCCAAACATTTGGATAAAAAGAGTTTTTTAATCAGGGCTGTGAATAAAGATGGCTCCAAAGTAAGTTTCTGAAAATCACTCCTCTAAATTAATATGGCAAATGACATTAGATTTACCAAAGGACCCATGAAAAAACATGTAAACATGACACTTAAAATTATGTAATTATTCCTTGATGGAAAAGAAGTTACTATATTTATAAAAATTTATAATAATGTATTTATCTTTGACTGGCTTGAATTTATGGATATTTAAATGTGGTGTCAATAAACAGATCCACTGAAAAATGACCTGAAAAGGATTTACTGATATTTATCAGGTTGGATATAAGTGAGTTTTTTTCTAACCCAGCCACACTTTCAGGCAGAAAAGTGATAACCGTTAGGTCTCAACTCCATACGCTTAAAAAACCAACCTTTTTGCATTTTACTGCAGTAAGGTCTACAGCAGGAAACCACTTAACAGATGGATGGCTCATCACAGGAGGACACACTCAGCGGGGCACAACTCGGCTATTTTCCGTCATCTTGATTATAAAACACTTTTCATGACCACAATGTTAAAACTTTGGAAGGAGAACACTACTTGGGGAGGGAAAGAAGCCATCTATCAACATTCACTTAACAGAGAAAGGGGGTAACCCTAACCCTTTCCACCTACATGAGCATCCTTTCAGCTCTCTGATGTCCAGTGATGAGACTAAGCCTAAACTATGAACAATGGCTACTCCTAACAGAACCTCAAGTGAGTCACAACTCTCAATGATGGTCAAGCAGTTCCCAGGAGGAAACAGGCATTAAAGAAGGATGATATGTATGAAAATCAGTTAATTGCCTCCAAACTGGTCTGTTCAGAAATACTGAGCAGTTTTCCAAAATCCATTAATGACAGAATACACTATTTTTGTACTAATAAATTATGTGTAATTATAAGATTTAGTGTTGTCAGACCATTTCTGTGTGTGATTTTGTGTTAGTTCTACACACTTTACATGTGTGACACTGTAAATCAAGGTATTTCTAAAATGTAAAGTAATCTATCTTCACACACTAAAACCAATTTACAGGCAACTATTATGTTTATTATTCAATAATTCAATATTATCACACATTTTTAATGTAATCAATCCATTATTGATCCCTCGTTGTTTGTTTTGTCTTGAAGAAAAAGCCATGTTCATTTAAACCTGCTTGCAGAGCTGCTATCTCAGGCTGTTCAGAGAAAGCTGCTGCTCTGTGCACTCTCCCGTCAAAATCCTAATGTGCCGCATGTCGATTCAGGTGTGGTCTGAAGTCTGGGAGTTTCTGCTACATCAGATGTGTTTGGTTTACTGAGGTTCATCTCAAAGAAGCCTTGGGATGAGGCTTGTTATTCTCCTCAGTGAGACATGAGGCACGCTCTCTAATTAGAACACATCTCCTGGTGAGATAGACGTTCAGGTCTGACTACTCTTCCAATCTAATCAGCTTTCTATCTCACTTTTGCTGCTCTGCAGAAGACAGACTTTCACTTGTCTGACAAATGGATATAACAACAAGGAGATGGCACTTAACAACTGTTTCTGGTTTGGAGGACTCTGCAGAATTGAAAGGGTGCAAACCCAACAAAAACCTCCCATCTTCATTGTCCTCCTCTGCTGTTAAAAGGACAGCTTCAGTTAGCTAATGATTAACATATAAATGCAAAGATGTGGCTGAAATAAAGCACTGCATCAAAATGAACTTTTTTATTTTTTTGCATTCTTGATATCTTTGCAAGTTCACATGTACACTCTTACTACGTGTCTCTGTACTGACTGCAGCTAACACTGGTCTGCAAATGGTTGTTCAACATGTTTTATTACATACTTGAGACTGTGCCACTGTTGTCAGCACTTCATTTTAATTTGGCTCCTTCGCCACTGGAGATTTCAACCACTGGGACATCCTGTCGGCTGCAGAAGCTAAACTATTCTGAAGCATTAGGACCGAATGAGGTGCATTGCTGAATCTCTGCCTCTGCACTGTCAGCTGCTGTCTCTTTCAGAGACCAGGGAATCTTTTGCCATCCCATGAGAACATTATGAGCAAACGACGAAGAAGGGGCGAGCTGGGCAAAATGTGCACTCTTTTAATTTGCAACAGCTTTAAAAAAGAAGTACACATGTTTTCCTGTAGGCATGCATTAACACTTGTTAAAGCATTGTTGACAACTACATATAAAATGATCCCAATATGACTGTTTCAGGGAAGGATTCCAATGGAAATAATCCTTCTTCATTTGCTTCCATCTTGTCTTCTTGCTCATTAAAAATCCAGAAGAGAGGAATGTATGAGGCTACATTAAGCAACAGGGATTATGCTGGAGATGAACTGCATTATCTGCATGAACAGAACATCACTGTGACATTTGAACACTTAAAAAGTCTGTATTCAGCCACAGTCTTGGTTATATATAGTTATTTAGCTCTTTGAAGAAAGGCCGACCAGTTTGCCTTTAGATCACAATCTTTAAAAATATTATGAGGCTCTTTCTAAAAAAGAAAAAGAGATAAAGAAGAACAATGCATTTTTATCTTTGTACTTAACAATAAGTAGTACTTATCAATATTTCTCCTAAATATTAACTGATCCTTTCAGCTCCCTCGGCTTTTGGTGTGATTACAACGCAGCTGCTTGAGGATGTAGCAATGAGAGTTAAGTTGGATAGGAGGGATTTTTTTGATTAGAAATGCAATTCTCCCAACCAGCAAGCTAAACCTTACATTGTATTGTAATTTGAGATGTTTTATAACAGAGCAAAAACTAATCAGCACGATATTCACACATCAAACACTCATTAAGCTTAACAAGCACCTCATTAGTTTGAGTGCAAATAGGTCACATCACAGTACTCGAAAATGCAAAGGATTTCATGATTTGCATGGGTTGGTTCCTGGGGGGATTCATATTTGAAAAGGAAGCTAAATGTGTGTGTGTGTGTGTGTGTGTGTGTACAGTATGCATGTGAAAAAGAGAAAGAGGTAGAAAGAGAAGAAGAGATTTGACCTGCAAGCAATCTCTGGAGAACCGTTCACTAGCAGAGTCTAATCAGACTCTGGCTGATGCTTGTTCTAGGGGATTGCTTCTCTCCAACCCTCAGGTCTAATTAGGACCCCCGTGTACCATACAGAGGGGTTGCCACTTGCAGTGAGGACTAGGTAGAAGCTCACCTGTGTGTGTGTTCAGGAGACACAGAAATGAGCTGCTGGTGAGCATGATGACAAGAAGGGCATCAGAAGTGGTGCAGCCATCTTGCTTATACCCACCCCCGCACCCCCATCCACCAACCCACCCGGAGGTCCTGTGAGTTTAATGAATTTTGGGACAGGGAGTGAAAGAGAAGCTCTATGGAGAGATGGGGAAGAAAAGGAAGCCGTCAGGGTTGAGGGAGGGTCACAGAGACAGGAGCATCTTTCAAGATTTTTTCCCCCTCTTTAACAATGTGGCCATTTGCAGACGAGTGGAAAAATGAGAGAATGACACAATCTAAACATAGCCAGCATGTGAGCAGGTTTCCTGAGCTTAACTTTCTGTATTTATAATGCCAAACACTGGAAGGCTTCAAAGAATATCCCAGGACTAAAACTTTAAATAACAAAGTTAAAACAGTTTTTGGATGCTGATGTAAAAAAGAAAGAAAGAAAATTATTTTTGATTGTTATCAATTATTAAAACAGATATGACATCAACTTCTTACTGCCTGTATCTCTCAGTGATGGAGATATAGGTGCATATGCTGCACTTTATTGTTTGCTACAGAATTATGCCACCCTGCGTTTAACTCTCACAGCTAGACTGTTTAGTCTGTTTAGAATTAGTTTTTTGTAACTCAACGTTTTAATTAGGGCGAAGACTAAAGGGGCATTTCCACATCTCACCTTGGCCTGTGGTTAATGATAGGGAAACTGAGAATCCACTCTGATATCCCATGTGAATGACTCTTAAGATTGTTTTACTTTGCTTTATGGTCGCTGAGATGTTGCTGATTCAATCTGAGGATGTGTTTCCAGAGAGAAGTTTATTAAAAAAAAGAGTAACTTTGGGCACAAAGATACAGAAAATAACCCCATGCGTTAGTTTCCCCTGTTCTGTTTCATCAACCTATGTGACTTGTCAATGTATTGAGACATTTGAACTGCAACTAAAAGATGGAGGAGCATCTTCCTGTCTGATGGAGTTGAAACTTTCCAGATACAGATGCTGTAATAGGATTTTGGAGTGATTTTTAAAATGCACTTGGGTTTGATTCTCATTGCTGTCCCTTCCCTTTGAATTAACATAGTTAATAACTGACCTGAGTCACAGTCTTTCGTACTTCCTACATAAAAATTTGATATACTGATAATTTCTTTACTTGGACGTATTATTCTGTCTGGCACCACTGGTGTTTATTCATTTGTTTGTCTAGTTTGCATATTTTTACATGCTTTAATGCACAAACTGTCCTTGCATTGACTATTTTGTAGTTAAAAATACTTCCAAATGCGTTATTTAGGCATTAAAGATAGAAGCTGCCTTAATGTGTTTGAATAATGTGAACCTGCTTGTAGAGATTTAGGCTTTAGACTCAAACAAAAACATAGACTATGGCCTACATTTAGTCAAGATTCTTGTGAAAAATACAATGTAGTTGGAAGACGCACCTCAGGAATCACACCCATGACCATTGCCTTAGTGCGTCTTTTATTCATTGGTTTGCTAAATTGTTGCAAAAGTCTAAATGGGATGTTTCTCCTTGGTCTTAAAAATAATCCAAACTGTAGTGAATAACTTCTGTCTAAATAAATGACATTTATGACATGAATTACTTCTGTAAGAGGACTCAGGAGTTTGCCGATGTTTATTTTCTCATATAGTTTTATGTACAGTTGCATAACATTTAGTGAGAAAAGACTAAACCAAGTGAAATGAAAGATTTGTGAAGACTGCCTTCCACTCATAACTAAAGAAATGAGATATGACAAATACCTCCACATGAACTAAAACTGCTTTTCTTGCAACTCACAACTAAACAAAGTAACAGTGCATATGAAATATTTATGTACCAGATGGATGTTTCAGCAACTAAAAGGTGGGTGAAAAACTTTTTTTATCCAGATTGCAGGGGGCAGTAAAGGTGGGGGCGCTTTGTAAGAGTGTCAAAAAAGATTCCCATCATGTCATGTAGGCTATAAATTGTACTTTTTGCACCCCAAAACGTTGAGTGTCCATAAAAACTAATATTGCAAAGGCTTGTAATTTCATTTTGATGGATTATTTGAATAATTTTGTTATAACAGCTGAGACACCTCTTGGATCTCCTTCCAGTGCAGTAAGTTTCTCTTTATAAACCCTTGTTCCCTCTGCAGTAAATGAATGAGGCACTATAGGCATTGTCAGGGACGTACCTTCTTCTCCCTTGTGCTTCATTTCTTAACTACACTGATGTGTCTGTCAGTGCATGTAAAGCTACAACAGTGAGACACTGCAGAAACGGGAGTAGTACAAAACGAGGAATTGGCCTCTTTTAAAATACACATTTAATAATACGCTTGATATGTTGTCTGTAATGAAACTTGAACATCATTTCATGCAAGCGCCTCTTTAACGCATAACAATCCATGTTTGTGTATCATCAAACATTTTTGCAGGAAGGTCAGAGTCTTGCTTTAGTATTCACCCAACTTCATCTAAACATTTCACTGCAATATTGTGACACGATATTACAGAATCTATTTGATAACCCACCACGTCCAGGTGTTCTCTAGTTTGTCTTTGAAAAGTGATTGAAATTCTTTACACCTACACCCACTCATACACCTAGCGCCAGCACCGAGGCGCACGCCAACCTTACAGCATGCAATCAGCCTCAAAGAATGGTAGTCTGAACCATAACCAAGCAAATTATATGTGAAAAGAGAAAAAAGGAGTAAAAAGCCAGCCCTTTTCTAAGAGGCTCAGATTTTTCATTGTTGTGACTCTTTCAGCGCTGGTGTGTTTTAACACCAAGCAAAAAGCAGGGGGTGGAAGTGGGTTGCATTTAATGAAGTTCATGGATAAACACTGTCGTGATTACATAGCTTTGTAACAAAAATATAGACACATTCTGCAAACAAAGCACTGATTTTAATGCATATACTACTTTTATCTGCATCATGCTGGGGTTAAAAAAAAGTCACGTGATTCATACTTGCTATATGGCTTTACATTTTGGACTGCTCACCACAGTGCTGCAGCTTAATACCGCTCTCCCTGAAGACTTCACTGACATTTTCCAAGGTCTTGCTTTTAAGCCCTGCCTTGATGAGTGAGGGAGACTTTGAGAGGAACTAATCCTTGGAATCCTCTCGTTTATGAGAAAGTCAGCAAACTAGTCAGCAATTTTCTACAGTTACTCCAATAATAGTGTAATTTTGAAGCTACAATTATAGCTAGCAACAAACAGGATGCTGTTGTTGGTAACTGATCATAACAAGTGCAAGTGCTTTGTTCAGTAGAGTCAAAATGAAGGAATTTCAAAATTGTATGAAGACCAACAGTTTTGAAAAGAACATTTGTAAAATCCATTCATCTTTCCTGAAGTAAAAAAAAAAGGTGTGCAGCTTCTACTCCCACTTGAAGTCGTGCCCCACCATTTCATAGAACTTTTCGTTATAAGGTCTATAAAAATCCCGTAGCTGCTCAATGGCATCTCTGTCTATCTGCACATGAGTTCTGCCCTTGGACTTGCCCAGACATCGAGGCGATCCACTGCTCTCTGGCTTTTTAAGGCAAGGGAAGCCTTTGGTGCGGTTGAAATAGAAGTGTTTGTCGGTCACGATGCGTTTTAACCCAAGGAAGTCCTGCACCCGGGCCAACTCCCCTGCTGGGTCTGTGATAAGACGCTCTCCACTGACAAAGTGGATTTGAGTCAAAGGGAAGTAGCGGAGCCAGTTTTCAAGGTGCAAAACGTACAGGCCAATCCGAATGGCATTCCAGGACATGTCTACAATGCCCAGACTCTGGTTTCTAAAGGCCAGCTCCTGGAAGTTAGGCAAGTCTGGGGTTTTTGATAAAGTCTGAGTGTAATCAGATATTGCTCGAGTGACAGGATCTCGGACAACCACAATAAGCTTGGTATCTTGGGACATAGCAGATATTCGGCGTGGAGTCTCTTTAGTCACAAAGTAGCTTGGTGTCTTCTCCATAGTAATTTGGCTTTCAAGGGTCCTTGGCATTAGACTTCTGAATGAAAGATAAAAACAATGGTGAATGTTGCAGTAAGAGAAAGCTTTCCATATAGATTTCCATAAATGTGGTACATTTAAAACATAATCTCTCCATTTAGAACTGATCAAGTTATCACAAAGACAACAATACTCAGGGGACAGGATGTCCTTGCATTGACTGTCAAAACTAAAAAGTATATATAAGATATAATTAGGACAGGATTACACATGTGAATTCCAAATGCATAAAACCACTTGAAGTGAGCTTCAGTTTGGCCCTGAAACCAATTTTCAGTGTAAATGAAGCAATGTCATAGTAGTCTGTTGTCACAGGAGACTTGTGCGGCTGATAGTTGTCCTGTTCGTCAGCTCTGCACTGTTCAAGAGTAATAAATCACTATGAATGCAAACAGGACATAAATAGCAGAGCAGCCCTGTTAGGTTACTTCTAGGGCTTCAAAGTAGGGCACTGTGTGGTTTGAAAAAAGGGATTTGAATGGGTAAACACTCCCAAAGAAAAAGTTAGAGAATTCCCTGAAAACTCTTAAACACTGCTGATTGGAGTTCGTCCCAGTGACCTGTCCTGGCTGTCCCTTGTCCCTTACCTACTAGCAGCTGGTATACTGCACGTGACATTGAATTGGAATAGGAGAGTAGAGATATGTTCAGTTTTAAAGAGCCACAGTCATTTCAATACTTCTGTTTTATTACACCTGATTGAAATGAATGAGTTACTGAGGAGAACTCAATAGGCTAAGGGATCCGTTTAATTTGAACAAGGTGTATGATTAGCAGGCACTTGGAGGCCATGTCAACCTGGACAGTCACCAGTCCAGCACAAGAAATGTTCCTTTTATTACATTAATAACTATCCCCTCATTCAACACTTACAAAGTCAGTGTCAGGGTGTCACACGAGAAGAGCACCATTAAAAAAGTTAGCTAGCGCACCAAAGTGTTAAAATAAACAATGTTATGCTAGCATTGCTAATTTGTGTTCGTGCACACTGGTGCCCTGCCATGACAGCCACAATGATTGAGACTAATGTTTGTATTTGTATTGTTGTCATTTTCTGTGTGGATTCTCCCTTACATGAGCAGGTTGATTTTAATTAAGTGATGATTGTCTCTGATATAGGAAAGGCAAGGCAAGTTTATTTGTTTAGCACCTTTCATGTACAGGACAATT
>JBAMIG010000023.1:11341735-11365651 GCA_037177335.1 Kiunga ballochi | reverse complement strand
CTCAAAGTCATTCGAAGAACATATGTCTTGCTTTTGCTTATTACAGAGAAAAGGAAGCTTTCAGCTGACAGTTCAGAGAAAGAATAGCTCTCGATGCAATGCCAAAACAAATGCAATAAATAGAAAAGTGCATGTAAAATGTTGATTCAGGTTCAAAGCATTAGTGTTGGTTCAAGAAGAAAAAGCAGCAACACACAATGATCTTTAAAGGGAAAGAAAACAAAATGATACTGACTACTAATCATGTTAGCTTTCTATGGGAGTTCTTTAAATATAGGTCATTTACTCACTGACCCCCCATTAGCAGTGTAACCCATTTGTCAGACTAAAGAGAATTGTGTGTGTGTGTGTGTGTGTGTGTGTGTGTTGGGGGAGGATGAGAGGTGTCAGACTGTCTCAACTCTGATCAGAAGATGGGATACAGATGATCACAACTTTTCAGTACAAGTTTATAACAAATCGTGTCCACAGATTCTCTTCACACCCCTTTGGAAAAAGATAGCTCCTTTGTTGCTGATATACAGTCAAAGTGCTGCTTTTGTGTCAAAATGACAGAATCAAAACATATATAATGCTGAAATGTTACCATAATGATGGGAAACATCATGCATTGGAGCTTAAAAGATTTTTGTTTCTCAGTACTTCATTTACTTATTGTATGATAAGTTAAACAGATCAAATGATGCTAATAATGTGAGAATTAAGTATACATATAAGCAAATATTTTATTATCTAAACTCAAAAAAGACAAAAAATGCTTTTGCTCCATATTCATGTCACTCTTCAGCTACTAGATACACAGATAATAGTAAGTTTGTCCAGGAAATGCCAACAACACCAATTCTGCCATCTGTTGGTTAAATGACACCATTGCAGCTACACTGATTCGAAGTAAAAGAAGGAAACAAAAGTATTCATGATATAACTCGAAATTTCAGGAGCTCTGAAGAAACAGTATTAAAATAAAAAAACAAGTTTTGCTTTAACTATAAATATAATAGTAATGCTAATGTTGGGTGGCACTGTGGTCAGAGCAGCAGGTTTACAGAGAGAAAGTCTGGTTGTTTGTCTCTGTGTTGGACCTGTGACAGACCGGCAACCTGTTCAGGGTGTTGCCTGTTGAATAGGCTCCAGCAGCTGGTGACCCTATTGGATAGAAATTAATAGTATCTGAAATAAGTTATTTAGAAGAGTGTGTTTACAAATGAAGGAAAATGTTGATATATTCAGATCATTTTAGCCCCTAACTGAGCAAATGCTATTTTTCACTCGTATGTTGAAGTTTGGGCCAATTTCATTTGAACTAAAATGTCCATTGAATAAAGAGAAAATAGCTTATTTCTGGGGGAAGCCTGTTTAAATATCAAGGCACAACCTTCCTCAGATCTGCATATTACACTGAGCATTGTCTTTTAGTAAACCTGGAACAAATGTCCACTAAAAACTGACTACATTATTTGATTTTGTGCTATTTGGAACCATCTAAGGGCAATGACTTAAAGTAATCATTCCCTGTATTCGTCTGAATGCATCAGTTCATGAAATCATGCAGATATTTGTTCGTTTTCATAAGGCCCAGCCACATCATTCCAGTCAGGTGGAGGTCTGAATGTTAAGTAGTCTTGATTTGATTTCTTTTCAGTCCATTTATTCGTAAAGTTTCACATTTGACTCTAGAGCTCTTACAGATGGACCCAATGATTATAAGGTGTCCCAAATCCTCACCCCTCCATCACTTGTTATAACCTGGAAAGCTCAGCATCTGCAACAAGGAAGGAGACAGGCACAGGTGCTTCTTAACAAATAGTTACTTTACTAACCAAAACATATGACAATATTCACAAAATTAACAAAATATCATTGTAACAGGTGATACAACTAGATTGAGTGACATCTCCTTTGCGACTGTAATGTATTCTGTCAGGAACTTAATCATTTGACATGCTTATAGAAGCCTGTCCTGTACTGTCTGACATATAGGCTTACTGGAGCTAATGGTTTTATTACAGTTTAGCTTTGCCAGTGATTACTTGATAAAATGCTTCTTTTTAGCCTTTTATTTATTTTCTCTGGAAATAGCAACCTTGTATTTAGTGTTTGCTACATATCTGCTAATGACAGTTTAAAATGTTTGTTGTATATTCAAGATTACATTTAGCTACAAAGATAGTTATCATCATCATCATCATCATCATCAACAACAACAACAACAAGTAAAAATAATTCTTTATTGTTCCTTAAGCTGCTACCTTTTTTATTCCGGTCTGGTCCAGTGTCAGAAGCAAAAGAGAATCAATCACAGATTAAAGGGTACAGAAAAATAACTATTAGGCCAAAACTAAAACCATTTAAAACGTCAGAGGCTGCAGGCCACAACCGCAGGTAAGTCACACCCACACTTGGTGACGGTGTGCAGCAGGGGGCTGCCTGCCTGACTGACCACCCTTAAATACGATCCTGTCAAACATGTACAAGTTATAAAAACAGTATATAAACATTCAGTTCATATAAAAGTAAACAAAACAGGTGTAAGAATTATTCAAATAGTCTGGACTTATCCTGCCCCCAGTCTCACAATGAACAGCGTCTCGTAGCCTATTCTAAGTCCAATTCTTAGGAGGGACAGAGGAGCTCGGAACCACCACAGCTCGGCAAACACTATTTCTCCATCCCTAGTCCCAGGCTCCCCTCCTCACCGGGAAAGCAGCTCATCTATTCAGCACAACACCTGCAGGCTGCAGCACTAAAAGCTGCCAACAGCACCCAAAATGCAGCTCAGGTGATCAGCTGTCATGTTTAGCAAAAAGTCTGGACATCATTACTGATCAAGTCTTGTAGCGCGCGTTCACACTACAATATTAATATTGTTATTACTTTTTAAAAATAAAATCTTTAATTGTTTAACTATAAAAGTAAAATATGTTTTGTCTTGATTTTGATCTTCTAAGTCTTGAGAGTAAAAAAGGCAAGTTTATATGTACGGCACAATTCAACAGGAGGATTCAAGGTGCTTTACAAAAATATTCAAATTCTGAAAACTAAGAAGCATGATTTAAAACAAAACCAAAGAGAAACGGAGAAGAAATGACATTTGTTAAAATCTTAATCAATTACAGCTTAAAAACATGCAGATTTGGACTTTAAAATAACTGAAAGCAATATAAAACAAACAACAACAATGAATCCTACTGAAATGCAGCTGAGAACAGTTGGTTCTTCAGAACTCTAGTTCTGAATTAGCTGCAGTTATCTAATTGTTTTTTGGAAGACCTTGAAAGACACTATTGCAGTAAACAAGCCGACTGAAAGCATGGACTAGTTTTTCCAGATCCTGCTGTGACATCAGATATTTTACCATTGATATGTTCTTCAGATGATAGCTGGATGACTGCGTGATCCCCTTAATGTGGTTTTTAGCAGTACAGAATGAAGCTCTGTGGTGACCTTTAATTGTTTCTCTTTGGCTCCAAAGATGATCTGTTTTGTTTTTGTTTAGCTGAAGAAAATTCAAGCACATCTTGTTATTTATCTTCTCAAAGCATTTGCCAAGATCCTGTACTTGGTATCTTGGTCTGCTGGTGACCCTGTTATATAAATCTGTGTGACATCTGCGGCTGTCGTAACTAATGTCATTCTGAATGACTTATGCCAGTGGGATCATATTAATGTTAAAGAAAAGGATGGAACATTGAACATGGAACAAGGAACTATAGTTAGATAAAGTTGTCTGTTAGTATTTAGGGTCATATATTAATAAAAAAAACATTTCTCAAAGTTTCAGGTTAGTTTTACATTTTTTCTTACCACAGAGACAGCTTCCATAAGATTTACTTCACTGTGTTGAGGATTTTAGATTTGACAGCTATATTTGATGCAACAGGTCATAATTTTTTTAATGTCCTCTGGAACTGTGTGTGAACAACAAAAGCACTATCGTAAAATGGCTTAACTTGTACTTGTTTTATCAGAGTTCTTCTGTCAGGCTGGGTCAATATTACGCTAAGTGGCAGCTGAACTGTGGAATATCGCTGTGGTCATTTTCAGCTTCTTGTCTCCCCATCTTCTTTTAAAAGGCTTGAAGATGTTCAAAACTTTGATTCTTAGTTGGTTTTTGGGAAGTTTACTTTTGACTTCATCAGCACGTGCTTATTTGCATGGTTTCTAGACCATTTTAGATTGAAGAAAATTCTTTTAAAGGATTTTATATGTTTCAAAAGTCTGCCCACACTTAATTGTTACAGCTGCTGCAACATGCAAACCAGTTGCTTCTGGCTAAAACTCTGAGAGTGAGTTTTTTCAGTGCTGGCCCCCCAGATCTTGAACAGCCTGCCTTACCTGATCAGAAGTACACAGACCCTAGAGCACTTTAACCCTTTGAATCCTAAGTCTTTTTTGCTCAAAATGTTAGTAGAGGAGAAAAAGTCACACATTTGGGCCTTCGGGCTTGAAATATTAAAAACCTGACTGAAAACGTATTTATTTCTTGACTTTAAGTTTGACCTTTCTTAATTTTTTGGTGTCTCAAATAATATCCCCCTTTTCTTCTCTATATCTTTTATTCTTTTTATGATGTATGTTAATCCTGCTTCCCTTTACATTTCTGTGCTCCACTCTCCAAGATGCCACTGAAAGATGGTATCAAACTAAGAGAACAGTGTTTGCTATAACTTGAGTTGACTAAAACAAAAGTCACCCTTTTTTTTTCTTTTTGAAAAAAAGGCCACAATGTACTCTCGTGTGCAGGAAGCAACTTAAATTGCCATTACGATATTATGCAAAAGAGGTGCAAAGTGTCACAAGAGGAAAGGGAATGATTATCTACTGTCAGCTATTGTCAGTCACATATCCAGTCAGGGGAATCCAGCATCTCAGGTTAATGTGCAAGATCTCAAATACAAGAGAAAACATTTGATTCTGTCTCTTTTGGCAAATTAAGACATTTGCTGTTAGTGTTTTAAAGAAAGGTAATTCATTTTGTGGCAATGCATAGTACCAATTAAAATGCCAGGTAGAAAACTTCAGATACAGAGAAGGACTCCTGAAATGCAGTTACAGAGGACCAGCTCCACAAAATGATTTCTTAATTATTATGGCATGTTGTGGTTTTGCATTATCATTATATATATATATGTATTATTGGAGAGCAGCAAAAACTGTCCCTCTGGGGTTTGCTCATCTTATGAACATTTGGAAGTCTTCTTTAGTGCGTAATGATGGTTTCATTTCTGAAAGACTATTTTGAATGAAAATGGGTTTCCAATGTGCTTCTGAGCCCATGTGGATGCATTAATCTGAGTAAAAAGACAATTATCCACTGCTGCCTGAGGGACTCAAAGTTCATGTGCACCCACCAGCAGTATTTTAGCTTTGGTCATTATACATTGAGATTTTCCCAAACTCTGAGTCACAATACTGGAAATGATGAAAGACCAAAGTTTTATCCAGCTTTGCATGAAGCAAAAGATACAGTATTTAACAGTCTCTCGCATGATCCCATGTAAATCATGTTTTGAAGTGGGAATGGTTTTAAATATTTTATCACAAAACACACATTACAAAAAAAAAAAATGTTTGGTGAACTTAATAATATTATGTAAATTATTTATACCTAAATTCATTTTTTTACTTAGTGAGGAAGAATTTTGTTTATTGAATTCAATGTAAAAAAAGTTTACATGATGCTTTAAAGTTAATGCAAGTTCACTTCCATGTTTAAACATAACTTTAATTTCCTGTGTAATTTAAATTTGAATGAAAGAAACATGATGGACTTTAATGGCGTAATTACGAGGCATGTGCACAACCCATTTTTTAGTCAATGTATCAATTAATTAATTGCTTTGCCACTGCTTTGTACAAATTAACATCATTAACATCAGTTTTAGACCAGGAGTTTCCTCATCTGTAGACTTCAGCTTGGAGTGAGAGGCGGGGAAATTTAAAATCATCTTACTATTTGATTAGTTGTTAAAGAACTTCTTCAGAAGGTAACAATGGTCTCAAACATTATCCATCTGTACCAGGGTACCAACTCGCTTATGCCCTCCAGCTAATGATATACATGTTTATATTTTGTCCTCATGGTAATTGTGTACATTTATATATCACTGCTGCACTAATATAATGTACTGTTCTTATAATATTACTATTTCATTCGTTCATTTTGGTTGTTTGGATGTACTCTCAGAGAAAAAAAAAATCTGTTAAAAGTTTAAATAAACCTTTTTTATCAAAATATAAAATGACACACAACCTTTTAAACATCACTGGCGCCCTCTCTGAAGAGACAGTAATAGCCTGTGCTGCATAGTTCTATATCTCAGCTCTGCTTCTTAAGTTAAACTTACTTCCCACTGTGTGCACAAAGTCTGCTGGTGAGTTTTCTTTTTAGTACCCACATCCCTGCACTTCCTTTCATTGCTCACAAGATGGCAGTTAAAGATTAAAATCCACTCAGTGTGTGTTCATGTCAGTGGCGGCTTCATGGGTCTACAACTTAAAAAATTAGCAAACATGAGAGAAGAATGGATTTTATTATTTAAATATCTGAAAATAACATCATATTAATTCATTTTGAGTTTTCAGAGGCTGATTTGAAACTGCAAATATACTAAAGCAGCCTGTAGAACTGAAATCATTGTATTGATTATTTCATTGATCCAAAGTTAACCCTAATTTTACAATATAAACATGGAAGTAGTTTACTGCACATATTTATGAATTTCTGATAACCACAAATAGAACCATGAAAGAACATGTTTAAGAAATTTGTAGCCTTTACATTTAAATGTATTATTTTAATATAGGGTGCATAAACTTAAGATGTGCATACAGTATACATATAAAATTAATAACACTATTACACACATAAACACCCACACACATGCATCAAGTCCACTCAAGCTCATGAACAGACTATATACAAACCAAAGGTAAATTCTCACAGACAGGAAATGATGTCGGTTCTTGTCTCCAAGGAGATGGAGGCAGTTGCTAAGATACTGTGACACTAGGATTTTTCACTGTATTTTCTCTCTCTCTCTCTCTGTCTAATACACACACACAGAGAGAGAGAAACAGATTAAGAGAAAGAGAGAGAGAGGGGGAGAAAGAGAGAGAAAGAAATAGAGAGAGAGAGAGAGAGAGAGAAAGAGATGTCACAATGAATAAGTGGAAACTCTTTTTGTATTTCTTATTCTTTTGCACTGAGCACTCACTCAACTTTCTCCGTAGCAATTCTAAAAATATCACTTTTGTCTCGATCACAGTTGGGTGGCTCACACTATTAAACACACTGCTAACAGTCTTCACCCAAAGAGCCGTGGCTTCAGAAATTAGCCACATTTGTATTCTTTGAACTATGTGCAGTTACTCACTCTCCCGCACCCAAAGTGAGCATGTAGTTAAACAAACAGCAGAAGTGATGGATTTGTATCAGCACCCTTCCAAAGCTCCTGCACAGTATGAACTGCACCTCTCTGCTGCTATCAGCATGCCACATATGTCTTGTCCCTAGCATGTTGCTGCCAAATCCTCATCACCCTTCCTTTTCCTCCCCTGTGGCTTCTAACACAGCATTAAGAGTTTATAGGGTTTGAGTTGTATTGGAAATGCCATGTACCCGTCCTCTGGATTGCAGGATTAGCTCTCTCCACTATATTTCTACTCTGAGAGCCTTCCTGTACTGATGACACAAGCAATACGGCAATGAGTGTTTGTTCATTTACTGTGCACAAATGCATGTCCTTCTCCCTCCCTCCTCTCCTTTGCTCCCACACAGAAACACGCAAGCTTAAGGGTGCCTGCACATACACAAGCATACCATACATGCATAAGGGGGATATCAGATTCAACGTACAATGACACAGTGAGGACACAGAGTGGAAAAAGGCAAAAGAAGGATAGCAGAGGAACAGGCTGTGTTTGGCATGGAATCAGTTTTATATGGTGTTGGGGGAAGAGGGGGGGGGGGAGTGGAGGGCAAAAAAGATGTACAAAGAGCGAAACAGAGGAGACAAGAGCTGCAGAAAGCGCTGAAAGGCATCCAGGGCTGGATGAGAGACTAGATATAGGTTAAGATTTTTAAGATGACTGAGAGGGAATAAGGGAAGAGAGGGGAAAAGAGGGAAAGGAGGAATATCCTCTGCACCACTGTGTGACTGGAAATTTAATAGAGGGAGAGAGATAGAGAGAGGCAGAGATGGAAGGAGCAAGAGGTAGATGGGTGGGAGAGAGGGAGTCAGTGAAGGGGGAGGGGAGAGGAAGAGAGAGGCAAAAGGCACAGAGACCTCATTGCTGTGCAGCTTTCAGCGAAAGCTAGTGGTCGCGAACAATGCTCACTACGGCATTCACAAAGAGGGAGGGGAGGAACGAGGGAGAGCATGAAGGCAGAGGAGATGGAGAGGAGGAGGAGAGAGAAAGTATATATCTTAGAGGTCTTTTTAAAACATCACTGGCCTTTTTGGTCTTTTGACCTTTACTGTGAGCTGAGACAGAGCAAAGAAACAGAGATTCATTTTCACCAACAAACTCGTCTTTCAGTGCTCCGTTGTAACAAGCTACAAGTGCAAAAAGTTTGAAGCAGATCTAACTGTGACAGGGGGATGGTTATTTACAGAAGCTAAAACACGTGAAATTCTGAAAGAGATAAAAAAAAAGCTGCTTATTATTAGAAGAATGTCATCTTTTTACTGACTCAATTTCTGAATAACCTTTAGACAGTCTTTAAATGAAACACGCTGCAGGATGTTTGTAGACTTCAGAACATGCTCACAAATAAACTCTATATTCAAAAATCCAAGAAATGTTGGGCTTTAGCAACATGCAAAACTCACAGACCAGCAGATTTTCCCCATCCACCTCTGCTTGCTGACAGTAATAGTATAGATGTTTCTATGTTGCAGTTTTAAACTCATCACAGAGACTTTGAGGGGAAAATAGATGCTCATATGCAAAGTCTGCTAAAAACAGACCTCATTAGTTTGCAAGATACAATCTTAGCAAGCCATTCTAAAAATGCATGTGTTTGCACTGAGCATCCATAATGAATATGGACATGCACTCATACATACATGACCTACAAAACTCTTTATGACCAAAAGTGTTCCTGACAGCAGATGCTTGTGATAAATCTTGTTGACTTGTGATTGATAAAAAGCTCCCGTGAGATGGTGATAAGCACTAAAACCTGGCAAAAGTGCTTAAAAACACCTTTTATGTGATGAAGACACACTGACTCAGTTTATCCTGCTAATTTGTCAGTGCTGCTGAGTCATAATAATAAATATGTGACTACAGCTGTTCAGTACGCAAAGCCTTTATTGCAGCACTATGTGAAACAAAACCAACAATCCAAATCAGATGTCTTATTTTAGCAGAAACCCACTCTGCATCTTCAATCTAATACACCAACACATCTGAAGAACGCAGTTGCATAGCTACTCTTTCTGTAGGATCTTTGGATTCAGTTTCAAACATACGAAATGTGCGTAAAGAGTCGCTTATGCTGAACGCAAACTGCTCTGCCCAGCGGGCGCCGTCGCGTTTGCTGCGTTAGAGGCGCATCGATGCACTCGTTCCCGACCTCCTTCCCTAAATGTGACAATTGTAAGATCATTTTCTCCAACGACAAGTCGGATCCGATCTGACTTTTTTTTTTACGTGACAATGTGGATTGTGTTCGTCAGTAACCTGCCAGCACTGTAGCCCCTGCGTTGCGTTGGCGCTGCGGATCGAGCCAACAAGAACAAGAGCCAGCTCACAGCCGTGGAAACAAGCGAATCAATTTAGGGAAGAGAAAAGGAGAGACAGATAGCGTGATTGGGGGGAAAGGGAGATCGGAGAGGGGATGAGCTGAGAGAGAACAGAGACATTACAGCCACGGAAAAATTACGGTATGTATAAGCTATATTAGATGTATATAGGTAGACTGGGCTGAAATGGCCGGCGCAATTATGCATTTGTTACCCCATTTGGATGCTGATATTAGTCGGGAGATTAAAAAATATCGGATCAGGACGGCTGCAAGGATGCAAAATAATTTAAGTGAATAATTAATATGCTTGATGCTTAGTCCATCAAATGTATCAAATTGCTTTATTCCTCTTGTATCCATGTCCTTTCTTACATAGACACATATTTATTTCTTACAAAAACAGAGCCAATGGATTATTTTTGGGTGCAGTCATGCTGTCATTACCCCGAAGAGAGAATGGATGCAAGCCATTTTGTAATGCAGCATGTGCAGAATTGGGCCTATTCAGAATTTCAATTGCGTTCCCGAGAAGTGAGCGCAGCTGCATAGATGAATAAGGCCATTCTGTTCAATTGTAAGAGATATTATGCTGGAGGCTATATGATGAGGCGAGATTGCAGATAGAGATTGCGACTGCAGGATAAAAATGGCCAAGTTGGTGGCTTTTTGCCTTTTTTTTCTCTCGGAGGTTGTTTTTTTTTTATTTATTTTTTATGAGTAGTTATATATTATATCAGTAAAATGTCAATTATGCCTCCCATCAGCTGTAAAGTGGAGAAAACCTATTGGCACAAACCTAATATTTTTCTCCCCCAACACTGTTTGGTTCTATAGTGATGAAATGCGTCTCTTCCCACCCCGATTCCCACGTCCTGAATCCATTTCATGTTGTCATAGTTACACTAGATGATGTCCCTGCACCTGTGCAACTTTGTGTAGGCCTATACTTCTAGACCATTTGTAAATACATGATGTGTTATTGTGTGGACGTGGGCAGCATCAAGCTTCGGTGTGATCATTTTTTTCCTCATATTTTCCCCCCTCTTTATAAACCTTCAAGACTTTTGTGGAGAGCAGAACATTGATACAATCAGGTGGTTACGATGATGTGATTGGTTTGTAGCAATTGGTCAGCAGCTTGCAGCTAATTTGCCTTTTCACGACTGAGCGCTCTCTCAAGCCAGATCGAATAATCAATATCTACATGGTTTCAATCTGCTCATGACATGAAAAAAAAGGCTAAGATCAAGAGAGCAAAATACAATGAAACGAGTGAAATGGGTTAGAAAATATGGCATGGTAGATGTTTCAAACACGTCATATAACCAAAGAAGACACAAGGATGAGGATGAAGGCCACTGGCGAAAGAAATACTCAGATGAGTCAAGGTGTCTTCTAAAAATAAAGCTCATGTTGTTGTGTGCTGTTCTTGAGCTCTCAAGTGACGGAGAACTTGAAAATGGAAGGTGAAGGCAACAGGCGTCTGGCTATCTAATTTCCCATATGGTGCTTTACTGGCATGCACTGTTTCGTGCAAATGCAATGCAAAGAGAAAATACAACTCTGTTAAATGACCTTATCTGAAAATAATTAATTTAGCAAATGATGCATTGCTTTTTAGTGATTCAGAAATTAAGGAATGACCAGTAATAATACAATTTTAATAAAATAATATAAGTTTCTATTAGTTTATTTTACTTGAAAAAACAACAACCAAAAAAAATCCAAAATCCAAAATGTGTATCTCAAGATTATTGCACTTTCACATTTTTTTTTTAAAAAGGAGGGAGGGGGTGCTGTTTTCCAAAAGATCAACATGTGCTAGTGTAGGATACAAGGCATTTTTTTTTTAACTTCCTCAGATCATTGATTTCATTAGCACTGAATATTAAAACTGTTTTGGTGAGTCCATGAAAAGTTGCAACTGTGAAACCACTTGAACTGATAAGATATAGTCATGGTGACTAAATGAAACATGGAAATAATTTCCATTAAGTCAATCTATCCTAATGCATGATTCCTTATGGGGATGAGGGGAAGGAGAGTATAAAGAAAACAGTAAGAAAATGGGTTCAGAGAGAGCTGCACACAGCAACATTTAGACTTTTCATTTGTACCCGTAAGACCACATGTGCTTTCTAATCTAATCTGTCATAGATAATGTGTTGTTATCTGTCTGTGGTAGTTACAGTTGATGCTCATAGATAAGGATGTGGGTCTTTTGTGTGTGTCAAAGAGGCAGGGAAAGGATGTGGGATGTGTAGAACAAGAACAACTGAAAAAGTCTATTTTTAGCTTACATTCTTTCATGAGCTTTCTTAATAGCTTCACCATTATATTTCCAGTGAGGCCTGATCTTGACCTTATCTTTAGGTATATGGTAATTTGTTTCAACTGCTGTGATTTTGAAGGCTAGGGTTCAGTGGTGGCCTTTAAAAGAGTAATACCGTATGCATTTATGTGAATGTTTCTATGGAGGCTCTATTTAATTTAATACCTTCCTAATAAATACTGTGATAGAAATTCATTTTTATGTTCCGGTCAAATGTATAGTGATTTAGACCACAAAAGTGCTACTGGTCTGTTTTGTACAAAAAAAAATCATCAAGCTCAACTAAACACTGTTATGCAGAATAGAGCAGTGGACAGTAAAAACACAAGATGGTGAGAGAGCAGGTTACCACAGCAACTGTGTTCCTAGGAGCGAATGAATCGTCGGTGCATTGGAAAGCAGATGCTGAAAACTGCCATGTACTCAATCCTTGTTTATGTAACTACTTTATTATAGAAATTAAAGATGGAAAACAACTGCAGTATCCAACATTTATTGTAAGAGGAATATTAGCAATGTTCAGAGCAGCAGGAAAACAGAGGTCTTTTTTATTCATCCCAGGCTTGTGACTGCTTAAGTCACAGTGTCAAGCATAAAGTGTTTGTGTAAACAAGGAAGACTTTCTATATCTAATGATCATAAGCCAAAGAGGCTAAGGATTTGTAATTTTAGTAAATCTGCCAATGCTTGCCTTTTTTGTTTTAAAAATGTGTTTAACCCACCCATCATGTAACCACATAAGGTAATTTTATATATATATATATATATATATATATATATATATATATATGTATATATATATAATGTTCTCCAATTATATAGGCATAATAAATTTACCTTTTTAGTGTTGTCACTTTCATGTCTGTTTGAACTTTGGTCTTTATGTGTTGGTGAGAAGAATACCAGCATTTTTTAGCTCAGCATGAGATATTTGAAAATAGTGGCCACGGCATCCACAGATACCTACATTCAAACCATGACCCTGATGTGAAATCAACGTATGAAGAAAATGGCAGCTGACTCATTATGGTACACAGCCAAAGAGACAACTTGGAAAGGAAAGCCAATCCAGTTCATTGGGCTTTCATGACCCTGAAATATTTAGTAATTTTTAAATGGGTTTTGTAATTGGTTGCATGCAAGTGGAATGCTGATATGTTAAATCCACTGCACCATGCACTTACTTGACATTTCTGTCTCTTTTCTGTCTCCCTCTACAGTGAAAAGCAACGGACTCGACAGTGACTACACTTCTACAAGCAAATCTTTTTCTAAATTTGATTTCCTGTGACATAATTATTATGGGAACAAAATTTCAATGCTTCCTAAAATGAGATATTGAAAATAAATCAATATTCCTGACTGTCAAAGAAGGTATGAGCAACGTAAAATAGGAAGCTTTTGATAAATATATTAAAAGAATATCCCATTTTCCCTTACTTCTTTTTAAAAAGTAACTCCCCCACAGAGAAAAACATCCAACAGTATAAATATGAATATTAAGACAAGCACTTAAATTCCCTTGTTTGAAGGTAAATTGTCAAAATTATAGGAATAGGGGCGGGTCATGACTCAGTTGCCATGCGTGTTGTCATGGTGACCAGCCCCTGTACCCCTTTACCCCTCCTCTGGTTGGTCCAACTTTTGTTGTGGTTTCACAACCATGGACCTCAGCTGACAGAGGCAGCGCCCCCTTGCCCTAACCCTTGCACCTGTTCCAACCAGGCAAGCCGTGTTATCTGTACAAGGAAGAGTTTGGATCAAATCCCTGACAATATTTCAGAAAACACACGATACCTCAATCTACAAGAGAACTCCATTCAGGTAAATAGGGAGTCTCCTTTAAAACTGCTCCAATGAATTTTGATTAAATTAATTGTAATGTTGCTCAGTGTGCCTCACCTCTCTCTCTCTCTCTTTTTACCAGGTCATCAAGTCTGACACATTTAAACATCTGCGACATTTGGAAATTCTCCAGTTGTCCAAAAACCACATTCGGCAAATAGAGGTGGGAGCTTTCAATGGTCTTCCCAACCTGAATACATTGGAGCTTTTTGACAACCGTCTCACAGTGGTACCTTCTCAAGCCTTTGAGTACCTAAGCAAGCTAAGAGAACTATGGCTTCGAAACAACCCCATAGAGACGCTGCCGGCCTTTGCCTTTCACCGTGTTCCCTCTTTACGACGTCTCGATCTAGGGGAACTCCGGAAGCTGGATTTTATCTCAGAGGCTGCCTTTGAAGGTCTGGTAAATTTGCGCTTTTTGAATCTTGGCATGTGTGGTTTGAAGGACATCCCTAATCTCACCCCACTGGTGAGACTAGAGGAGCTAGAGCTGTCAGGGAACCAGTTAGGAATCGTCCGGCCTGGATCTTTCCAGGGTCTAGTGTCACTTCGAAAGCTTTGGCTTATGCACTCCAAAGTGTCAGTTATTGAACGCAATGCTTTTGATGATCTCAAGAACTTGGAGGAGCTCAACCTATCCCACAATTCCCTGCATTCCCTGCCTCATGATCTCTTCACGCCTTTACACCAGTTGGAGCGGGTTCATCTCAACCATAACCCTTGGGTTTGCAACTGTGATGTCTTATGGCTTAGTTGGTGGCTTAAAGAAACAGTTCCCAGCAACACCACATGCTGTGCTCGTTGTCATGCCCCCCCAGGTTTGAAGGGAAAGTACATTGGGGAACTAGATCAGACCCACTTCACCTGTTATGCCCCAGTGATTGTGGAGCCACCCACTGACCTTAATGTCACGGAAGGCATGGCTGCTGAGCTGAAATGTCGTACTGGTACTTCAATGACCTCTGTGAACTGGTTCACCCCAAATGGCACCCTGATGACACACGGATCTTATCGAGTCAGGATTTCAGTGCTTCATGATGGAACACTGAATTTCACAAATGTGACTGTGCAGGACACTGGGCAGTATACCTGCATGGTAACCAACTCTGCTGGAAATACCACTGCAACAGCTGTGCTTAATGTTTCTGCTTCTGATCCCAGCAACAGCTACAGCTACTTCACCACTGTCACTGTCGAAACAGTAGAAACTGTTAGAGGAGAGGAGGAGAATTCGGCAAGACAGTTTATAAATGAGACCTTCATAGATTTTCCGAATCCTACCATTCACAGAGGGTTAGATGGACGGCCTGGCATCACTATATCCCCTTCTCTCTCATCTCTTTCTTCATTGTCACCAAGAGCTAACAGAGCAACTGAAAACACAGCAACTGTATCGATAATGGATGTAACTAACATTCCTGGCCTCGATGATGTAATGAAAACAACTAAGATCATCATTGGTTGCTTTGTGGCCATTACTTTTATGGCAGCTGTAATGTTGGTTGTCTTCTATAAGCTTCGAAAGCAACATCAGTTGCACAAACATCATGGTCCAGCCAGAGCTATTGAAATAGTCAATGTGGAGGATGAGATTGGAGCTGGGGCTGGAAGTGGCATCTCAGGTGGTTCAACAATTAATTCTGGGACTGGTGGAGAAGGAACCTTAAGGATACATCATCCAGAAATAGTCAACCTTCCAAACATTGGCCGTACAGATACACTCAATCATTACTACAAAACGCATCATTTCAATAACAATGTGATGGGTCTTAGTGTTGGCGAAGGAATGGGACCAGGAGGGATCCTCAACAGCAAGAACCAGCATGGCCAGGATATTCCAATCTCCTGTACCTCTGTCCCAATCTCTACATCTAATTTGCTTACCACATCAGGTAATGGCACCAACATCAACCCCAGCTCTATGTCCCCTCCACTGCCGATGTCTCTCCCAATGCCTACCATGGGCTTACATGGATCGATCAAGGGTTTCATGGGACAAAACCAGAATCCGCAAATGGAACCCCTTCTCTTCAAGGGAAACTCGAAGGAAAACGTCCAAGAAACTCAGATCTAAAAACATAAGTGAAAGCATACAAGGAGACTGAGCAGGAGTCAAAGACAGAGAGGGTATTGATGTCGGGTTTACATGTGGAATGATAAGACACTGGAGTTCATTGACATTACACCAGGGGAGAGGATAGACTGACGCGGCAATACACAAACACATAGACTTATCTGTGATGGTGTATTGAGCCAAGGATTACCACAATGGCCCACTTGTGTTTGTAGTAATGACCATGGCCATGGAGATCAAGGAGTGGACATTGCTACAATGTAAATCTGTGCCAAAGCAAATGTTTTTTGCAGTTTCTACAAGCTGTGTCCTCATAGGAAAAAAATAGCCTTTCAGAGTAAATAAGTCCCCTAATCGTTTGTTTGCCAGCAGAGTTGAAAGATACGCACAGCACTTATCACATTGAAGAGCTGAGATACTGCAGAATAAAATTCAAGAGACGGTTTTCTTCAACAACGAAAAAACAAAAAACATTACATGAGACACAAGCTCTCTCAACTGACTCAATAGACTCCCTCAAGGTGAAATATATGTAGGCATAATAGATGGACAAAAAGGTACAGTGCAGTACAAACTACTGTGAAAAATCCACAAATTATATAAATATATTTTCATCTAAATATGTTTCATTGCAGACTATGATGCAGACATATTTTGGGACGGATGTATAAGCTGGTATATAGTTTGTTTCTTTGTGAATAATCAGGGGCGGTGATGGCGGAGATTTGTTATGATTTAAGTTTGGCTACTTCTCAGAAACATAAGGGCTCAATTGCAACACTCATTGTGAATCTTTCAATTGGCTTTGTGACATAAAGCCCCTTTAGGTTGTAGAACGGTAAATGCAGATCTCTGTTTGACAAACTTTTGTCTGTTGTTTCAGTAATAATCATTGCAAACTTTTGTGTTTTGAAAGTGTATTATGTATTTTGCAAAGGCCAGCTACTTAGTTTTTGAATTGACAATTCTGATACTTAAATGCCAGCATCAGGTGATGGTAAAATAGTGTTTCTCACAAAAAAAAAAGCCCAAACACAGCCCTGTATGGGTAAAAAAAAAAAGTGTTGAAAATGTGTTATTTTAATCCGATCAGTAGCCAGATATTTGCTTTTAGACAGGAATTTGATATGACCTCCTTGCTCATGGTCACCATAGTCTTGCCATAAAATGCTGTCATAAGGATGATTACACATCTGCAACAGCATTAAAGAAGGGATTTAACATCCTTCTTAGGATGATTGGAATGAATGAAAATGTACAGTATATTAATGATAATAATGTCTGGTTGTATGACAATTGTAAGATCCACATTTTTACAGTGTAACTTTCATATGTTAAATGCCATTTACGCTTTTTGCGTTTCAACTATGTATTACTTTATTTTTGTTAGTTTGATATAATGTGTACAGTTGTCTAGCCATGTATCATTACGTGTGAAATAAATCAATCATATATTGGGTTGTGGCGGGTCAATATGCCAACCACACAACTAAAGAGTGAGACATTATGCAGTCCTCTGTGCTAAACCTGGATTGAATGTATGGTTTGTGGTTAAGCCATTAGTCATCCTGGTAATGATAGAGGCCATCTGTTTTGCTAAGGTGCTCAGACAGGCTTTTAGTCACTCTCCTATAGATGGATCGCAAATGCCATTGGATCTGGAAAATAAGTGTTTTTATGATCTTAGTCTTAATGAGGGCACTTTAGTCTTAAATTAGCCAGTATGCTTGTCCCACGGTGATCATTTTACATTTGTGTGGAAATGGTTTGGAATGGGAAAGTCTAAGCAAGATGCTGAATAAAATACAAGATTACATTCATCAAACAGCAGTTTAATCTAAAATGTTTGTTGCAATTGAGCTCAGATGGTACACGTGACCATTCGGAGCTCTGAATGACTTTGTAAGTTTTGTTATTTTCCAGTCAACTCATTGGCCAAATGTTTTAGCTGAAAATGTACTTCAAAATGGTCCATATGATGGATTTTATGTGCATTATAACCATCTTTGTTTAGAGAAAGGATCCCATACTATCTGGAGGAAAACATAAGAAAGACTAATATTAATGATGATGATATGGGCGATGATGATTCAAGGCGAAAGCCAGAATTTCTTTCCACAGAGAGTATGAAATGAACACCTTCTTTACATAATTCATTGATCTTGTGTATTAAGTTTATTATCTATAAAAATCTTTGCAAATATGTCTGGTGATATCTTCAAAAAAAGCTTGTAAATGAAATATCAAACAGCTGAGGTTGTTAAAATAGCAGCTGTGGGATTTTGGCAGTTAGATTACTTTAAAAACATAGTAGATATAATTGAGTGACCCTACCAACAGATCCAGTGGACAGGGTTCAACTGTGTCCCCACAGAGACACAAATAGAATATAAATGAGGGCTAAAGATGCAGCATATGGCTGCTCCCTTGATGTGCTACATTTAGAGGTTCTGCTGTCAGATTTCAAAGAGCATATTAGATATCTCTTAGTCGCATTTGTGTGAGCCTGTGTACGTGGGAGCATTTTTGCCCATCGTACATGTAGCAAAGAGCTTTTACCAGGACATTATATGTAAGTTTTTTATTATAATGGTGAGTCACTTTATTAGCAAAGAACTGTCCCTTTCATACCTCTAAACATCTGCAACAATCAGTTATCGTTATTATTAGTATGGAGAAATTGCTGAAGGGCTTTGTTGCATCTTAGTGTAGTGGCTGCTGTTGTACATATATTTGATGCTGCTGTGTAGGAAGCTCATCATAGAAGTATTAAGAAACATGCTGTTCATGTTTTATGAAGATGTTTGACTGGAACCTGAATGTGTATATACTGGGCAAATGCAATGTGTATTTTAACTACAGATGAAATACTGACAGATGTGTACCCTTTGCATCATCCGTCGTCTACAATGGATGCTTCAGCCCGGATGACATTTATGGGTTTGTTGGAAGCAAAACTCCTTAATGAAATGGATTATGGTATCTGAGACACCAAATTGCAAGACAAGAAAATGAACTGACCTTTTGGTCTTGTAAAGGTAAGCTATTCCATTTGATAAAACAATATAAAAACACTCTGGTCTGTTTTGAACAGTTTTTAAAATGGTGAGAAAAGTTCTAGAAAAACTTAGATTTCTTTGGCAAACAACAAACAAACAAACAAAAAAATTATTTTCTTTACTAAATTCCAGTTGTTGGTTGTATCTTAGTAGCTGGTATTATCAGATCAGTTCCATATGAATTGTCATTAAATCTTATTTTTCCACTGCACATTCAACCAGGGACACAGTGTGTCGGAGGAGTGCATTGCTTCAGTTCTAACCACATCTAGTTGTGTTGTTCTTGCACTTCAATGATTTTCATGCAGTGACTGAGAGGTTTATTATTTTACTGTTTGCCAATTGTGTGACTTCAATTTTCTGCTCTTTGTGAGGAGGTATTCTGCTACTAGATTTATCTGCCACTTCCATTCTTTGTTGTAATTCAACCTCACAGAAAAAGACCACTAACTAAATAAGAAATGAACTAACAAGTTCAAAATGACAAGTGAGTTGTTGAGTCAAATTTAAAAAGCAAAATGAAGTCTGAACCATAAATGTGTTTATCCTGTTTTATATTTCGTACTCTCTTCTTTTCCTTGCAACACTTTATTTCCAAGAAAAGGACAGTCTTTCTAAATAAATATACTTTCTGTTACATCATATGCTATATATGTCAATATAAATTCTACAGCTTTATAACAGAATTTTAAGTGATGTTTGGCTGACAAACTGTCACGATCAATAAATGAGACCGAGACACTTAACACAGATATAATAGACTTTCTTGATCCACAAACTAATTAGCTGTAAATTATTTTTTTTAAATTATCAGAGAATATTACATTACCAATAACTTAGATGATCCTTTTTGTGAAATAATATATTTTCTTAGCTTTTTAATGGACATTATTAACACAAATATGATGATTACCTGATTAAGAGAGGTCAGAAGAAATGCAGTCAGATGGTTTTATCAAAATCAGCAAAACATAAATATGTCTTGTAATCACCGCTGTGCGGCAACTGTGTTAATAAATTATACGGTCCATGGTGTTACATTAGTGTAATTGCAAAATACCCTGTTTGGTCATTTTTATTTATTAGTGTATGTTATGAATCAGGAAATATGACAAACAGGTGACAGAAAAAAGTAAATGGAAAAAAAAACTTCCACTCTTTTTCATCAAGGAATATTTACTAATCCAATACAAACCATTGAGAGGAAATCAGGACATTTTCAACATATTGAGTCAGCAATTTACAACAGACTCGGGTGTTGTCCAATTCATTATCATTACTCCTTCATAATTTCTAAATGTTGACTAAAATTAGCTTGAGGTCCTTGCTGTGTTCTACTTTTTTCTTTATTTCATTTGTATATTCCAGATTGCAACTTAGTTGATACCCTAAGGTGAGAAAAATCTCAACATACTATCACAGATGTCCACAGCACAACCCACTTTACAAAACATCTTCAAGGGGTTTGTGTCAGAGAAATTGCATCAGCTATGAACCATAACCATGAATTTAATATGTTCAGATAAAACGTTTGGGCCCTACAGCTGGTAAATAGTAATATTTGAAAGGGCGCTGTGTAAAGCCATTTTCTTGAATGTAATTGTCTTTGGCTTGTATTCATAGTCTCCAGAGATCTCAGTCCCCATGAGACATTTAGGACATAATGTTAAAGCTCGTTCGATGAACTTGTAACAGAAGTTGCCTCGTATCATCTCTGTGACCTTAAGGATAGATGTCAAAGCTAATGTTCTGTAGCACATCAAGGAGATACGTTTCAAAACATACTTTGAAACTTTTAGCCTTTTTCAGATTTTGTCAATATGTGCAAACATGATAAATACAAAGGACAATCTTCTAACATGTTTTTACAACACTTTTAAAAGGCAATGCTAAAAATAAGTCTGGGTATGAGAGACTGAGCAAAGACTGTGAATGCAGCAGAAAAAATACATTAATATGCAATAAAGATGAAAGGGAAATGCTCAAATGCAAATACATTCTCAGCATTCTGGGATGAATATAATGTGATGCAGTGGTGTAATATAAAATAAAACTAGGTGAATTTTTAGAAAATAGTGGCCACCTTCCTAGCAGCACGAAACAACAGCAATTCACTGGAGGTGTATATTTATCTTCACACAAATCCCTACTTGTATTTCAGACTATGCTCTATACCTTTTATTTTAAAGAAGAGGAAGCCTTGCATTATGTTTGCAGAATGTAACATTCTCCCCTATGCAGCCACAACTCCCTTTGCCTGGGTATGCTGCAGTCATATTCTACAATTTCTCAATGCAGGCACTCGCCTCTCTTCTTCCTTGCTCTGTCTTTCCCTTCAAATTCAATAACCTCCCAGCTGTGTGTTTCTCCAGGGATTCCCTGTGCTCCCCTGGCCCACAGACAGACTGCAGAGTCTGTGGGGAACCTGACACAACATAAACTCTGCTGTGAAGCAGAGATGTCAGAGTCTTGGGGCTGCATTTCTGCCTATCGAGGAACCAGAGAATGGGAAAACCTTAGCTCTTTTCCCTTTAAAGGTTGCAGTGATAAACACATACAGTACGTTTAGCAGGAGGTTGTTGTGTTGGATTCAGCTGCGTGGGATGCAGTCATACCAAAAACTAAGTATAGATGCTGTGGCCTATTTATTGATATGAGGATGGACTTCATGCTGAACTTGGGATGAAAAAACAACTCAAAAACTGTAGGAAAATGGGAATGACCCAGTTAGGCTTAATTTTTGCAAGATGGATAAAAGCAAATCGAAGATGCTTTGATGTTAAAGTCAGCTCTTTGTTTTGTCATTTGATTGTTATTCCATTAAATGATGTTATTTAATTAAAACCTTATTTGCTATGTTCTTAGAAGTCTTCCTCATAATGTGCTGAACTACTTTTGTCCAGCTCTCTACTTTAGTTTTATTTAGAACAGTCTTTTCTGCTTGCTTGAGCCGGCCCCTCTTTCACTCAGAAAACTTGAGAAATAATCCAGGGAGAGAAGACAAACAAAGCTTTGAGAGGCTATAAGCTATTTACACACATGATGCACCCGACATGCACTCAGGACCCCATGTCACTGTGGACAAGTGTCAAAGATTTGTTAGGATGAAATATTCACTGCAAGATGTGCCACCTGGAAAGAAAAGTGCAATGTTTGCATCTCAACAAGATGTTGCTGATCTGGTCATGACAAAAGGTTGTTCTCTACATGTTTGCAGAATTAGATGATGTCGTATTCCCACATGGTGTGTGACATTGTGCTGTCATGCCAAACTGTTGAGCTATTAGGTTTTTATGTTAACATGACATAAAGTAGGTTTATCCAGAATGTAGGATGTGTCAGAGATTTTTTCCTGTGCTCTGACTTAACTGTAACAAATGACACGCATAGGTAGGACTGTGTTTTTTAACGTTGTAACAAAGGAGCAACGAGGAGTGTACAACCCAAGCTTGTTCTGTCAACTCCCAAAGTATCACATAAAAACAAGAAGCGTGCAGAGCTGAAACTGTGGAAAAACACATGTAAAAAATCTGAAGTCGGCTTATTTGCAATTTGCTGAACTTTTAAATGTTAACATTTCAATATTCCTAACAGGATGTAAAACCTCAACATGTTGGTGATCGTTGATTTAGATGGTTTAGAGATACAAATATTTCTTGATGAAAATCAGAAACAGGCAGCTGTTAAAAAAGACAATGTAAGACGTATTTAATTGCTTTTTGATTATATTTTGTAACACAGGACATTACACACACAAAAATAGTTTAGTTAAATACAACTGTCTACTGTTAAAGATGTTATTTGAAGTAATTACTTTCCAATTAAGATTGTCTTTCATGCATACATCATAAACAGACACTTCTTGAGTATTTATTGGAGGGATGTATGTAGCAAATTGTTCCCCAGTGCATATACTCCCACACACAAGCACACTCTTCAGGCACTGTGCTGTTATTAGATTATTACACAAACATGACTATCGATTCACCATAACTGCAGATGGAGGCAATGCTTTTACTTCACCTGGTAAATGTTGTGTCACTTTTTGCTTTTAATGGTAGCATAAATTATGTAGAGACTTTTACCCCACTTATCTTGTGATGCTTTAGTAGTATTCATAGTTTCAGCTCTGGCACTTGTCATTACAGGAACTAAAAAAAATGAAGCTAGAGAGTTCAGTATTGCATAATTGAATCAGGGGAAAAAATGTCTTAGTGCTCAGTAGAGATAAAGTCATTCAACAATGTGCACCTCAGATATTTGCAAAACCACCAGTTAGTGTTTTTAATTTATGTCACCAAAAATTGTGGAGCCCTGGCCCATTTGGCCTTCATAAGGATGGCAAAATCCTCCAAACTACTGAGGAATACAAAGAATTTCTCACTGAAAATGTTTAATTATTTGCCATTAGTTTTTTTTACCTTTGCTATCTTTTACCATTTAAACAAACTCATTTTTGTGGTAATTTATAAGGGGCATAAATTAATAAAAATGTTGGTGTTTGTTTGACATTTGGTGTCTGCGACAGGTACAATTGATAGCAAGAACAAAGATTTGAGGCACCTCATTAAAAAACTTCCTAATAATCCTGATTGACATTATTGATCAAAATGATCTTTTTTCATTGGTGCAGGCAGTTTAGATCACCTCCAGTTTGTCTCATTTTAACATGTTTCTTAAGCATCCTTCCATCCATTTTCTACCACTCATTCCCTGAACAGGGTAACGGGGGGGGGTGGAGCCAATCCCAGCTGACACCAGGCGAGGTACCCTGGACATTCACACACACACACACACACACACACACACACACACACACACACACACACACACACACACACACACACACACA
>JBAMIG010000023.1:11312966-11334584 GCA_037177335.1 Kiunga ballochi | reverse complement strand
GCAGCCAGTCAGTAGGGATTTTCCAATGCAGCAATAAATTGTTGAAGATTTATTGGCATGCAAAAGATCCACATCTCCGTAACTACAGTTGCCGCTGACCATTTTACCAGTGTCCACCTCCATCTAGCATATTCCTTTGTCCCTGCATTTTATCCTACACAACTTTTGCTCAGAAATTCGGTGATAACAGCAACAACTTTGCATCTTTTCCTTAAACTTCACAAGAAATACTATCTCCCAAGTTACAATTCTTTTTACATATCAGACACTTTGTACAGGTAAACACTAGAATTTCCATCTAAACTATCATACTATACTTTCTATGATGCCCATCCTCCACAACTAAATTTGAGATGACAGATTTTCCCTTTACTAATTAGTTATTTAACATCAGTTGATATTGGTCATCTAGGGAATGGATGGGGGGAGAATCTTAGTGTGTCATCATCAGATAACCTGAGGGGTGAGTGCCAGTCCAGTGCTCGCAATTGTTCAATTGATTGCAGGTTGATCCAATTTAAAGCCATACATAGAGTGCATTATTCAAATCAATATTTGACTAAGTATTTCCTATATGTAACAGATGTTGTGGTGATGAAGGATCCCCTACATGTTTATTATAGTATTTACCAGTTTTTGTACAATATTTGTGTGATATTTATTTTTTTCAGTACAAAGTAAACACAGATTCTAATCATTCATGAGCCATGTTTGGCTGATCAGAGCTAAGAGTGACCTTGACCCTTTCAGGCAAAACCAGCTACACACCTGATTAAAAAAAATTGTTGGTTGTTTTTGAATGGATGTCTTGTTTTAGGAGTTGGCTTAATAAGATGGTATTTACAGATAGAATGGAGCAGATCTGTTATGGAAAAAAGCAATGTGATAGCTCGCTTTTTGGCTTCACTAGACAAGAAGCATTCAATTTTGCCTTAAATTTAAATTTATCAAAAATTTATCAACATTGAACTAGAAATGTTTGAATGATCCACTGTCACCTCATGCAGGCTCAGGATGGAGGATTAGATTGAAATCAAGATTTGATGCCAGCTATTGCTTTTCCTTGAATTATATTTATTATGAATTGGTTTGAACACATGTCCGTAAAGTGTCCTGTGATGATATTGTTGGAAAGTGGTGCTCAAATAAAGCCGAATTGAGTTGAATTGACCCTATTCAGGGAATATTCGGATGGATGGATAGATTAATTGAATTGAACTGAACATTGTAGACTAAAGAAAATGCCAAATTTATATTTACATGGGGATGCTGTAGGGAAATTACTCAAATCTCTGTGTGGCACTATTATGTGATATTACTGTTTCAGCTCACCAATTAATTGCAAACTGATTGTGGCCATTAAAGTGCATGGATCTTAGTCTGTATAGGCCATGTGATGCATTTGAAGTGGACCTTGCCTAATACCCCATGAAAGCAGCAGTGCGCTCCGGCTCCACAGATCCTGATCAGGATAAAAAAATCTATGCATTTTACACAGTGTCCAAACTCTTAAAACATAAGCATGAGCATTCACATAAGCATGGATTATTCTGGTTCAGCACATAGGGTGACAGGGGTGTGTGCTCTTTAATTATAGATCACTATCTGTGATCCTTAATGTAATAGTAGATGTATGTATGTAGTTTTGACAAGCCACCTCTGTGTATTCTGTAAATGACTTGTTTCAGTAGATCCTATCTTACACTTATCACACATGATGTCAACGCTGTATGGTTTTAAATCTTCACACTCAGTAATCCCATTCTATCTCTTAAAGCTGCTTTGATACTAATACATAGTTACATGAGTGCCAAGTCAGGGAAAACACTCCATACCCTGTAATTGTGCGGCCAAACCCACAGCAGATGATGTAGCAAGTTATAATGAGTGTTTGTTGCCCTGGGCTGGTGCTTATGTGTGCACGTTTGTTTATGCATGAGGAAAAAAAAAACAATCTGTGAAGCCAGGTGGGTGCATCAACACCATAACCGTGTCTTTGTGATAGTGTAATAAACCCACGTGACTGCCTTTAGAGTGAAGAGGGTCATCTTTTGAAAGCCCTAACATGCTTCCTTGGGATCCAAAGCTGATTTAGAAATGTCTATGTAGCAGGCTGTCAGGTCATGAATATGACAGGGAGTTGACAGAGATTGAGCTCCAGTTGGTGACAAAGAGGAAGCAGAAACTTATAAGAAGAGGAAAAAAAAGAGATCACATAGGTGGACTGCAGTTTTAGTTAATCTTTGAATCAATATGACTTAAAGACATGTCATTGTTCAACCTTTGCTTGACCAAATTTGGCCCTGTATGCTATATAAATGTAAGATTTTTGGCTATGTTTTCTGTCACGTTAGGAGGGAATCTTTGCAAAGGAGGTAAAAACAAGTCAAGAAGATGCAGAACCTACAGATGAGTTTTGCCTGTTCATTTCTTCTTTGTTGCATTGGTTTGACTGATTCCCGACAGCTGAAGTTTGTTGTTGCTGTAAGTATTCCCATATTTATCTCTATTTACACAGAATTTAATAACCAAATATTTGGATTTAATGTTTCATATTTGTTTAATGTTCAGCTGTGTTGGATCCATAACACATCATGCATCTTTGTACATGATAGAGTGTCTAATAATAATGACAGCATTTATGTGTTAGATGCCTTGATTTAACATAATCTGGAAGCTATTGCTGCTGATTACACAGTATTTTCTTCCCAGTGAGTATTATTTTCTTCATATTTTTATCACAAAGGATTACTTTGAGCCTAAACTCCAGCAGTGTCAAGTCAAGTGTATCACTCCTAGACATGGCTGATTTGTTTATAAACCTCTTTACATAACACCACAAAACATAGCTCACTTACAGGAACAGAAACTGCAGGCAAAAAGATTTAAACCTTTTTTTTTTCCTGATAATGCTGGTCATATTGAGTTTTTCTTTTTGGGTTTGGTTCTGTTATTTGTTTGGTTACTGAATGTTTCACACATATTTTACACACAATAATTTTGTTTAAACTTCAGGCCCATCAGTGTCAGTTTTATTGAGTATTTTGAAATAAATTAAATAATAAATAGGAATGTTATTTATTTACTATTAGTGTATATTTTATGTACTATATTATTATATTTTTTAAACATTTTATTACATATGAATACTCATTTATTGATTATTAGATTATTAGAGAAAAGATGAAAATCAGCAAATGTAGAGAAAACAACAAAGTGAATATTTAAACATACAGTTTGGTTTTTTATAGTTGTAATATGAGTTATTTATTTAATCCAGTTTCTTTTATTTCTTTGTTTAATGGGGTCACTGCACATCAAAGCACCTGCTTTTAACCTGTAGTTCCTGGACAGGTGTCACAGATTCATTAAAAATAAAAAAAGCACAGACGTAAAAACTTCACAGAGCAAATAAAACACCTGCATCCCTTCTGCACGGTAAAAGCAAACCCATGTCAGACATGCACACAGGTACACGAGGGCAGACTGGTAATAGCAAAATGGCAAAGCATGACATCAGCCAGTGAAATTTGATGCTGAATGGCTGAAAACAGTCAAATGGATAAGTTTCACCAGTTAGTTAAAAGTGATATTGCTCATTGAAAATTTGATGTTAAATGTAAGATGTGACATTTTACAATATCTTTACCAAGAAAAGCGTAACATTATTATTATGTAAAAAACAAATGAATTACACAATACTGTGCATAATTTCTACGGTACATATCATATATTACCTCTACCTCCTCATCTGTCCGTCATCATCCATCATCAGTAAACTAGAATTTGAACATTTGCCTTGACTTGACTGTGGTTCTTGAAGTTTAACACTCAGCTTGCTTGTAAAACATGCAGATGAATCTGGCATCAGTGAGAGTGAATCATATGTTCATAAAGCAGTTAAATCTATCTTTAGTGTCTTCTCATCACTAAGGAAACAGCTCTAAAGTATTTGTCAATAAAATGGCTTGAATTTTAGTAGATCTGCTAACAGTTTGATGTTTCTGTGTTTGGCCTATGTGTCAGGTCCTTCTGTGCACATTGCAGTGGTAGCAGATGAGTAACAGCACCATGTTATCTGAATTCATGTGATATTATCTGTTCTGACTTTCAAGGTGTTCCGACACGGTGATCGATCTCCTATTGAGTCATACCCCAGGGATCCACATGGGGAAGGAGTGTGGGCTCAGGGCTTTGGACAGCTCACAGAGGTACATGCTGTTACTCTGGGTTTGTATTGTCATTTTTCTGTCAAGCTGGATATACTATTCCATTTGAGGAGTTTGTGGGATGTAAACTGCACAGGGTCCGGTGGGTAAAACAAAGCGATAGATAGTAAGAAAAAATGCCCCAGCATTTTAACAATGAAGAAAATAAATAAAAAGCACAAAATCAAAAGGAATGAAAATTGGATAAACAACAATAATGTGCAACAGAGATGTACTTCATTCAGAGTCATTGCTACAATTTGAACGTTTGGCAAAAGGAATCAATTCCTAATAAAAAAAATTACACTTTACCTTCAAGCCACTGCAACAAAAAGTACCCATGAGTTGTTTTTTTCCTTTTTCAGACTGATACCAATGATTTCTTTCTAGGACTATATTAACTTTAATTGTTGGGAGGATGTCATGTAAAATGTAAGAACACCATCAATAACAGTAATTAGCCATGAGGTAAAAACAGGATTAGGCCTATTTTAGCTGGAGTTTTGATCCTCTTCTGAGCCCAGCTGGTGATGATTTTAGGCAACTTTTGCAAAGTGTTTCTATGCTATTTACCTAATGTAGCTCAGACATGTAAAAACAGGCCTCACACTGGAAATAACTGCCTTACTTGTAATTTAAAGTTTGATGGGTGATGATGCACAGGGAGTTAGCAGTGTAGAAGTGTAGTTAGGAAAAGTCACACTTGTGACAAAGTATGACATTCATTTTGCCCTGAAGACAAGAAAATATTGGTTTTGATCTTATCAGAGGCAAAGGTTTGCAGTTCACTGTGCTGTTTCCTGTGCTGTACACCAATCCTGTTTCTACCCTTTGAAGAATTTGTGGTTTTTAAATGTAGGTTTGAATCTCTTCTCTGATGTGGAACTACTTTCTCATAACATAAAGCACATTAGCTCATCTTTAGAGGTAAGAAGAATTGTCATTGAAGTGGTGTCCTCAGAAGTATTGCCGTTGTTTCTTATTTAACCTCTGGAGCCATCTCATATCCTAATTTAGGAATACTGGTCTTTTTTAGCGTCAAACTGCAAGGATACAAATAATTATCTATTGTTGAAGGTACAGAAGGTGTACTGCTGAAGCTAACACTTAAGACAAACCTCAGTTCCTCTAAAGGTTAAACATTTATTTAGTGAATTATCAGCCAACAGTCATGCTTAGATTTATCTTCATTCACCATTTATTTATCTGACTAACCAGATAAATGCATTTGCATTTGGAAGTAAGAGAAACAGAATAACACAGCAACAGACTGAGTTAACCCACAAGAGCCCGGCGTGACATGTACAAAACATTTACTTTCTCAGACATTTTGCAGCACTTTATAGTAAAAACTTAAGCAGAGGATTATACAATAGGAATGTTGACATATTATTTGATAAAGATGGTAAATATCTCTAAAAGTCTTTTATACTGTTTTTCAAATTTTTTTGTTGAAAGGGACTAATTAAGACCTCATATTCACCAAATCAGGCTTTTGCATCGCTTGTTTGTAGGTTGGGTCTTTAAGGGTTAAAGTGCATCAAAAAACTTTTGATTTTAACTTTGTCTTAATTCCAGTAGTGGCATGAAATTCTCTGTATCCCAAAAGGAGACTGGGTGAACTAGTTACTAATGGTAAAATGTTCAAATAAATGTGAATTTAAATCAAATACATTTGCTTGCATATTTTAAAGTACGCGCAATAACAGCATAGCAAAATTGTGATTAATGTTTTTATCACAAGTGCCATGCAGACTGGGAGAAATAATGGTTTATAGAGTATTGATAGAAATGGCCTGCAGGGACAATATTCCATTTGCAGACAATAAGCTGTAGGCACACTTTATAATAAATACAATGCTAGTTTTTGCTTTTTGATGCACGATGGGAGTAAAATGTGTTATATTATGTAAATAGACTGAATCCAACCATATATCAGCCATGTTTTCATCAAAAAGGTCAGGGGGAGGAAATTAACTGTGCTGGTGATACTACCTTCAGCTGGGCATGAAGCAGCAGTTTGAGCTTGGAAGATTTCTACGGAGGCGTTATGGAAACTTTCTCAGTGAAGATTATGACAATAAAGAGGTGGGTGAATTTGAGACTGCATAAAGTGCATGTATAAATGATTTTCTCTCTCCCCTTTTTCAGTGGTAACAAATTCTGTTGTCATGCATGCCCTTCCTCCATCATGTTGAATCACATGGATGTATCATTACCGTGTGTAAATGTTGTAACTACATACAGTAAGTTAATGAGTATGATATATTATTGTGATATCACTGCCGTGGCCTTGTTGTATGCAGAAACATGTGGGGTAGAGGAGCCCCAGGGTTCTACACTATGTACAGTACAGTTGGCAGCATGTAGGTTCATACAGTTCCCATTGGCTGCAGCCTCAGCATACTGTCATCGTGAGGATGTGATTTTTGCTTCTTTTTTTTCCATTGTTTTAATTTTCCCACACGCCCTGCTTTAATTTTGACCACTTTCCTGTGGGTATTTTCCCCTCCCTCTTTAAATATTGGTTCTCAGCCTGCATTCACCCCTCTAAAATAACATGCAATTACCTAAAAATAACAACTCCTCTAAGTACCTGTCACTGGTAATTTGTTGCTCAAGTCCCTGTCAACTTGTGCCATATCTCATCCTTTGCTGCCATGTCTGTTTTAATTTTACAAAACGGGGAACAAAAAGAAGTATTCTTGGTATCACAGGAACATCCAACCTTATCAGTGAGATTTACTGTGTGCAAAAAACTGACACAGAGTGACAGAGTGATATAGACGAGCCAAGGCTGATGTCAGAAGAGATCACAGCTAGACAGATCTTTCCTCCCACCACCGTTCATTCATTTGGATCTCCTCTGAAGCCCCTTCTCCTTTGGTAAAGGGAACACTATAGCTGATTTACACATATAGATATGAATACACATATAGATATGAATAAGTGCATTTGCTTTGCATTTTTTTTCTATCAATTTAAAAATATAAACACAATAATGTACATTTACTCTTATTAGCAGATTTAATTTATTTGAACAACCAGGTTCAACTCCTATTTCAATAAAAAAGCCAACTATGCCTGATAAAACCTATTTGGAACCATAGTAAACATTGTTATATTGAGTTACAGCATATCCAAGCTTTCTAATAACATGTTCTTCCAATGTTTACAACAGTTATATGTTCGGAGCACTGACTACGACCGCACTTTGATGAGTGCCCAAGCCTGCCTTGCTGGGATGTATCCCCCATCTAGACGCCAGCCTCCCATCATGCCCCAGTTACTGTGGCGACCGATTCCAGTGCACACCATCCCCAGAGCCCAAGACAAGGTGGGCTGCTGAGCCACATAAATATTTTGTTTTTACCCAGCAGCCATGGACAGCTGAATGCAAGCCGGCTCAAATACACTTAAATCTGCAGCTCTGTTCTTCTGTTCTTCTCAGTCTCAGCTGTAAACTCCTCTTATGTGTGAAATGAGAACAGATGTGTAACCTGCAGCAGATGCACATTCCTTCACTGATGTTTGACACTCTTTTTGATTCTCCAAGCTGTTGAGATCTCCAGGTAAAGACTGTCCAAAGTTCAGAACCCTAATGACAGAGACCTTTGAGAGTGTTCCTTATCAGAGGTTCCTCAGAGCGCATCAGGTAAGACTGACCACAAAAAGAAAATGTCCTCTGAAAACTATTTGTTGTTCATCCTCAGCATCATGTTCAAAGATGACACAACTCACAGCATCACTTTTTCCTAGGTAACGTGCCTATTATTACCCGTGAAAGCTTGTTTATCATATCATTGTATTTATAAACTCAAAACTACCGTGAACAAGTCCTCAGCAGATTTTCTTTTGCCTATCCATGCCTTGATTTGCAAATTACCAGCACTGTGAAATGCACATTGCAGTGAAATGTATCCTTCACAGTTGCTGCTGCCAACGTAATCAGCACCTCCAGTGGACGTGTTAGTTATGCAGTAGACATCATGTCCTCTCACTGATTTTTCTCAGGCACGGTGACTCCAGTGCCCACAAAAAGCTGCACAGTGCAATTTCTCTCACATTCTCAGAGACAGTAATTAACAGTTGTATTGAATTAGATAAAGAATTACAATGAAACCGTTTTAATTAAACTGGGTCCCATGTGCTGCCTGTTGAGATGGTGATTGAGATCCCGCCAGGGCCTCCTGTGTTGCATTTTAACACCCTCTGCTGGAGGCACTGTACCTGTAAGGCATATGCAAGAAGCAGGTGGAATCATTTGTCACAGTGTCTGATGAGCAATAACCACTGCACCTGTAAATCCTTTTAATCTCTTGAACTGAGCATACAGTATTTGAAATTATAATCTACACACAGATATGCTAATAAACCTTCACAAAAAGCCACAAAAAGTTTAATTATACACTTTAACATGGTCATTTAAGAGATGTTTTCCAAAGTTTTGATTGATGTTCCTTTTTTGTTGTTTTGTTTACTTTGCAGTACTTTGTGGAAGGTCTCTCCAACCGCACTGGCTACCCCGTGTCTAAACTGGTTGGTAAAAAAATATGGAGGGTCTACGACACCCTCACCTGTCAGGTATGTCTCAAAGCAAGGGACTCCAACATTATGACTCTTTACTATTGTCTTTATTGCATGGATTACAAATTTAAGAACCAAAACCAAAAGTCCATTTGAAGCAGCAGAAAGAAAAAGGATTTCCTTCTGAAAGGAAAGGGAAAACGAGATGGACATGCAGTGAAATGATTTTTGCTAAAATTGGGACACAAATAGGACAGCATTTGGAAATGATAATTAAAAACATTATAACATGTGGATTCTGGGCCAGGTTGAATGTGCTCATTCACACTTGCAAAATGAGCATCTGTTATCTGCAGACTCGCTCAAAAATAGACGGGATAATAGAAACGCTGCAATACAGCCATTTAGAGCTCATTTGTTGACGTCTCTGTGCCATGTAATATGATCAACGGCACCATGATGATAGCTCTTTTCTTGTGCAGAGGATTCATAACTTAACTCTCCCGCATTGGGCCACCCAAGATGTCCTGGAAACCCTGAAGGGAATAGCATCTTTTGAGGTCAAATACAGCATCCTCAGTCACAAGCGGAAAGAGAAAGCCAAGCTCTCTGGAGGTGGGGGAGTCACATTATAGGCAATCCATTTGCAGGATGTTTGGAAGAAAAAAAACCTCTATGTACTAATGTGACCATGGCCAAGCCTTTGTTTGTATCTTAGATAGCATAAATCACAGTGGTCAAAGGATTGTTAACACTGATGAACCAATAGGTTGCACATAGCGACAAATTCTAGACAAGATGCTCAATAAGATGCCTGATGATAATTTATTTAACCTGTCGATGCTAAAACTTTACCAGGGGTCCTACTAAATGCCATCTTGAGGAATTTCTCTGATTCTATGGAACAAGGGAAAACTCTCAAATTCATTATGTACTCTGCCGTAAGTCCATTGTTTGGATACATACACACATTGATTATTATCTTGGTTATCATTTCCTCACTTCCTTATTGCTGTGATGCTTGTTCTGCATTCCAGCATGACTCTACACTCATCACCCTCCAGGCAGCTCTGGATGTCTACAACGGGCTTCTTCCTCCCTACGCTGCCTGTCAACTCTTTGAGTTTTACCAGGAGTATGATGGGTAATGACTTCATGCACTTTTCTCTTTGCATATTCAAGTATGCTATGTAGGTCAGTTGCACACAACACACATACATATTCATTCACATTTGGAGCCTTTGCATTTCCCCTTTTAGTTGCACGAGCATTTAAAAGTTTTTTTTTTCAAATAAATTGGAATCAGGTGCCTATCCAGGACTGTAATATCCAAAATTAGAGCATGATACAAATCCATTTATATAATACTTCCCACAACTGTGTCATCTCATTGTGTTCATGTTAATAATTATTTAGATCCTATTCACTGGCACTTTCTTACCGAAATGAATCCTGGCGTGACCCCTACCCCATGCTGGTGCCTGGATGCAACGAGTTAAACCCCTGCAGTTTGCCGCTGTTCACTGAGCTGGTGAAGGACGTGATGACAGAAGAATTGGAGGCTGAATGCGGGTTTATGACAAAATGGTCGAGTGCAGGTGAATATCTCCTATGTTTTTCTACTGTTGCTTCAAATGAGGTTTATAGTTACTTTATGTACCCTGTGTTTGTTTTACACACACACACATATATATATATATGTATATACTGTATATATATATATATAATGTTTCATATTTACTAGCAGTGAAACATATTTTCTGGTCTTGCAGGTATCATCACAGCACTTGCAGTGGCAGTGGGACTCCTGGCAGTGGCACTATTGTTCAGTATAGGAGTTGCCATTCACAGGCAAAAAGCAAATTACTCTCGCGGTGTGTAGTACAAAATGATTGCTGCACACATGCAAACAACCCATAACTATATAATTTGAAAATGAAAACTGTTCTCCTAATTATGTGTTGGGTTCTGTGTGGAAAGTGGGGTCTTCCCTTCTTTGAAATGTGTGTGTATGATTATTAATATTCAATGTGTCTCTTACAAATGAACAGAAATTGTAACAGGCATCAAATAATTTTATTTATTTCACTTCAGTCATTCTTAGTGACATTCACTCTTCATTCAAGGTTTGGTTAATTTGATTTCACATTCTTTGCTGTTCGGTTTCTCATTTCTTCTCCCCCTCCGTGAAAACTACAATGACAGGAGAGATAATGAGTGTTAGGCCTTGTTGAAATAAGCACAAATATTATAGCAAACAGTAAACAGTACGGCCTCATGAAAAAGTTTCTCAACTTTCTCAAAACTTATCTGCAGCTGCGCTCCCAGGATCGAATGCAATGGTTGAATGTGGAAACCAAGGCATAAACAAATAGTTTGAGGCACCTTTGCATCCTGTAGGGCGCATTTAACCTTTTATGTGCCAACTTTGAGTGTCTATAATAAAGTCCTGCACATGGTAACTGCCTTGTTTCAGATTTTCTCTGTTCTCACCTCTGACATCCACCTTGCACGCCACTTCATCCTTGCCCAAGTCATTGACAGCTATGCAAGAATATTGACCACCATCGAAGGTGTTTGGCTTGCGGATGTTTAGGGTCAGCACTCCTTGGTTGTTCTGCATTAAATACTTGGGATCTTCCCCAATGATCATTTTGTTCTTCATCCACATGATCTTTGGCTAAGATGCAGACAAGTGTCATTCATTAAAATAATGGATGTTATAAACTTACTCATGTAAAGGTCCTAAGTAATATGTTACAAAACAAAGCCTTCTAATCAATATGTGCATGTAATGACACTTATTTCATACCTTGGGGAAGCCTTTCACAGCACAGCTGATGGCAGTGCTGTAGCCGGCTATAACAGACCTATCCATGAGGGGTTGAGTAAACTTTGGAGCACAGCACAAGTCTTTTTCCTTGTATGGGTTCACTTTATGCTCCAGGTCTTTAGAAACAAAAACGGATGTAAAACACAGAAATATTTTTCTTCTTGTTCAAAATGCAGAAAACGGGTCAGTTTCACATTTAACAGAACAGGATGATTGTCAGTGAAGAATGTAGTTCACACTACAAAGATTATGCTGGTGCACACGCTGTCACACCTGTCTTAGCAATGGTAGCCGTGTTCTTGCTGAGTCGTGGCTCCTCACTCAGGCCACAAAGGTTTTCACTGTAGATGCGGAACATATATTCATTGCCCATGACCAGATCTGAAACCGTGCAGTTTGTACGTCTGTTATGCTCATAAACAGTGAACCATCCCTAGAAAAACATAAAAATAGAAAGATCCATCCATCTATCAAGCGATTTACAGTAAATCATATGTTCTTTTTTTGTGAAACACATCTCCATTTTCACTTTTACCTTTGTCTTCATGTCGGCTTTCTGGATGGTGTATCCAGTAATTTCACTGTTGCCATCATCTTTTGGGGGCTCCCATTCCAACGCTGCATTGAACCCCCATACATCGGTCACCCGGACATTCAGGGGAGGCCCAGGCTTCTCTGTATGAATCAAACATTTGTGTGTTTGTAATTGCAATTTTGAAACTGTGATCAATTTTAAACAGACTTTTTTGTTCAAGATTCAAACTCACGCACAATAATGTTTTAACAACTATACCAATAATTCTGATGTTAATGGTGGCTCTATCCTCCATGTTTTCAATCTGTAGAGCCAGTTCATATGTCCCAGAGTGCTCTCTCTCAGCTGAGCGAATGAAGAGGATGCTGTCCACATTTGAATTCCGAACATTGACCATTTTGGGATCAATCGGTTGACCGTCTTTGTACCAGGTTGCAACAGGACGTGGCTTACCCTGTGAAACATAACATAATATACAAGATCAACATAAAAATCATCAAGCAGATTTACTCAAACATTAACAAAAACGTGGTCCTGTCTGCCACATTTACACAATTTATTGTATATTTCAATACTATTATGTCAGCCACTTTAGAGAACAGAAAGCATTTTTAACATTGAATGTGACTGAAAGGAAACTGATTAGAATAACCGGCTAAAGGGCAGTCATATAACATAAGCTCCTTAAAGATACAGTTTTGCTGTTAGATAGTTTGGCAAAAGTTCAGAAATCTACTAAAAAACTATTATATAAATGGTGAGCTAGATTTCAATAGAAACATTTCTGTAAAGCATTGCCTGTTGCACATTTCCTGCAAAAATCCAGGTTTCTAGTTTTCATATACAAAGACAAAGGAACAGCGGGAGCAGAAATGGCACATCCTCTCTGCGACTAAGCTAAAATGGATTTAATGTTTTGGCATTTCTTGACATTTGTATGATCTAATTGAAGCATATTTTTGTTTAGGAATATATTATTATTTATTGATAATGTTGCTCGGTCATCTTGCAGACAAATGATGAGACTTGCTGTAAAATGTCTACGGATTCACCGTTGCCTTGTGATGCTGATTCTATTTAATTACCGGAACAGGTTAACATGACTGTTCTAACCTGGAAGGGAATGGTCAGGTTGATCTTTTCTCCTACTTTCCTGATGTACTTTGTTCTCAGTTCACGGGGAAGGCGAATCTTTGGATGCTCTAAAGCAGATAGAGAGATATATTAAAACAGGATAAATTGCTATAAGCTGCTGTGTTTTGGATTTTAGATCAACCTAACATGAAGCAATTTCAAACATATGTGCAAAATACATATCTATGAGCGCATCGTTAGTTGCTTTTAGCATCTAAACATGTCTGACTCACCAACAATCTCACGGATGGTGACAGGCTGTCCAAGTGTAGCAGGTGGACTGCGGCCAGCGACGTTTACTGCCACTACCCTGAAGTTGATCTTTTCCCCCACAGGGAGGCCACGCACTACAAATCCCTGCCTATCACAAAGCTCTTTGTTTGCCACCACCCACTCTGTGTCTGATGGAAAAAAAAAGAAAATCACATGTACTAAAACACAATGAGTGGGATGTCAGTCTAAATCTGTTTTTCCAATTATCCATCAAAATTAAAAACCCTAGACAGTAAGCACAATATGTGGTCTCATTACCTCCCTCCTTGCAGTATTCGATGGTGTAGCCATCCAGGCCCCCGGCTCCAATCTTCTCTGGGGCAAGCCACTTTAAACTGCATGTACTGTCTGTCACATCGTGGACTGTTAGACGTGTTGGCTCGCTAGTTGGGGCTGAAGGAGACAGAAAGGGAGACTCAGGAGAATAACTGTCTGACTTGGCTGAAAAGGGGTTAGACACAAAGACTGACTGCAAGAGATTTAATAAAGATGGCAGTGAAACTCACCAATTGGCATGAATGGTTTAGAGCTTAGACTTGGTGGAGACATGCCAATGCTGTTAACTGCAAAGACCCTCATCTCATACAAAACTCCTTCAATCATCCTCTTAGCCTCATATGTAGTTGAATCATATACATCAAAGTTGAGCTTAGTCCATCTGGAGGAGCCTTTTTTCTTTCTCTCCATGAGATATCCTGGTGTGATAAAAACAGTCATTTGAGTTGAATTACACACTGTGAGAGAAACTTCATTTTCTATCTTTAAGAATGTCCTATTTGCTACAACGTATTGTTAATGGGTGATATGAAAATGACACGGCAAAGCCTTTATTTACCTTTGATTGGTGCGCCACCATCAAATTTAGGAGGGTCCCAAATGACAGTGGCACAGTCCTCTCCCACTCCTGTGCATTTGACGTTTTCAGGAGGATCAGGCACATCTAAATCGAGATTGTTGTTAGAACTTGTGAATTTTGAGCACAGAACATCATGTTTGTGAGGGGTATTTGACAAAAGTTTTTACACACCCACAATCTTCACAAACAGCATGGCTTTGTCCTCTCCAGCTGGGTTTGTAACACAGATGGTGTAGTTGCCCTCATCCTCTCTTTCTGCCCCCTCGATAACAAAGCAGCTGAGGTCTTTCCTGGCCTCCACTCTAACACGCCCTTCAACTTCTGTGATTGGCTAAAATGCAGGAAATTAGAGTGAGTAGCGCCATAAATGTATACAAAATCTAAGTTAATCATTTCCTGCAACTTGGTTTGAAAAAACTCTCAAAAAAAAGTCTAAGAAGGACAGAATTACAAGTTAAAGTAGACCTTCAGAATAGAGCAATGGTCAGCTACAATAGTCAAGGGGAGCCCATTGGTTTAATCAAAGAGTGAGCACCATATAGGAGGGCCATGAAAAACAAGACAGACAGACATAATAAACTTTAACTAGACGTGTACTTTGACTATGACAAATTAAATTATGGATGGCAAATTTGTATGGTTAAGTACAGCTGTAGGTGAATTATGAGCTCAGCTAATCTGGCCTCACAAAAGAGATTCAAACATTTTGAAGAATGGCACATTTTCAGATGAATCAGAGACAGTTTTTAAATATGTTTCACTTTTTTACTACTCTTAGTCTTTACATAATTTTAAAATATTATTTCAGAATATATATTGAATTATTTTTAGTATTTCATTGTTGCTTAATTACAGCAAGGATGAATTTAGATTACATTGACTTGTTTGATTATTGATGGATTGTCGTGTCCAGAGTGTAAATTACAGTCCAAATCATTCACCTGATTTTGTTCTGATATAAACTTCTATGGTTATCAAATCATTTATGGGACACATTATGATAGATTGTATAACCTTTTTTCTTTCCTTACCGTTTCTCCTTTGGACCAAACCACAGTGGGTGCAGGGTCTCCAGTGATCTCCACATCCAAACGAAGTTTGTTGCCGGCCACCACAATGATAGTGTTCTGGGAAACCATGTTTCCAGTGGTGTCCAGGTGGATCTTTGGAGGATCTGGTTAAAACAGTATAAAAGTATGGAGTCTCAGAAGAAATTATTCTCTAAGGTTTCGTAGCAGATTTTTAATCTATGAGGGGAAAACAGAAAATATTTAGTATACAAATGATCAGAATAATTAATTTAGTCTTACCTTGTCTGGGTACATAGTCAATCTTGATTTCTGTTTTAAGAGAGAAGAAGAGTTAAATGTATAATTAGTGTAGCTGCAGTTAATGTACAGATGGACATTTAAAATAATTTGCTCTTTCTTACCCAGGAAATTCAGTTTGGCAGAAAGTGAAAGGGCATATCCCTCTGGCACAAATGTATAATCTCCTGCATCCTCTGGCTTGACATCATCAATAATCAGCCGGTGAAACCTGAAGCCAACGTTTTGTTTAAATGGAAAAAAATAAGTCTGTGCCACAAAATAAAGATAAATGTTTGTTTTTTCTTTTTACTTAAAGCTCATAAAATGCTATCGCTCTCACCTTCCAATGTGAGTCATTTTAATGCGATCACTTGGCAGGACTTCGACTCCATCTTTGTACCACTTGCCGGTGACCTTGTCATCGGACACTTCACACTTGAATACAGCCTGGTCTGTTGCCCTGACCGTCAAATCTGCAATGTCCTGCAACACCTCCAGTTCTTTTTCTGAAGAAGATTACAGAAACAACAGGTAGACACATCAGGCAGGAGATCGAGGGTATGAAGGTAACAAGACACAAGGAAAGTTCATGATGGGGAACATTAGACACATAGTGCCATTACTTAGTACTTCCTCTATATAACAAAAAAAAAGGGTCTTTTGGCTTTAATTCAGTGGGATTCTCTGCCTGAGCAGACGGGTACATGTAGGTGATGATCATGTGCATACCTTCCACCTCCAGCTCTCCTTTGGTATGCCCTCCATTCGTCCATGCATGGTACATTCCAATGTCATCCAGTGTAGCCTCCTGGATGATAAGTGTGTGCTTCTTTCCATCCTTCTTGAAGCGATATTTAGTAGAGTCTTTGTCCTTAATTATCTCCTGATCCTCAAAATACCTTGACATTCATAAGAAATTATGAATGAGTTTTTCATTCATAAGAAGAAAATGATAGTATTTTAAAGACAATGACCGTGTTTAAGTGCATATTATATATTCATAGATTTTATGTAGTAACATGCTGTTGTAATTACTAACCACATAACATGTGCACCCTCCTCGGACACCTCAATCTCAAACTCCACTCTTTCCCCCACGACCACATGATAGTCATCCATCAGCTTGGTGATGGTAACAGGAGGCTCTGAATCAACCATCAGAGGGTAAAGTTGAACCTCTAACACTCCAAAGCTATAAAACTTTCAAACTGCATGGATTATCTTTTTTATTCTCGTAATTTCAAATTGATTTGATAAACAGTAAAAAAAAAATAAATGAGATAGTGCACCTTTAACGTAAACCTCAGTGGAACACTTGTCATCCCCAACCACACACTCGTATGCAGCATCATCAGCCAGGTTCGCCTTATTGATGGTAAGTGTCCTGATATTCCCATTCACCTCCATGACATACCTTAAAAAGTGACAAAGTGTCAGTGTGCTTCTCACACACTTTACTTTTCAAAGTTCATATTTCTCTAACATCCTCATTTTTGTCCTTCTTTTGTCCTATCAAACTTTTGAGCTAGAAACAAAACCTTTGGGTGTTTGTGATGGTGTGCTTGGGGCATTAAACTATTGGACAGCATGACTTATTTAACCTACTCTGCGACTCCCTGTGACTATCTAAAAATAAAACATGATGATGGTTGAATCGTCTCAAGTATGACTTTGTGGCACAGATAATTTTAGCTTGATATTTTAGAAGGACTGTCCATTATGTCCATCTAAGACTAAGGATTCATGCTAAATTTTGAAGCCAGTTTCTCAGACATTAGCGCAGAAATACATGAAAACATGAGCTGACCACACTTGATACGTGTGTGTTTATGCTTTTAAACATGTACTTGGCTGAAGGTTTGATCTCCTGGCCATTCTTCAACCATTTGACCTGAGCGTTGGGATCAAGGACCTCACAGGACATAACGATTTTCTTCCCCTTTTCCACAGAGTAGCAGGAATCGAGTCTCTTCAGAAAAGCTGGGGTTGCAGACAGAAAGAGCATTTAGTCATTAGTCCTTATAAATGTTAAATTCTTCTGTCTGCTCTGTTTTGCTTACTTCTATCCACCATTTTCTCCTAACTGCTAAATTCTTGTCCTTCATACTTTCAATACCCCTCATCTTCTTCTCCTCCTTTAACCTCTTGCTGACCTGACTTACCCTCACTATGCTTTGGCTCTTCTTTCATTTTTTTTAGACGTTTCAGCATGCCCCTCAGGTCAGTGATGCCGTACGTAAAGGCGATTTTCTCATACTCGCTTGGGTGGGCACTTTTAAGTAATTCCCACACATCAATCTCTGGTTCTTCTTTTTGAGGTTTCTTCTTTCTATCATCCAGAGACACAAGTAAATGTGCTAGCGACATAAAAAAAACCCACAGCATATAAAGAATTTAAATATGTGTGTTTGACATGATTGCAATGAAAGTAAATTGTTTCACTTTTTAGTGGCTTTCAGCAGAGCACTGAAATCCAGATCTCCTTCATCCTCTCCAGCATCCCTTAGTAATGAAAAAACACATATATTAAAGTAAATATCCAGTATATGTAAGATAGGTTTAGCATTTACTGAAGTGGCACAAAATTTAATGAGCAATACTGCAGAGTGAAAATGGACTGAAAAACTGGAAAATGATGTACCAGTACATAGTTTATAAATGTGTTTTCCCACTCATGTATTCCCACAAATAGACTATAGACAAGGGCTGAATAGCAAATCCCAAAGCACTCACGCTCTCTTGAAGGCAGACAAAATATCTGCTTGCTCCTCCATGTGTGCAGCTGAAACAAGAGAAGTTGCAAACAACGCACATTATTGCTGGATCAGATTAAAACATCAGCACACACAGAATCAGTTGAAGCATCAGGAAACCTGGGCCAACATTCACTCACCCTCCACTGAGATCTCAAAAGTAGAGCTGTCACACTTGTCTTTGGCTGTCACCTCACACCTGTATCCCCCAGCATCTCCAGGGACCACTTTGATGATCTTCATTTCATAAGTATAGATCTTGGGCAGGAAATGATATTCAGTTAGTTGCTTTGGTATTTCTGGAGGTTGAGGATCAGATCTCACAAACAACGCACCTTGGTATTTCTGTCATATGTTTCTTTGAACTGCAAATGTTTTCCAGCCTTGCTGCCAAGGTCCAGCCACTTGCCCTTCAGCCACTTCATGGTGGGTTTTCTTGTCAAAGTGCTTGAGTCTACCTTGGCTGTGAAAGTCACATCCATTCCTGACATTCACAAAAACAATCATTATTTCTAATATCTAGGAGATCTTACATCATGGTTGTCCACAATTTTATTTCGGTCTTAACAATTTCTTATCCAGTCATGAGTGTTTCTTACCAGCAACAGCAACTACATTGCATGGGGGCTTCTCAACAAAGAGCCCACTGAGCTGAGTAGACACGGGCTCTGAAACAAAGCAGAAAAAAGATGCTTCGGTAGGCTTAATACACAAATTGTGGGTATCAAAAAAGAAACACATACACACACATAAGCCCACACATTGCACTGACGATGCCCACATGGTGCTACAAGCTGAAATGCAAATATCAGAAGGAAAAAATATAATGTTTTTATATACCTTTAAAAATTCTCACCCTTACACACAATTTGCACATACAACTCACATAAAATGTAAAGCCCTGCTTCTGGCTAAAAGTACTGACACTTCAAACAGATGTAGCCATGTTTGCTGCAAACATTTACAGCATGCTGCAAAAAAAAAAAAAAAATATATAAAACAAGGGCACATTTCCCTAATGCCTAAAGCATCAATTCGCCATAAAAAATAGCAAAGCAGCAAATTGTAAAAACTATATCTAATTTTTCAGGTTTAATACAAGTAGAGATTTCTATCGCTTTCTATGCCAGCTTTGTCAAAAATAAAGCTGACTTTACTGACAAGTAACTCTTAATTAAATTGCTAAAAAAGTAGGTTTCTGTGTATTGTGCAGTAGTTTAGACACTCTCAGTGACTGAAATTTTTCAGTAAGGCAGCAACATGCAGCAGCAAAAAACTGGCTCCTTTCAGAGAGAAAAAGTGACTGACATGTTTTAGGGAAGCAAAAGTTCCACTGACAAATAATCTATCTAATGATGTGTCCTCATTATTACAGGGTTCAGAATGTCTTAATGAACACTGACAGTGCCAAGTACAAAACTTTTAGCATCTGTTGACCCAGACTCAGTGTGTATGGGCTTTTGGAAGCTTATCCAACTACATGATTCAGTCAAACTGAAGTGAAATATCCAGATTGGTAATAGTGAGAAAATAAAACTAATTAATAATCTAACTGAACCACAAGCTGACTTGAAATTGGTTGAAAGCTGCTCAGATAGATGAGGTGTAGTTTAAGCATGACCTAAGACAAACATATAGGATGCATACATCTTCATATCAACATATTTTCATGCAACCAGTTTTCACAGTCCCATTCTGTGACATCATCCTTACCCTGCGGTGCAGCATTTGTCTCAGCTGGGAAAAATGAATATCGAGGTTTAACATATAACAATCTGGTGTTATACTGTACCATAAGTCACTAATAACTTATGGAGATGAACAAGGCAAGTCAGTTTGGTCTAACATCAAACAGAATTGTCCACTCATCACATAGAGTTGACACATTCTCAGATCTAGACTCAAGCAATTACAGAATAATCATTCTGTAATTTATTATTTCACTAACACACCACACATCCAAATGCAAACGCTTTTATTCATGATGGAAACAAAATCATAATCTATAGCAATCAATACAGTAAGTAATCAAAATGAGTTGATTACTCTGTGTTTAATTTTAGAACATCAGATATATTGTTTGAAATGACCTTGATTACTTTGCTTGGACTAACTGTGAGGTTACTCGTAAAAAATATTCTTCCCAGAATTTTTTTTCAGAAAACACTCTAATTAAACCCATTACAAGCTTTACTGTGAAAAAAAAGTTTTCAGATAGGTTTTTTAAGAGAGTAACTGCTAATATTCAGTAGCAACTGAGTCCCCCAAAACAGACAGCAGTTGCCTGATGATAATCCCCCTATACCCCTGTGGGAATAACTGTAAAAAGCTTTGGTATGATAAGCACTTCCCACACAGAAATTCTACTCTTAATAAGTGCACGGAAGGCAAATACAGTGTAGTGCAATACCCAGTCTGGAGTCAAGACAGGGATCAAACAAACCATAAACATCAAAAATAGAAGCTAAAACTGATGGCTACTGTGTATGAAAGAAACTCAACCTCCCACAGGGAATTCCTGAACATATAATTTTCCAGTTTGTTCAGGTGTGAGGTACACAAATAACCTTCAGTGATTGCGGCTAAAAATATAATTTAGCATGACTTATTGTTTATCTTTTTTGTCATAGAACTTGATCAAAATTATCTCCTGTGATGTTGTGAGAGTTAAAACATGATGTTCTAATGTGATTAAAGCTTATTGATGTCTTATCTAAACATTAGTTTGTCTGACACTGGAGATAAGCACACAGATTTGTTTTTTACCAACATATGTTTTGTCCTGAATGGATCCTTTCTACCCTTAACGTCATGCAATGACCCCGGACTGGAAACAGCGTAAATCTACAACTGGTTTTGTTACTGTTAAGCCATCTGTTATAAACATGGTGAATTAAGTTAAGTAGAGGCTTGAATATGTTCCCATATGAAAAAAACCCATATAAGTAATTTGGTTATACCACTTATACCACTTGAACTATATCAATATCCTCTAAAACATCAGTGGAGGAGACATCATTTTCAATTCTTTCCTTAAAGAAAGTACCTGCAACAGATTAGAAAAGTGGCTGGATGGCATCATAACGCAAAGATCTTCCAGGTATTAAAATCTGCTCTGGAAAACTGATATAATAATATATATATATATCCCTGCATGGGATGTACCACCGGCAGATTTCCGAAGTGGCC
>JBAMIG010000023.1:11300599-11311970 GCA_037177335.1 Kiunga ballochi | reverse complement strand
TATATATATACATAATACTTTAATCTTCAATAATAATAATTTAAAATGTCAATGTCCAGTTTGATGCAGCCATTTCTTATTTAGCAGAAGCAATGAGAGTGTACTTACCTCACCTTAAGTTGTTCACAGACAGACATATGGGCCTATTACTAGTACTAGTACTTCAGCAAAGCAAAACCATTATGTCTTTTTACTGGTTTCTTCTTTTTCAGTGTACATGCAGTTACTGTACTCTCAAGAGCGGTAAAGGTTTTACTTCTTCAAACATAAGTATAGCTATCATCTTAGCCAAATATTCTGTGTGTGTGTGTGTGTGTGTGTGTAAGTGTATTGGGGTGAAGGGGGGTGTTGTCTTAATATAACAACAAGCTAATCCCACCACAGTGAGCCCTTAACCTGCCAAGTCAAGACACGGGAAAGCTATTAAGAGTCCCCACTCTAACCTAACATATACATGGCTCACATCAGGTTGTGGCAATGCCATTGAGAGGTCACTTTCCTTTCCCTGTCAGAGGAACTGCAGTTTTTAACACATCAGTATTGTCCACATTTGTATTTCCATAAGTTGCTGTGTGGGGACAATAGGCATGACAGTAACAGTCCAGCTTACTCCCATTTTTTAAACAATCCTTTTAAACTACATCTGATTGTACGTATGTGCTCACATGGGAAAACAGAAATGAACAGATCTTAAAAAGATGCAGTTCCATCTACACTACAAGACACTTTGCACATTTAATGGCGGTGACCTCGAGAGCAGAACCAAACTTAACATTAATGACATCACCCTGACTGCTGTTGCTCTCTATCTGCTTTACAGGTCATATTATAAGAATGTTTCAGCTCAGGAGCCAACCTCCCTCACATAGCAACCTTGATGTGAGGACATGATGCAGCATCCTTTAAGGGGATGGTTGCTACTCACCTTTCATGTTCACAAAACAGCCCAAAGTGGAAACACTGGCCATCTTCCTGGTTTTGCTGGCTGTGCTTCCTTGCTTCATTCTATGTAGCTAAACTACTAGCTTCTAAACATGTGAAAAGATGCATCCTATCTTTAGTTGCCACTTTAAACTCGCTTAAGTATACAAGCAGAGATGCTCTAATATCTGTTTCCCCTTTCATGCAAAGCAAATGCAGAACATTTTACACATATCTGAAATGTTTTAGCAGCCTCCAGCAACCATTATGCTTTGACACTTGTTTAACCTGTTCCAATCCAATCTCCAGTAAGTCAGAAAACAAGAGGCGCTCTGCCCAGCTGACCCTGAAACACAAGGCAGGCCTGCACAGCTCACTACTATAACCAGCAGGTCTTGGTTTTCACTTGCAAAATTTGAGCTGTGGTGCAATAAAATAATTTGTTGACATTTTGTTCTGGCCACCCCAAAGGCTTTGAGCTGATGAGACATCAGAATTTGCACAATTTAAAGGCAATAGATGCCTTGGATGATTTCACTGGCTGACCTTCTCTTACGGGATGATGTTCGCTGAGAAACAACGATAAGAAGTGGCATGGAATCAGATGGCAATTGCTATGTTAACAGTAACAGCTGCCAGTGTTGTGCTTGAACTACAGCTGGGTCTTTTCTCTGATTGCTTAAATTGCTGGGGGGACAAGAGTGAAACAGTGGGTCTCAGATGGGAGGGGCAGACGTTTGCACATGGAGAAACAAATTAAGAAATGCAAAAGCAACAAAGAGATCATAATTTCAATCTAAAGTGTCTGGCAGATACCAGCACATTGGGTACATAATGGGGGGACGAGGCAAAAATAGCAGCCTGCAAAAAATGAACCTCTGTGTGTTTTCCAGCAAGGATGTTTTATCTCTTAATGTAGCTAATCAAACTTTTCAGACTTATAAGGTGTAAAAATTTTTGAGAAAAGATGGTTTCACCTCCCATTTTACAGGTAAATAATCTGCAGATGAAGAGTTGTCGTCTGAAATTATCCGACATCTTCAGAGCTTTTACTACTCAAGAAGGATTTGAGCTTGTTTTTTGCAAGATAAATAAAAATAAATCAGTCCATCCTGAAGTAGTCAAAGTGATTTCAAACAATATTGAGAACAAATACCACATATACAATAAAATTAATATTACTAACACTCAAACAGTCACTATCTCTTTTCTTACCATCCTCATCAGCATCTGAACCTGCTGCAGACAAGGAAGCAAACAAAACTGAAAAAAGCTAATTTAAAGCAAAAGCTTGCACAAAAAGTGCAACAGTGTCCAACAAAACAAGTTAAAACTAAAACACGAGATTAGTTTTGACAAAATAATAAACTACAAAAAACACTGAATTCAATTAATGTGACAAACTAGCAAAAGATTTTGTTTGTGACATTTGGAGTGTTACAACATAAAGGAACATAGAAATGTGCTGTTACATTAAAACAAAAGATGGTAAAAGTCACTATTTTTCAAAAAGGCTTGTGCAAAGAAATCCAAAACAAGATAAGTATTATAAAAGAAAAAACTCAAACACACGATGTACTCTGCACAGTTTACAGCGTAGCGGTCACTGCATTAACACATATCACATTGATGACTACATTTATGTGAATAAAACACATTTTTAAGACTCTGAGTAGAAGTTATGAAGGTCACCCGAGACAACCTGAAAACAGTAATATATACAAGGCCCATGCTAATTTTTTTTTTTATTATTATTTTCACACAGTGTGGCACATATACTCTTACATGCATACATTGAATGGATGAGACAGAAGCACATATTAAATTAAGTCAAGTCCGTGCATTCAGGTTGGTTCATTCCTGGGATTTAGCCTTACCTCCATTTTCTGTTGGTGCATCTGTGGAAAATACATGGAAATAAAAAGAAAGAAAATGTCCAAATTAAAAAAGCTGCAAGAAATTACAAAGATTTTCTTGGATCTAGGAGATGCCTACCATGTTCTTCTGGTTTTGGCTCAGCTGGACAAATAAAAATTATAGTTAAGTGTTTAAATGCAAAATTTGATTAAATAAATAAATAAATAAAAGGTATCAGTTTTTTGGGAGAAAGCTCCAAAAAACTATGGGACAAGCTCAAAACATATGACCAGAAAACACTTGCACATTTTTTCTCACACTTCTCATGCCTGCAGTAAAATATAGTCCAAAGGTCACAGTGAACAAAACAAAGCTCATAGATGTGGAAAATGCATCCATTTGCAGTCAGTCAGCGTACATTAAAATCCTTGCAGATGGTTGATCTAATCTGCTTCACACAAATTATTTTCAAGCGTACACATGCTAAAATGTATCCAAATCAACACTTTTAAACACAAAAAAAGACATTAATTCTAAACTTCACGACAAAACAAAGAACTGGATTTTCATGTTGCATGATGCACACAAAACACAGTGCCGTTACATCACAACTGGCCTCATGACTCACTTTAAACGTAGGTTTAGCTAACACTAACAGTGCATACTGCAGGCTGGTTACTGAATTCAAGTGGGCAATGTAATTACATTTTTCTCTTCAGCACTTTCATGTTGTTTGAGGCAATTGACTTATAGACCTAATCGCCTTGACTCAGCAATTGCTCAGTCGATTAACGATAGCAAAACTACTTGTTCTGCATTATTAAGGTAATTATCCTGACTGATTAGTTTAATTGCACTTTTCAACACTGTTCACAGACAAAAAAATCATTCCATGTCACAGATTAGAAACATGTAAATGCAGAAAAAAAGAAAAATGAAAAAATAATTATTAAGTCACAAAAATATTTTTTAATAAAATCATTGCCCCTCACCATTTTCAGCTGCCTCCTCCAGGGCTAAAATTAGTGGATCTTTATTAGACATGGCAAATGTAAAGTAATACCACTGTTCCTTTTTTTTTGGAAAACAAATATTAAAGACTTCCAACAGCTGAGTAAATAGATCTCATTAGTGTGTAACGCATCACATCCAGGCCTGGATCCCACTGCCATATTCTAATGTGGCTTGAAGAAACCAAAGCATTTTTTTTGGTGCATCTTTGTCCGTGAGGCTTGATATTTTAAAGACAATTAAGTAAACACTTTCAGTAATGGGGTTATGTGCTGCAGAACAGAATTTCAGAGAAATGCTTGAAGGTACAAATTTATCATACACAGTGTAGAATATAGAATGATGAGATGCATGAAATAAATAAAGATGTTTTCCTGATGTAAGATCTGTAAATAAATTATATTGTGCATGCTGATTACACACCACTAGTTGGAGGCTGCCTTTTTGGGCAACGTATAATCTGTCAACAAACCAACTTACCCTCTTCGGCTGGTTTTGCTGAAAAAAAGATTTAAAAAAAGAATTATTAGAAATGTGTGTGACATACTCTTATTCATTCCAGAAACATAAACTTATGGATCTAAACTATAATGTTGATAGTATTTTCTTCATCTAGAGAAATATTTGCATGTTTGGAGCTTAATCGTCTGTTAATTGACTCTGATTTAGTGTTTAACTGATGTTTGTCTGAAATGGATAGCTAACTATAAAACAGATATGCCATATCATAAATCTAGATACATTATGATGCCACACGTCTAACCTCGACTGTCTGACACAGATCTTTGAAACAGATAACCCAATGTAGTAAATATGATTTGAAAGCACATTCCAGCTGAACAGGATGCCATTTTCTTAACGTAAGGATCTGTGAGTGTCATTGTTGAAGCCTAGTTTGGGTAAAAGAAATTTCTAAACTGAAATAGAGGCATATAATATACCCAACTCCCCAAGAGTCTTAGTTGGGGTCAATGGAGTGGTTGAAAAGGCCAGGGCTGGTGTCTTATGACGTCCCTGAAGTCATGCCACATTTTCCAAAGCTGCACACAGTTTCCTTGAATAGGCAGGCTGAGGCGACCTTGTGCTCAAGTTCACTTGAAGATTGTCATAGATTTATGGGTAGAACAGGTGTTGTGTATTCACTTCACTGTGCTATCAAATAAACCATGCTTAATTATACACAAAATGGTTATATATTGAGAATAATCCACACACTAAGAAAGATACAAATGCATTCCTCTCTACAGAAGAGACAACTGTCCAACATGTCTGCAAAGTGGAATGCTACTGAGCATGCTGTAGAGTGGTACAGATAGAGTAATTCAAACACCCCGTCAGTGGATTTAACACTTGTATTGAGTGTAAATCTGCATCAGCATCTGTGAAGTTGATCCACTTGGGGTGAGAGTTTTGATCATCTTTAACAAGTTTGGGATAAAGCAGGGTAATGAACTTCTGAACAGCTGTTCCTCACAGTTTAAATGTTCCCTCAGAAACTGTCTGCAGCTTGATATGCAAAAATAGCTTGATGATTAATTCTGTGCACTTTAATTGTTAATTAAAAGAAATAGAAAACTGCATCTCCTATTTTCTTATTTATATTTAACCATCAGTACTTGCCTTCTATTACTAAATGCCATCCTAAAGTACTTTATCTCAAAGCATCAAATGCCTGACAGAGAATAAATAAATAAATAAATAAATAAAGTATATTTTGGCCTTAACTACTTTGCAGTATTCATACTGCAGGGCTTGACCCCACTGTTTGTTTGCGTCTCCATATCAAGCACTGACAGTTAGATTTACTATGTGTTTAATGACCTAGACATAAAGATGGATATTGGGTGGCCTGACCCTAACAAATTTTGAGGCCCTGTATATCAGCAAGTGTATTCATACTAACTGAGAGTATTTGTCCGAGGAAAATTAAACTAAATGTATATTTCTTATGTTTTGCTTTTGATCCCAACTCCCATGTTTCATATAAAGAAAGATTTTGTGGGGCTAATAGCTAATGCAGGTTTACTAAATGCCGATTTACTAGAAAAATATAAATAAAATGCAGGTTTGACTGTCATAGTTATGATTATGCTTTTTTTTGAGTGAGTGCATCAGAACTTTTTTCTATCCATACTGTGTTTGTCAATATGTATTTCAGCAATATTCCTGGACAAAACTAAAGTGATCAAAAGAATGAGCTCTATTTCCATAGCTGAAAGTTTATGTAAGGATAGGACAACACATATACATTTCTAAACCAACAAACCAATCAATGTTTCTCACATCGTAAAAAGCCAATCAAGGACCTGCCATTTAGTCTTGGGACTGAACCCAATTCTGCTTTAGTAATGGGTCCTGTGTGAGGAGATCTTGGGATCAGATTCTGTATTTAAGTGTGGTTTAAAGACAAAATAAACTTCTTTCGCAAAAAGAGAATTAATCATGTCATCATTTCGTATCAAGGTTCTCATATCCTGACAGAGATAAACTGTTCTGTGAGATCGGAAAAACTTCACAGAGCAGTTATGGTTCAATTTCCCCTCTTAGTGTTTCATCAGAAGACAGCGATGAAAGGAATTACGATCATGGATCATACTATCACTTCCAACCACCGACTAGGAAAATGTCATGGACTTGATTGACTATTTTGGAACAGTGCCAAAGATGGAGCATCAGGTCTGCTGACCAAGACAGAAGATTCTGGTTAAAAGCGATGGATTAAATAATGATTTATTCCCACTGGGAGATGGTAAAACTAGTAAAGCAAAACCTGATACATTTGGGTGGGGTGTAATTTGATGAACTTAACAGGAGAAAAAAGCGCAAAAGGTCAATGGTTATTACGGGGTATTTTTAGTTGTTAGCAGAGGGTGGGTTTTGGCTGCTATAAAGTGAAGCGGCTCAGATAATGTTTCAACTCATGAGTAAAGACGGAAAATAATTCAGAAAACAAGCAGCCTTACAAATGCAAACCGCTACTTTGATTGGAAAAACTGTCGTTTCTCAGCGTCATTTTCATACAAATGTCTTATCAAGGAGAAGTAAGGGGTCATTTTGCGGCCAAAAAGTTTAATAACACATATTTTAATTAAAGTAATCTTGGAAAGGAGTAGACTTCCACACCTTTTCTTGGGTCTAAACTTCAAAGTCCTGTTGATTTATGGGACTTATTGTTAGAAAGAGTTCAAATTCATCACAGGACTGTTATGTGGCATAGTGAGGTCTGAATCTTGCTGTAAGTTCAAGCCCTCGCTCCTCGGCTGGGAGGAGCTTTGGACAAAACAGGAATAGGAAAGATAGTGGTAGGAGGGAGGCTGTCTCTTATCCATGTCCTTTTTCCTTTTCTGCTCATCACAGCTTAATATATTTATAATAAGCAGTTCTGTTAAAATCATAGCTATGCCCGGTTATTTGTCCCAAATGAATAAAGCTCCTACAGTTATTTACTAACTTGAGAAAACTCATCAGAAAATGTCAAATTTAGCTTTATTTTTAAAGATTGAAATGCTTCCATGAACTTTTGCTTATTTATATATATATATAAAATCACAAATGTCTTTCTTACCACATGTCAGCAGCCTCCTGACTGACAAATGCAAAGTTCTCACAATCAGAGACTTAACTATTTTAGTCCCAAAGATCACATGAATACGTGTAACACCTTCTTTTAATGGTGGGTGTGTTTATGACTCAGTTTGGAAAAGCAGTGAAATGGGCAGACTTAACCTCCTCATATGGCTCTGTTTGGCCAAATTGATTAATGTCTGGTCTATTTTAAATAATAAAAATAAAGTAGGCGTGATTTAAACAATTTTGGCCAAGAACATTGGAAAAGAAGTAAATAAAATAAAGTTAAGTAGAATTAAAAGCACAATATAACTATTATATAACTGAACTGAAGAGGTTTATTTTACCTTCTTTGTTTAAATTAATATCTTGCAAAGAAAATAAAATTGTATTATAAAATAGCAGAAAAAGATTCTTTACCTTTTTTAAGTATTACGTAATTTGTAAAGTGTGTCAGAAACAAAAAAAAAGCTTTATTTCAGCAGAGTGGATGACATTCAGGCTTCAGTCATAGCTGCTTATCCTCTGGCAGATTTGGGCTGCAGAGATGTCATTGATATATAAACATCCCAACAGCTAGCCATGCTATTATTTCAAGCCTCTATGATATTCTTAATGTGCAGAAAACAATATGCTGTTCTACTATTTCTGTTGCAGCAGCAGGGAATCATCACTGTTAAATAAAAAGTTTGGACCCTTTGTGCAACATAGACTTGAATTACCATTTGTATGTATAAATCTAAGTTTTTACTTCTATTACATAGTAAATGGTCCAATCAAACTTTTACATAAGGCAATTGTGAAGAATTATTTCTCTCAAAGATGGAACAAAAATCAAAAAATGGCATTTAAATAATCTTGATTTACACTGCAAAACACCTTTTCTGTGAAGATTAAGCTGAGAAGAAGCTGAAACTGCAACTTTCACCACTTGTTCAGCTGAATGTATGAGGCTGGAGATAAAAACCTCAAACATCTTTCTATTTTCACCTTCATGTATTTTATATGATATTAGATCATCGCTTACTGGTTGGTGTCCTCTTATCTTACTGTAATAAATAATTTCTAACTCAAGCATTTTACAACCTATTATATTCCTAGTTGCATTATTTGTGTACATTTCAGTCCAGAAAACTTTGACAAAACAACCTAAATGCAAGTTAAATAGTACAAAAAAAACGTTTTCAGACTAATTACAATAAATGATGCTGTTAGAAAAAGTATCTGCATACCCTCAGGGACTGGCTCAGGCATGGTTTAATCCTGTGTCTTCTCTTTTCAGCAGGATGACTGGGGGCTTGTGAGGCTTATTCCTTTTATTTCTCCCCTCACTGTGTTATTCAAAGCTTCTCTGGAACTCAAGTCACCCACACCCTTCAGTGAGCAAAGAGGTCTGCAGACACTGATGACACCCTGGAGGAGTTCAAGCAGAGGCGCAGTCAGAGTGAAAGCATGGGACAATGCCATGAATTAGTGGTGAAAAAGGTCTCACACATTTATTAAAGGATGACTTTAATAGGCTGACTAAATCTGTCAAGCTTCAATGTCCTTTGGATGAGTGCAGGGTGTACCGAGAAGATCAGCAACTGATCCCAATTTTTGACACTTTATCTGGTCTCCTGTGGTGCCAGATTAATGTTTTAATTACCCCCCGTTACACTGGCATTAAGGGTGGGATCAACGAGGTTTACAAATACACTGGCTACTGTGGTAGACGTGTGTCCCACAATGTGGAGGGGACTACCAGAAAATGCAAATATAGTATGAATCAGTTAACTCAGACTAGCGGCTTTCCATCAGCTCATCACACTTTAAGCACAGATGAATAAAACAAAGTAAAACTTTCTGCATTTACTATGAATGCAGTTATATAAGAAAAGGTCTTGATGGAAGTAGAAGAGAAAATTTAATGTTACATATCTTTACAGATGGATTGATAATATGGATTGTTATTATTAAGTCACACAGAAGGTTATTTATGTTTTCTATGTGTTGTTTTGTATTTTGCATGTAACTTAATTTAATTTAGGTTATTCAGTTGAAAAAAAATGCATAATGACCTAAAAAAATGTATTGCTTATGTATCTAAATAAATGGCTCAAACTTAGCTTGATCTCTTCTAAAAAAAAAAGAAAAAAAGTAATTATTTAGAACAAATGTAAACCTAAGATAATAATAATGATGCAACCAGAGGTTATGTACAAAGATTTCAGATGTGACGTATTTGTGTTCAACAAAAAGAAAAAGAGTTATGTATTAAAAAATAAGTGACTATGCTTGAACCATAAAAAGTTTTTTTTTCCTTCTGAACTACCATAAGCAAACCTGACCCTGTGAAAACAAAGTTTGGTGACATAGCATGGTAGCCAATACTTCTGCATTAAATGGCAGCATGATTTTAAGCTCGTGTGTGACATCAGCAGGCAGTTACAATTACAGCAGATGTTTTCCAGTCAGGAACAGCCCAATGCAGCAACATCTGTCTGCTGCTTCCTGGTATCACACAATGCATATTTAGGTCCAATAGTATGGCTTGTGTTCATCAGGCTTGTGGCTGTCATCTGCAGCTTCATTTATCAGTAATGTGCATGCATCAACAGGAGCCACCGTGGAGCCCAAAGCCTTGCTCCAGGGGTCAAAGCATGAACCTGAGAACCAGACAGGAATGTCTATATGCACGGACCACCAGATTGATGCATCTTCAGCTGAAATCTGAGCAATGAATCTTCAAAAAAAAAAAAAAGTAGTGATAGAAAAAAGACAAACAAGAAAGAGAATTGTTACGAGTATTTTTGATGGAGTCAAGCAGGCTGTTTTTCATCTACTTTTATGTCTCCTTATGCTAAGCTGGGTGAATGGCCTGCTAGAGCTATTTTCATATTTACACTGCAGGCATGACTGGTATCGATCTTTTACCACAAGGTTTTCACAAGCAGGAATACTTGAGTGCACTTAGTGAACTGTGAAAGAGAGCTGTGAGGTGGTAAACTGCGAAGCACATACATGACACATAAAGTGAGAATGACTGTGATGGAGGGGTTGAAACCGCTGCTGTGAGAGTGAGTGTTTGCATGTTGAGAAAAAGAGGAACAGAGAGGGGTTGGCTTTAAGTTTAAAAGCTTTCTCAGGGAAGATTTTGAGCAGTTCTGTTCTTAAAAATATTCTAAATAATGATGCCTGTTCTGCCTGATACAGCTTTTTTCCTGCAATATAATGTGCAACTTATGTATATATTTAAATCAGTTCACTGACATTGATTGGTAACATGAGTATAACTAAAGTATTCTGCATCTACTGTATCTAATGTGATTAGTGTATGATTAGTGCAAAATGTGTGAGACACAGTTTATTAGAATGAAACCATTTAAATTGAATTTAAGTGAGAATTTGGTTTGCAAGGCACAAATGCCAGCTTGTTTCACTTACTTTGCAGCTCATCAGCCTAGTTAAATTTCCTTGACTTTCTTACCATAAGTTTATTTTATTTTTTTGTTGCAGTTTTAAGCAGTAATGGAGATGGAGTAAGCCTTTTTATTCCTTCAGCTTTGCCTTTCTTATAACTTTCTCACCTTGATCAAATGAATTCCTCTCTGCTTTACTTTCATTCTCATGACTGACACGGCAAATATTTTGACAGACTTTCTATTAACTGTGTGGATGATTCACTCGTAATATGTTCCAGGAGAAGGCTTGCCTGTGTTATTGGTGACTTTGTGTCCCGGTGTAATTCATTCTAAAAGTTTACTGGCTGCTCCCAAACCTATTCGACAATCAGATAAGAGAATTGAATTTGAGGACAGCTATAAATATCTGGGTACTTTTACAGATAAAAAATGTCGAGGACAATAAGGGACATAATTTACTATTTGCTTTTCCAAACAGAAAATGAAATCTTTTAATACTTGCTAACAGTACGGCCTTGTTTTACCAGATTTTATTTTTCTCAGCTGTGAAGGGTGTAGAAGATGTGAAGAGCAGCACATATATATATATATATATATCTATATATACACAT
>JBAMIG010000023.1:11244031-11256619 GCA_037177335.1 Kiunga ballochi | reverse complement strand
CCGATCTTGTTTATATATATACTGTATATTGCAACTATAATTTCACCTGACTTTACCTTTGATAGATATTGTATTTCTCCACTTCTTTAGTTTAGATGAATGTTTTATTTCACATGAAACTTTTTCATAAAAAGGTTTATTATAATAGTTGCTAATACATCAGCAGGAAGACGAACAGGTTCCTGCCCCTCTGACACCGGGCACCGATAATGCTTCCAATCTGAGCCCTGAACAACGAGATGCCAAACTTAGGCGAGTGGAACGGATACGAGAACGAGTCATGCGAAGGTGGGATTATTTGGTGGAATTTATGTAATTAGTGGTATGTGCTTTACACTGATTAAAAATACTATACAAACTGGGCTGTTGTCTATTTATCAGCGCAGCCAGAGAGAAAGTTACTGCAGCCAATCGACACCAAATCAGAAGACAAGAGAAGGAGGCTCACCAGATGCCCCTTGATACTGCTAGAGGATGTAGAGTGAAAGCAGGTCCTGACATGAAATTTACAACCATGAAATGAATACGTTAAGAGTAATTTAATCAACTAATTTGGCTTTATTTCCCATTTCAGGTCTTGATGACTATGAGAGCTGTAAGGATAATGTAAGTAGTTCTGCAGGACTTCAGATTTCAAGTCCAACATTTCCAGATGAAGAACATCAATGTGTTAATAAGTCAAAAAGTCAGGTCAAGTTTGAGTACAGAACACAGCACAGTGGGAGAGCAAGGGTTGCCAAGACTAAAATCAACCTACCGACTTCACCAAGTCATTTCTCATCCATGACTGTCTATCAAAGGGAGGGAGGTGAAGGATTCATAGGTTGTAATAATGACGAGAAGAAGTCTAAAGAACACATGGATGATGATGAAAATAACTTCAAGTCCTCTGAGCTGAGAGCTAAATGGTTTCTCTCTACCAACCAGTGGCAAGGGTTCATACCTTTGCAGATTCCTGCATTCGAAACCCTTTCCAATGAGGACAAAGAAGATGTTGACAACCAGCCACCTCACTCTGATAGCATTACCGAGTCCCATGAAATGTCTTCAACAGTGAGTGAAAGTTTGGAGAAGATGAAAGAAAACCATTCACTGTTCTATAAGATAGCATGTGACATCAGCATTTCAGATTCAGACATAAGTAGGAATGATGTGCAAACATCATCTAAACCCGAGGAGGACGAAGGGCTGTTAATCACAGAATCATTGCCAGCCAGTAATGAGGCAACATCATCTGAGCAAGACTGTGAGGATCCCAGTAAGAATGTACCATCAGAGGAAAATGGTGAAGCAGCTGATAAAAATATTCAACACTCAACAAATCATGATCCAAGCAATGTAACATTGTCAATTTCAGCAAATGCAGCATATGCTTATGGAAAAATGATTCCACAAGAGTCTGATAACAACTCAGGGCAAGAAGGCCAGCTGATGATTAGTAAGTCTGTCTCTGGATCTTGTGTCCAGGACAGTGGTTCTGTTCAAGGCCTGGATGGCCGTGCAAAGATAAAAGAGAAACATGGTCTGATAAAGGGGTCAGAAGACAAGAAAGAGGACCGAGAGACATTGAACCACTTGAAGAAATGTAAAACTTTTAGTAAAGACAATAATGAGAACAAGCTAGAGCAAACAACCAGACACTCCATCAGTCTGCCCAGCTCAGTGGATGAAGGTGCAGGCGTGATTCGGAGCGCATCTTTTGGGAAGCCAAGGGTGACGGTATTAAGGACAAGTCTGTAGAGTCAGAAACTGCCCCATGTGTTTAAGTGAATGAACGTTGGCAGACCAATAAGATGGTTAAATGATTACTGGAAATTGCTAGAGAAGGAATACAGCTAACCGAAGCAGTTTAATCTCAACTTGTATTAAGGGAACATACAGCATCAGAATAAGACATGGTCTTTACCAAACTTGAACTTTTCCATTATTTCCTGAATATAAAGCTGGGTACTGTTGGTATTAATATTTCACAAGAAAAACATAACTAAAGCTATCTTTTTAATTAAACTGTTCTTGAAGCTAATAGTACACACCATGCACATGTGTTGGATATTTGCCCATTTAGGTTGACACTTTCATTCCTTTTAACATATACCTCTAACATAACAAAGGACGACAAATAATAGTTGTTTTTAGTTGATAATGTAACCCTGTGATCACCACTGTAACATGTGTTTTGTATCTCAGACATCCTGTTTAATAAACTATATGCTACATCATGGTCCAAATTGCTTTACAGTAAACGTGCAAGAATTGTATTTATTTTCCATCAACCCCCACCACCCCATCCCCCAATGAGGGTCCCCCTGAGTGCTCAGATGCTGTTCTGAAGAGACTTGATGCAGAATTACATAGAGCTGCTGAAAATGCCTTTGTCACTTTAAATCCTTGCTGTGTCTCAGCCGATGACATCATTGTCTGAGAACACATTACATCACCCCTTCCCAGGCTCTCTCTCTTAAAGACAGCACCACCTTATGTTTACTGAGCCACACACACAGACACACGTGCAGACATATGCACACAGGGAGACCTACTGATCTCCTTGTGAATGTGATATCTTTATCAGCATGCATATTATTAGCAGTGAGAATGCATTGAATGTTTGGACCCATGGTTTGTCATTCCTGTTGGTTGTAGCTTTAGCCCAACCTTTTTTTTACGTGAACATCTTTTTCTATAAACTCAGTACAATTAGATGCTTTTAAATTTATTTTAAACACAATATAGGCAGAATTTGAACGATTTGCCCACCACAGTGCAAAAACATGACCAAATATGCTCTTTAGATGAGTTTGTGGTACATATCAGATATGGTGCAGACTTTGCAGTATTGTAAAGGGCTATCCGAACATCTATGATTGAGGCATTTTTGCATATAGCTGTATTTTTTTATATTGTTGTCTAATGCTATACCAATTCTGGGTTAGAATATTAGATGTTTGACTATTGTAGCAATTTTTCTTAGGTTGAACACTTAAACCTGAATAAAATAATGGGATTTATTTAGCAATTCAAAGTATTATGGTGGTTTATTTACTACATAATTGGTATGCATCTTCACCCTGCATTATGTATTTGTGTATGGTGAATCTGAGCCCCGACCGCATGATAACGATGGCAGAATTACGGAAGTTTCTGGTAAGACTTGCGCCAGTAACTCTTCTTTCCTCTCTGATATCCATACACGCTGTATAATTAATCAGGTGTTTGATTGGCCTGTGAGTACGCGCGAGAGCGTGGCGCGCGCGTAAATCACAGAGCTGCGGAGAATGCTGAGAGAATGTTTCTTTAAGACCCATTACCTTCCAATCCGACTGAGGGGGAGTCTGTGGTAAGGTGGCGTATCGTCTCTTCCTGCATCCCCATTCCTCGCCGTTTACATGTGGAAGAAAAACATAAAGAAGATAACCAACAACATATTTTGCGCTCATTTTGTTCTGGATAAAGGGGGAACGAGAAACAAGGCAGGATCGCTGGAGATGGACGAATAAGGGATTTTTACATCAAACATGGACACTACAGGCTCCCCCCGATGACTGTGGTAAGGATGCAACTTTACACCGCCCCATCGCAACCCAGTTTCCATTGAGAGAGAAAACAGCAAATAAAGATAGAAAGGCGCAAAAGAGAAATGTGCATGCGTGCACACGTGTGTTCACAAAAGCTTGCATGCGTGTTCATGCATAAGAAAGCAAGTAGCATATTGTATTGTCAACGATGGGGTGGTGGGGTTGGGGCGCAATGTGTGTGTGCGTCTGTGCGTGTGTTGGATTGTATCTGTATGTATTGGAAGGATGTCGCCTATTTGAAAATATGAAAATCGGTGCAGTTTAGAGTGATTATGCAGCGCTTAGTGTTTTTGTCTGTGTCAGGCTTTGACAGGTGTGCTGGCAGCACACAGCACAATTTATTTAGGGCGCGCTTGCTCGCTCCCGTTTACATAGGCTACAGTTAGTGAGGTGATAGCTAGTTGAGAGAGGGCGAGGGGTGGTCCTCATAAGATCATCATAAGATGTTACTGTATATTGGCCTACTAGAATGTGTTGCATGAAATTAACCACGGCTGCAATTAAGTTCTTTACCACTGGGAGCTTTGTAGACAATCGTTGTTGTCACGAATCTGGATTGCTTTTAATTAAAATTTCTAGAGATGGAAAACCCGTTGCTTTAAATGTGCGATGATACCATGTCGGGTCCATCACTGGATCCATCTTCCTTCTGCTTTAGGCTAACAGTAATTGCAACACAAAAGGAAATCCGGATATCCCTCCTTCAACACGGCAAATATACTTGAGGAATAGAGCGTTGCTCGCGCGCTTGTCATGAAATGGTCTTTCCTCTACATCATACATGGAGGTATAGCCAAAGATTAGTCGACCTGTCATTTGTGGAGCGTCGTCATTTTTCCATTAGCAGTGTGGAAAACAAATGATACTGAGTTTAGTCCGCATCAGGCGGATTTTATTTCCTCTATCCAGCTGTCGACAATCATCACTTATCGATTGCAAGTGTGTGTTTGTGTATGTCTGTGAGTGTGTGTTTTGTTTCTTTTTTTTTTTTTGGTTTGGTGTAGCCTATTCCGGTACGTAATGTGTGTTTTGGGGAGGGGATGAGTTTTAGTCGCTCTGCTTCTGTTGAAATGGAATAAACGGATCCCGTGCACACGCATTCCTTCTGTAAAGGCGGCTTCACATGATAAGGACCCTCACTCTGCAAAAACCCTTTCCCCGCCCCAGTAAATGCTGGAAGAGTTCTGGTTTTACTCTCTTCTAAAAGCACACATAAATGCCACAAACGAATACATTGGGTATTTTCTTGTGTTTGTTACCTATTTTTTCTTTTCTTTCTGTTATTTTTTTCTTTTTCACGTGCAATATTTTGCAGAATAATCCACGATTTATTTTTTCCTGTCCTCATTGGCCATGTCTTCCGACCAGATGAGGCTTCCTGTACAGTCAGTGTGGCCAATTCATGTGCAGTGATAATGATGATGATGGTGGGCATGATAGAAAACCACACATATGAGAACACAACACAAAGATATAAGCAATGTTGAATATAACATGAGTGAAATGACACTGTCATACGAGCTCATCCTTCAGTGACACAAATAAACTTATAAAATTCTCAGTTATAGAAAAGTATCATCACCAGCTCAGTCTTTTTACGCTGCATGGGCGACATTCAAAAAGAAATGGCCTAATGTGCCTCTAAAAGCATTGATATTATGGCATAGTCATTTTTGTTGTTTGTCAGTTATCTAGCCCTCTTTTAAGCATACTCATAAACTTACAGGTCCTAAGGTCCATTGACCTCAAGGTTGACACTTTAGTCAAAACTGCAAGCAGTGCAGTACTGAATCAGCTTTGTTTTGCTGAAGCAGACTCATCATGTGACAGTAAAACAAAAACACATTACTGTGTAAGAGCTCTGGAGGGATCACTATTGTTTAAGTAGTCTGCATTAATTATGTTATTCCTCTTTTTGCTGACCCCTTAGTGCTATTAAAGTAATCAGCTGAAAAAAGTAAAAATGAGAATTATTCCAAAGTGGCTCGTTTGTTTATTTATTCATTTTGTACAGGCCATGTTAAACTTGTTTACTGACATATTCTCACTTTGTGTCAAAAATAGTTTGAAAAAATGTTGGAGGTGCTTATAATCAATGGAATATTTGTAAAGAGACTCTAAGCCACTTGCAGGCATACTTGCAGTAATTGCACTACCACCAGATGATTTATTCTATATATGGCCATGCTATGCAAACCCTTCTTTCTTGAATGAGACTCTTTGGATTAAATGCATGGGGGAATGTCTTTCTTCTCAATCAGGTCTTTATAAGAAACATTAGATTTTATTGTTGGCACCATTAGCAATCTCAGTACTTTACCTTTGATCTTATTCATTCAAGTATCTTTCATCAAAGCATTTGAAACTAAGAAGTGACCTGCATCTTTAAAGCCTCTAAAGCAAACTATGAGAGGGTGCTCTTCCCCTGAGGCTAAAATTTCCCTTCTGACATTTTTCTGCTTTCCCATTCTTGATGCTGATGTTTCTGTGGCAGTTGTGTATCCAGTCATCTACATAATGGGAAAGTGCAAAGCTGTTCTTTATCTGATTCTCTTTCTGTTATTTAAGGGATGACTTTTGTTGCCAGTTTAGTTATGTATCAGTGATCATTAATCAGTGAAACTAGAAAGGAAATAAGATGGTTTTTATTGGGAAACACGGTGAGGTTGCCAAATGTTCTAACCAGCTAACCAGCATGAGGAGCTAATTCAGAACCATGTCAGACACCCAATTACCAGCTTACAGTATTTGTCTTGAATGCCTGTATGGCAATAAAAAGCCACTGTGTTCTACATACAGCAGCTATGTGTACTTACATAGTTACTCTTGTAGCCTTTATATATGAAAAGATACATATTGACAATTTTATGTAAAGGTGTTATGATTTGCAGTGTATTTTCTTTTGTAGTCCTCCGTTCTCTTTCTTTATTTTATTTTGTAGTTTATATTTCTTTGTGTTTCCTCTGCGCTTCATTTCCTTCTCATTAGATGGTTTTCCAGTTCCACCTTGTGTTCCAACTGGCTCTTTGTGTCTTCCAGGCTCATTCAGCGCACTAATACTACTTTGCGCACTATATTTAAGTGCTTGCTGCATTTACAGTGATATTTACGCAGTACATTCCAGTGCACTACGGTATTGAGACACAGCCCATGTGTTGTATTCATACCACTTGGGTTCAGTTCCCAATTTGATTTGTTTTTTTGTTTCCTCCATAATGTAATCCTCTCTATATAATGTTGCCTAGTTTTTAATTTCTCCCTTGTTGTAGCTTGTTTTTTTGTTTGTTTGTTATATTTTATTAAATTTAAGATGTCCTGGATTCTGCCTGCCTCTTGTTTTTTGAGCCTGCATTGGAGTCCACCTTCTCCGAATCTCTGAATACGTACTAGAGAAGTTACACCAACAAGTGAGAATACAGCACACATTCTGCTTATCGGTAATAAGGTACTTTAAACTTGTGCTTTTCCATTGCTTTTCTAAAAGCTCAGCACATTATTGTGACTTCACTGTATATTTTTATTTCTACCCCCAACATAAAGTTATAGCAAAAACCAGAAAGAACCTTAGAATAATATTTCATTGGCTGAATTAAGGTGACATAACTTCTAGTGTTAAATTTTCCTCCGAATAAATAAAGGAATAAATAAATGAAAAAACCCACTGCTTATTGATTTGTGAAATGTGTTTTGAAACTGAATCTGAAAATGTATCTCTCTCTAAATACAGAAAGTCATGTTAGATCATGTGACATTCTATTATTAACATTAACAACATTCATCTTATTTGATGCCTCAGTAATCTATTTACCATGAGAAATTGATCAAAATGAAAGAAAAGCATCTTTATAAGCCATAAATACCATATGCTGCAAAATTTAAGAATTAAATTATCAAAGCAATATTTTACAGCACCAAACAGATAAGTGTATATAACTGTTTGAAAAAATAGTAACTTTTTCTACTAAATTTTCTACATTTGTTTATTTTTTAAATGTATATACTGAAAATGCAGGCTCTACAGAATCAACAAATCATTTGAACTTTATATTGAGTTGAAGAACAAAAAGTGAGATGAGAAAAGATATTATCCTGAAAAAAAGTTTCCATCAAAAGTCTAGAAAAGTTGTCACCTGGTGGAATATTTCATAAATAAATTCGAAGCCCATAAAGGCTGAATCTTTCACAATTTGGGTAAGTTATATGAAAAGAGAGAATCATCTTTAATTTTAGTAGAAGCAAGAAGTTCAACAATGTAAGAGTTTTTATATTTCAACTCAAGTACATTACTAAAACCATGGTTACTGTAAGCAGGTTATCCTTACATCCATAGGTGCGAGTTAAGACTAGATACAAAGGGAAAAACATTTCTAAACTAAATTCAGTAGTGCAGGAATCTAACAAGGATTAAAGACAATATAACTATAAGCAGGATAATAGCATTGGGATAAAGAAGGTACAATATTCTTTTATTATTAATTTTAAAGAAAGACAAGGGGGTCTAAGAACTTAGGAATTTTCCACTTCTGAATGTGAATAAAATCATTTTAAACACTGAATGTTAAGCCACATTGTAAACAATATTGGGATGCATTTAGATAAAAAAGAGGAAACTTTTATGTGTTTCTTATGAGTGCAGCAGGGCTGATTCTTTAGCTTTGGACCTCAACGTCTTTGCACTTAAGGTACCAAGGTCTAGGGACAAAATAGCCCCAAAAAAAGATCAAATCTGTCACCATAGAGTCACATTTTGATATTAGGATTCCTAAAAAAATAAATAAAAGTAACAGAAGAATCACCCGAAATTGTGGGGGCAGTATTGATTTATACAAGTCTACATGCAAACAGTGAAAGGAACAAACCAGAGAAAAAGAAGAGGAACAGGAAGAAGATGACACAGAATTTCCCTAAAAAAAGAATAAAAACAAAAAACATTATTTCTTTAATACTTTTTGGGGGGTTCAGAGATGGTAAAATTATTTAATAACTGAAAATAACTGCTACCAACTATTGTTGATGAACTATATTATGCGAGTTATATTATTAGAGGTGATGAGCAACAGTGAACAGGTGTAGCAATGTGTGGTAATAATGATACCATATTGGGACGGGCGACTCAAACATAGGCAAAGACTATCTTGTCTTAGAAAATCGCCAGTATCACCAGTTTCTAAATTAATTAAAATAAGACACCAAAACACCATAAGCAATGATGCATTATTGCATTCTAAGATTTTAATGGTCTCACATGACTTTTGAATATCAGAGAACCTTCTGTTTTTTAGCTTTATTGCAAAGAAGACCTTGACCGTCACAAAGTTATTCGTTAGCTTTGAGTCATTAATGCTGTCTTGCATCTTTTTTATTTTATTGGTATTAACAGCCAATCACTAATGTTTATTACACTGACACTGTCAGAACAAAGGAAAACAACAACCTGAGCAATTACATAGTCCGTACTCATTATTTGCTAATTTGACTATTTTATAATAACTCATTTGCAAAAAAAAAAAAAGAAAAAAAATTAAAAGGAATATTGAATTTAAAAACTTTTTCAAACATACTTAAAATTGATTTGGAAAAATAAAGAAATATGATTAACACCAAGTCCACACATGACTATTAGAACAAATCACAATTAATGTATAGGCCCATTAATCATTGTACACTGCCATTTGAAAAAGCTATTATAAATGAGTAAATGGAAACACTTTAGGATACCAATCTAGTCTTTTGTAGGCAATAAAAAAATGGTTTCATACAACAGTACCTTGAGCACAAGGAATGGAAAGAGGTCTTTTAGTTTATTGGGCAAAGAGGCAGACCTGAGAGAAGGCTGTGAGGGTGAAGGTTGATGACTGACACCCATAAACTTTGAGGTGTATGTTGCTAATGGCTAACCAATCTAACCCAAAGCTATTAGAAGCTGCAGCTAAAAGAGGTAAGCTAAAGCAAAGGTGCACTTATATCGGATGTCTGTCTGATAGCCTAATCGCGCAAAATATTAAGACTAAACATAATCTACTCATTCTTTTGTTCATTGATTAATTTTCTATACCACCTAATCCAATTCAGAGTCACAAAGATGCTGGAGCCTATCCCAGCAATTAGACAAGGGGAGGCAGCAGGTACACCCGGCACAGGTCCCCAGTCCATCACTTCACCTATTGAACCTAAACTGCTCTTTGTACCAGGCTGTAAAGATGTTTGTTTCGGCTATAAAGTTATCCATTCAGAAGTCTACGGGGATTGATTTCCTTTAGAAGCACCAAGCAGATGCTGGATTAACAGCAATTTTTGGCGCTTCCACTAAGGCGTCTCTTTTATCCACCAGAGATTGCTGTTTGGATCTTGGCCTCTGAAAAGTTTCTTTTTTCGGCAGAACCTCTCCCCTCCATGGTTTGATCTAACTGTGTGAGGCCCATGGATCATGAATATTTAAGAGTTTAAAATGTAAAAGATGGTGGATTTAAGCCTTCCTGCCAGTGCATTTATCAAGACCTCAATCATTTATACATTGGGATTGGTCAGATATAAACAAATTATTAATCACATCCTGCAAAATTTGGCATTTTGAGTTGAGATTTAGTTTCTTATCTAACTATTGTGCTTCTTCAATGCTTAGCTTCTGCTTTATTATACTAAATTTCGTGCAAAATTTTACATTTTTCTACTGTCAAGGATTTCAAAACAGAAACACTGCTGGTTATTTCCTTTCTCCACGAGACTTTTAAGGCATTTCTAAAGTTAAATAACGGAGTATGTTACCTTTTATTTGCTGCAACTTCTAAGATTTGATGTTTCCAGGTGCAGTAACTGGTGATAATGAATGAACAAATCTTTATTGTCATTGAGCATCAACAAAATTCCAGTACAGACAGTACATCTCAATCCAAATAGCATTATGGAGACTGAGGCACAGCTGTGGACAACTTTGTCATCACATTGATATTTACTACAACATATACTTTTTTGTGTCTAAATTGTTATTCTAAAACATTCACTTTATTTGACAATTCTGTGTTATTACTTGAAACTATCTGCTCATACTCGCATACATAGATATTTCTCATTGGTATAAAGTGAAAAGTATTTCAGGTGAATCTTATACCTGTTTGCTCTGTTTTCCAGCTCTAATCCCGGGTGCTGTGAAGATCTGCTGCTTGGACCCAAGTTAGGATTATCTGCCCTTCTTTATCCCTTCCTTCCCCATATCCCCATCTCCTTTCTTACCCCTGATCAATCCCTAACTACCAACATAAGGGCATCCACATAGATACCTCTTCATTCTGAAAAATAAGGGGGGATTTAAAGACATTCCTATTATTTTAGCAATCAAATTAGGACTATATGATGGTTGACAAGTGAGCAACAGCATACAGAAGTGAGTGACCGGGAGCAAACACTGGCAATAAAAACATGTAAATATAGACGTCGAAAGGGATAATATTTTTGGAAACCTAAATATATAGATATTTATATTTTATACATTCAAATTTTAGTTCAATATCATAAAAAAGAAGGAACGACAATAGACATTTTGCACGTACAATCCCCCATTTAGCTTTCAACATTGCTTTGATTCAAACAGAACGGTCTCATGATGATGTGTGAAGTTATGCCCACCATATCTGAGGATGGGCGAAGTGGGACTGGTGGAGGGCCCTCCTCACCTGCAGGAGCAGGTGTTGGAGGACCCGGTGCGATGGGGGGAGGAGGATTCAGTGGCAGGGAGCCTAGAGGTGGAGGTGATGAGGGAGGCAGCACGGGGAACCTGGAATCTCTAATGGTCAACATGCTGACGGAGAGAGAGAGGCTTCTGGAGAACCTGAGGGAGACACAGGAGAGTCTGGGCACAGCTCAGCTTCGCCTCCGGGAGCTCGGCCACGAAAAGGAGTCACTTCAGAGGCAGCTTTCTATTGCTCTACCACAGGTAAAGCTGTGAATCCATATTGCTCATGTTTGATGGGGAATCAGTTGTTATGGGATGCATTTTAACAAGGGATTGTTAAGGAAAAGTTCTCTTTTTGAGGTATCAGGGTGTATCCCCTCACCCACCTGAAACTATGAAGTATTACTGTTTTTATGTCATTTATTGTGTATTCAGTTAGCTCATGAAACAGCAGGCATTGGACATTGGGGCATCATCCTCCTCTCACCCTCTCAACTTTTTGTAACAGAAATTGTTGCCTGATGTTCTTGTTATTCATTTAGTCTTTAGTTTCATTTGCATCTGTAATGGACCTTTTATGTGCAGACTTTCATTATGTTTCTTGACCATTGTGTTTGTGAGTAAATTATGGCCATGAAGGTTAATGTTTGTTCATATGCTAAGGCAAAAGTAAATGAATACTTTTTCATTGAGTCTTTTTTATAATTAACAATGTCAAACTGCATTTAAACAACTGGAAAATGTGAAGACTTTTCTCCCTTTCTCTTTTCTATTGGAACAAATCCTCAATCTGTCTGAGTATATATACCTGTTTCTGTTACACTATCCTGAAATTCTTTGAGATCTTTTCAGTTTTTTCTCTGGTTAATGCTTCAGCAGCTCAACCAAACAGAATTCAGTCAAGCTTCTCTTGCATCACCTCGTTTCATGTTTCAGAGTGCTGGGCATGTACTGTTGAGGCCGTTGTGCACCAAGCCGTTTGAGGCATGAAATATCTGGAGTATCAGGGATTGTCCCTCTCACTTTTTTTAAAAACCCATCTGCACCGTTGAACTTCTTCAATATCTTTTCAGCTGGTTCAAACTGGTAATTAAAGAGAAAATTGTGGCTGACTTTCCCGCTTAGCTGGAGAACCCAACATTTCAAGTTGTTTTTCAATTTAATTGTTTATTTTGGTCATTTCAAATTCACTTCAAATGAGTAATTAATTTATGGTGGCGCAGTTGGTTAGCACTGTGCTCTTACAGCAAGAAGGTTGCTGGTTCGAGCCTCAGCTGGGAAGGTCTGAACGGGAACCTTTATGTGTGGAGTTTGCATGTTCTCCCCGTGTTAGCGTGGGTTCTCTCC
>JBAMIG010000023.1:11228169-11243931 GCA_037177335.1 Kiunga ballochi | reverse complement strand
GGTACTCCGGCTTCCTCCCACAGTACAAAGACATGCACCTTGGAGATAGGATGATTGGAGACACCTCACTGACGCTGTTCAGGCAATAAGCTGTAGACATGGGATGGATTACATTTAATATAAGTTAAACAAACTAATATTATTAATCAAGAATTAATTTGAACTTGAAGAGACTGAAAATAGTGTGGGCTGGAAGCCACAGTGTTGTTATATCTACATTGCTTTCCATACAGATATTCAAAATGACATTTCACTGATTAAATAATAAAACGGGGATAAATATAAGAAATACAATATTAGTAGAAAACTCTTTTATATCTTTTCTGGCTTTTGATTTTTAAAACCTCAATTTTCCTTAATTTAAAAAAAATATAGATGTGACTTAGAAGGACAATATTTTGTGTTGTACATTATTATTGCCAAACTCAACTAAATCTTAAAATTTCATAATGATAAGTTGGAAAAAAAATGTTGTTTGGTTTATAATAATCTGATTTATCAACAGTTTGCTTTTGCTGTATTTTCTGCAGCATGAAAACAGATTTTTAAATATAATAATTCACATTCAAACCTCGAAACAGTATGTAAATTATAGAATTATTAGGGAGCAGGATAGCATTCATCATGACTTTTTTAGTTCTTACAAACCATATGCCTGAACAACTCAGAGATGTGAGGCAAGCACAATGCTTTGATAAAAAGAAAGTCTAATTCCCAAATTTGCTGCTGTGTCTTCTCTCCTACCTTGTTGAAAACTGTAACTATACTATGACCCTCTTCTGCTCAGAGTTACAACATGTCCTCATACATGGTACATCTAAGTAGGCAGCTGGTTAGATCTTTGCGGTGTGTTCGAGTGCTATTTATTCAATGTGATTAGACCCCATACACCAAATAAAGGTAAAGCTTCTCATAAAAAGAGTGCAAAATAATGATAATAATAATAATGATGATGATGATGATGATTATTATAATTATTATTGTTGTTGTTGTTGTTATAACAATAATAATCACAATAATAATTATAACAACAATAATAATGACAAAAGCTCTGCATTGATTTTAAATGATATTTTTCAGTTGTTTTTTTTTTGTTTTCCTTCCCAGTTAGAAAATAGTTAAGAGGATAAATGTATTAAATTATTTTCTATTCTTAGTCAAACACAGGGTCGCAGGAAGCTGGAGCCCATCCCAGCTTTTAGCAGGCGAGAGGCAGGTACACCCTGCACAGTTTGCCTGTTTATTGCAAAGCTAAATAGCAGAATTTCTAGGCTGTATTTGATTTGACAAATATTTATTATGTCAACTTTATAAAACACTAAAAATAAAGTATTTTTAAAATTGTATTTCCTGTATTTTTTTAATAATTGCACAGTGAAAAAAGAAACGCTAGATTCATTGAAATGTTCAAAAAGATATTGCCTACAGAAATAGCGTGAGTTGAAATAGAAGAGAAACGACAAGGGGACAAGGAAAGCCAACTGAGAACTGACCCCCATCCAAACAAGAAACAATCCCATAAGGCCAAGAGCCAATGAACCCACTGTGTCACCATCTGTATAGATCTCTCTCTGGTCGCTGACTTTCCTGTCCTCTTTTAAATGCAAACACATTTCATGTGTCTCCTTTCAACGGATTTTAAATCCTAAAGCAGGCAGTTTAGTGTGCAAACATCTGCAACATTATGATCATTGCCATAAATAGTTATTGCCTCTAAGTAGAAACCTTAGATGCTTTTTTAAGTAAACATAAACAAGTTATTGACCATGGCTCATGCAGGTTTAGTGTTCTATTTTTAAGCAAATCCTCTACAACAAGCTTTCTGTTTACATGCAAAAATTCCAGCTGTATTCCCTGCGGACTTGTTAATGCCTTATTGATGCTTTGTTTTTGGGGTCTTTTCTTGTGCATTCCTATGCTGAGCCATTGCGTAACAGTGTGATGTAATTCATCCATGAATAAGAGTTCACAGAGGAGGATGAGCAGCAGAGAATGGTGGTGAAAAGTGTGTCAGTGATTCACAGGATTGTTATGTAGCTTTACATCATTTTCACCCTCTTACATTCCCAGTCTCAGGTGTGTCACACACCATATTTCTGAAATCTTTTGGCTATGTATATTTTTAGTATTTGCTTGCACTCCTTGTGTATTTATATGTGTATGCCAATTGTATTTGACTTGCAGAATCAGCTGTTTTTATGTCTTGTTGGAATTACTATGACTTTTTAAAATCTCATTGCAGCTCAGCTGGCTGCAGAGACAGCGTGGAGTATTTATAACGCATACTAAAAACATTCTGTGGTCCACAGGAGTTTGCTGTGCTGACTAAAGAGCTGAATGTTTGCCGGGAGCAGCTACTGGAGAGGGAGGAAGAAATTGCTGAGCTCAAGGCAGAGAGAAACAACACACGTGTAAGATGTTTAGCAGCCATTTTGCTTATTAGCACTCAGTGTTGTCTTACTCATCCATTCTGGTTGAGTGGGTGTGAAATTCTTTCATTTGATTTTTTAAAATATATTATTTTCTCTTTCTTATTCACATTCTCTTTCTTTTTACATGTTTTTTCTATATCTGCTTTGTTCTTCTCCCACCCATTTCTTATCCCTTTATGCTGTGCCTTACTCTTGTTATAACACTCTTTTGTTTGCATCACTATTCTGAGCCGTCATGTCTCCGGATTTCCTCCAAGCCTTGTATCTGCTCCTCTGTTCTTTTCAGATTCCCTTTTAGCTGTTCACTCGTTGTTTCTTGCATCTGTTAAACCTTTTTTTCCTAACCTTTAACCTTACTGTTACCTCCCTGTCTTCCTCTCTTTCAATCCTCTCAATCCCATAGTTACTGCTTGAACACCTGGAGTGTCTAGTGTCTCGCCACGAGCGCAGTTTAAGGATGACGGTGGTAAAGAGGCAAGCCCAGTCCCCTGCAGGAGTCTCTAGCGAGGTGGAAGTCCTCAAGGCTCTCAAATCCCTGTTCGAGCACCACAAGGCATTGGATGAGAAGGTAGGTCAAACATTTGTTGACATGTCCCAGTTTTATTTCTCCTCTAAGGGTTTTTTATTTTACAAATAGAGAAAGAGGAAAAGATTTTGTGCCTCCTGAACTGAAAGCAAAATGTAACCAACATTGACAACTACCTCAGAAGGTAGCGTCGTTACAACAAGCGCAGTCCCAAAGTGCTGAAGACAAACGAACATGAAGTTCTTGTGAAACTGCTTCATTCTAAAAAAAGTTTTGAAATTAACTTTTGCTAACTTTACTGGTCATCTTTATCATATCCTAAACTCACTCAAAGGAAGTCTAGTGGAGCAGATCCGCTTCAACATACTGTAACAAGGCTGATTATTAGGCTAATTATTTAAAAGGTAAATACCTAAAGTCATTACGACTTTGTCGTGATACTGGACTATATAAATAACCATGAATTGAATTGAATTGAATTGAATTGAATTAGATTCAACACATAATATCACAATCTCTATCAATAAATATTATAATGCATTTTATTTAAAAGTGCCTTTTAAATGACTCAAGGTCACTGTAGAATAAAAACAATAATAAAAAATAATAAAATACAGCATAAAACTGTGGGACAGAGTGATTAGAGTATGCTTTCTTGAACAATGTTTGTAGTCCATACGTACAGTTAAAAATGACTAAAATCTGTTATTTTTAACCAAATAATTAATGCAACAATATTACAAAAAGGCAATGTTCATTGCTGGTACATATGTAGAATTTATGACCACATGGCCTAATGGACAAGGCGTCTGACTTTGAATCAGAAGATTGAGGGTTCAGGTCCCATTGTGGTTTAATGTTGCTCATGTGGAGACACTTTCTTTCTCTGATGTACGTCACTTTAGATAAAAGCGTCTATTAAAAGTCTGTAGAATAGAATAGAATAAAATTTGCTTATATTTAAATGAAAGGTTTTGGAGCTGCTGCAGGTCTAAACAGCTTTATTTCCTTTGGCACAAAACGTTGTGGATGTGTTTAGTGACAATCAGCTCCACATTATTTCTCACACGGCATTGTGGGATACTTAAGTAAACCATAGAAGGCATTTAAAATCTAGTCATATATTTAGACAGTACTACAAAATAGTACAATGTTTGCTTATTGTTTGATGCTTAAAGTCAGACACAGCTCGGCTTTGCACAACCAATATTTCTGCTTAACCATTTTATTTTAACTTATCTTATTGCTCCTTCCATTATCAATATTACTGTGGTACTGTAAGAATCACAGCAGCAACAAAAAACACGTAAAATATGTACATAATTCACACATTCAATTTCATGTCCTAAACTTACAAATAAATAACAAATGATCTTTTTTATCCACCATTCATTCACCACTAAACTCGTTTTTATTTTTGAGAATCAGAAGAATCATTTTAAATGAAAATTGGATAGTCAGCAGCAAAAGTAATACAATAAGAAATTAGATAAGAACTGAAAGAGAAAAAATACACCAAACATAATATTTACTGAGTACATTAACCTATATAAGCATAACAAAAGTTTGTAAGTGTTTAATTACAACATCACAGAAATCAGGCAGGCTTTGCATCATACATGACATGTAAATATAATTTCTGCTCAGGATTTTTCAGTTTCTTAATCTTGCAGGAAATACTTTTCAATAAAAACACACTTTGGCCCAGTAAAAACATGGACAGATGCTAAGCTGATCTATGTATTAGGTGTAGAATTATTAACAGTCTGCTTAGAAAATTTGCAATATTACCTTTCCTTTATGTGTGAGTGAGTGTGTGTGTGCTGGGGGTAGCATCATAGATGTGCATCATATACTCTGTAAGAAACATTATCAATGTGCTACTATTATAGGTTGATTTGTGTTGTTTCTGATTGTTTCAACCTGAAGGTTCGAGAAAGGCTCCGTGTGGCCCTTGAGAGGGTGTCCATGTTAGAAGATCAACTTGCAGCATCTTCTCAAGAGGTAAAAAAGGATGAAGAAGAATCCGTATTTTGCTTCAAACTTCAGTTGGCTCACTATGATGAAAACACTAATTCGACTTGTCTTTCTGCCCATTTTGTCTCCCTGTTTTCAGGTAATCTCTTTAAGAGACCAAATTAAAAGACGTCAACAAGGGGTGGACGGCGGGAAAGATGTAAGGGAGGGTTTTATGCATGTTGGTTCCAGTTCTTTTTGTGTATGTGTTAGAAAAGTAGACAAATGGGTACCATGGTGTGTCAGTGTGATTTTAAGTCATCTGGAGACAAACTGACTTCTAACTTGGCTACTTTTCTTCATCACTCTCATTGTGCGATATACTGTCATCGTTCCAGCGGCTACCTAATGGTCCCTCATCTGGCCTGGAGGACGGAGAGCTTGATAGACAGAAAGAAGGAGAGATAGAGCGACAGAGAGCTGAACTCTCCCAGCTGAGGGAGAGACTGGCCCTCATGTGCCGTCAGGTGAGGGATCCAGTATGTCTGTCACAGTGAGCACCTGTATGAGCCCATAAAAAGAAAATTGAAGCTTCCAAAGAAATAGTTTGAGTGAGATAATTTGTAAATAACAATAAATACTCACCTTCCTAAGTATGGATCTATAAAGCACTCTGTAGTTTACTCTTTCACTAATTTATTGTATCAGATTAGAATGGGGGTTGCCTCACATCTGTCTACCATCTCAGAAGAGTGGGAATGAATCAGTAAAATGATTGCATTATGGTACTGTAACAGTAAAGTAGTGACATGTAACTTCACAAAACATTTGCATGTTACCGCACTATACTTCCACTTGTCTCCTGCTGTCCTTTAATATCTGTTTACACTACTGAATGTGCTGTAAGAAGCAGTAGCTGCATTTTTTCATAAAAAGGTGCTTTTGTGCATAAATTTGAGTAAATTATGAGCGTGCATTTGTGTGATTTTGTGTAGATTTTAATGCAGTCCACAATAACAGCATAGCAACCTGCTCCACACTTTTATTCTAACCATAGCCATTTGTCATGTTACAACAAGACATAAAGGCATCTACAGGCACATGTTAACTTGAGATTATGTTGGACATGTAAAGCTCTACAACACTTTCAGTGTTAAAAAAAACATAAAAAGAGACACATAGGTCATGTCAGATGTGTGACCTGTTTGTCTTGTTGACCAGACGGACATTTGTAATCTACTGGAGTTGTGTTTACGTTTGATGTTGTGGCAGTCAAAATCAACTCCGATAGGTTTAGCCTGTGTCATCTCATGTCTCTTCGTGGTGTCACGTCAGGTTGGGGAAATAGAGGAACAGCTTGCGGCCGCCAGGAGGGAGGTGACGAAGTCAGAAGAGGCCAATCAGAAGCTCCAAAGGGAAGTGAAAGAGGTCTGTTAAGCCAATCTGTCTCTTCCTGGCCAATACCCTGAGCTATCTCAGCACCTTGGGTTCTGAGAGTATACTTGAGCACTGTCTGCTAATGAAAATATGAAAATGTTATTGTAAAGGGGAAGCATGGTACGTCTGAAATCAAGCAAGTTCCCTTAATAAATAGTACTTATAGTCATTCAGCATTAAAATGGATTAAGTAATTAGATAGCATTCTTTCCCTGATGTAAGAAATTCTTTTTCTGGTATGAATTTTTACAGCTTGTCCTGTTATTTAACTGTATACCTTAATGTTTTATAATATATGCTGCCTTCTCCAGGCTCTTTGCCAAAGAGAAGACATGGAAGAAAGAATTACAACACTAGAAAGGAGGTAATCCTGGCTGTCTTTTTAGTTCTATCAATCTGTTTGGAGCTATGTTTTTGTTTTTAATTTCTAATCACATTCATTTAGTCATTTTTGTTCATTCATACAGTGTTCAGCCTAGAGGTACTTGTGTTATTGAACATGACCCATTGCTTTAGAGACTTATATGATTTTTGAAGAACTACACAACTTAAACATAAGCAGACTATTTTTGCCCATTTTATCAAACCAAGAACCATTATCCTTCTAATTAAAGGCTGCAGCATTAATCTTACAATCAGGGTTCCCATGTGTTGCATGCAGGTATCTCAGTGCCCAGAGGGAGGCAACCTCTCTCCATGACATCAAAGACAAGCTGGAAAATGAGCTGGCTAGCAAGGAATCCCTGTACAGACAAGTAAAGTTTGTCTCAAATACTCTGATACACTGCAATGAAACTGTTCACTCCTTTCATGTTTGATGTAGAAAATGAATCTTTCGGGTCAGTTCCGGTCACAGAGCTCATAAGCATGTGCTTGTTTTCTGTTTGTCCAGAGTGAAGAGAAGAACAGACAGCTGCAGGAACGTCTGGATGAGTCAAAGCAGAAGCTTCAGCAGACCCTGCAGAGAGCTGAGACGTTGCCTGAAATTGAGGCCCAGCTTGCACAAAGAGTGGCTGCTCTCAACAAGGTTAATGTTAATATTTTAATACTTTTCACTAACAGCTGGTGTGAACATTATTAGATTATAGTGCCTCTATCCTATGATCTTATCATTAAGACAGTTTATGCATCATAAACAGTTTTTTAATCTTCTCAAGTTTACTTTCATCAGGCAGAAGAGCGACATGGAAACTTCGAGGAGCGGCTGCGGCAAATGGAAGCCCAACTCGAGGAGAAGAACCAGGAGCTGCAGAGGGTAAATCATTCATATTGCTCCACTTGGAGCGAAATCCAACTTTTAGTTTTTTCTGCTGAGCGCTTCTCTTGCGGCTTCATTTCAGGCAAGGCAGAGGGAGAAGATGAATGATGAACACAACAAGCGCCTCTCAGATACAGTGGACAAACTTCTGTCCGAGTCCAATGAGAGACTCCAACTTCACCTCAAAGAGAGGATGGCAGCACTAGAGGAGAAGGTGAAAAGAAAACTAGTGTATCTTGCAAAATGCATGAAGATGTATGTCAAGGTGTAATTCCTTTTTTTTATTCACTGGCAGAATGCTCTTTCTGAAGAGCTGTCCAATATGAAGAAAATCCAAGATGATCTTCTTGCTAATAAGGTATTTACTATTTCATTTACTGTACTTTAAATACAGAGTCAGACATTTAGCAATGCAAGCAAAGAAAAAGCTATTTATTCACTTTTGTCCTGTGTAAAACAGGAGCAACTCCTTGCTGAGCTTGAACGAGTTCAGTTGGAGCTGGATCAGCTGAGAGGGAGGCCGGGCTCTTCTTATTCCAGGTTAGCCACAATTAATAAAAGGAAGATATCTTTTTACAAAACACCCTGTTTTTCCTTTTTTTTCTTAAATATATACACATATTTAAAACCCAAGGGACATACTATTTACATCCCCCTCGCTGTGTATAAACCTTTGTTTATTCCTCTGTTTAGTCAAAATTTCATCCACTAAAATCAGCTTTCTTAATTCATTATTCGCATTGTGCCTGGGGGGATTTGATCTGGCAGACAGATATGCAAATTAGAAATATGTGCTTTATTTACAGAAATGCTGCGCTTTGAATACATATTTAATTTATAGGACACCCACTTACTAAGGAAACTGGAGCAATATGACGTTCAAGTATTGTGACATAACACATGAATTCTGGGTCTCATCATAGGGCGGGCAGCGTGAGCTCACTTCCCTCCACCCTTTTTCGAAGATCTCTTCCAGGGAGCGCCTCGGAGCTGCGGTACCCTCAGGGTAGTGGCTCGCTCCCAGCAGGCTATGGCAACTCCTCCAGTGGAATGGTGGTCAGGCGGGCACACCGTGGCCGCTGGGGACCTTCCAGGGATGATAACAACAAGGTGTTAATCTCAGCATGATATGATGTTGGTACTGATGTGGATTTGAATTAGGGACACTTTTCTTTTCCTTTTCTCAGTATGGAGAATGGGACAGTAGCACTATGCTGGGTCCGGGGTATGAAGGTGGCGTGGAAGGAGGCTGCTCTGATGATGAGGAGGACAGAGAAACTCTGTTTGGATCTGAGCTGCTCTCTCCCAGTGGACAGACAGATGTGCAGACTTTGGCTATCATGCTACAGGAGCAACTGGAGGCCATTAACAAAGAGATTAAGTAAGTGTTCAAATCTAAGTGGGACTGAGTCTTATTAGGCGAACAGTATTCAGAAAAGACGTTTCCTTTCTTCGCCTCAGGTTGATTCAGGAGGAGAAAGAGAGCACAGAGCTGAGGGCTGAGGAAATTGAGAGTAGGGTCAGTAGCGTGGCCCTTGACGCTTCGCCTATTCCACCATCCTCACTGGGAGGACGGGACAGTGTTGGAAGAGGCTATATTACACCCTCCATCACCTCCTCCACATTAGCATCTCCCTCGCCTCCCAGTTCTGGACATTCCACGCCCCGTCTGCCACATTCACCTGCCAGGGAGAATGAACGACAGGTGTCACATTTCAGCTGATAAAACATCAAATTAAAATCGTTAAACTTTGTACATCTATTGAATATTCTTTCTGCCCTGCAGAACAGCAAAGATGGCGAAGAATGCAGAGCACTTGCCCTTATTGACTCCACACCTCCGCCTGTTCCTCGAGCCCTCCGATTGGACAGAATGACACACACTCACCCTGGAGCAGGTCTTGATGACCACCGTGAATTTCGCAGGTATTCTTTAAAACGTGTTGTCGTGCGAAGTCTTGGCTCGAAGAGTAACCTTGAAGTTTGACCGTGGTGGTGAATTGTTTTCACTGTTTTTCCTCCTGCTATTTGGCCAGTCTTTCTGCTGATGGTGCGACGACAGCCAGCCAGGATTCCCTCCACAAAGCCAGCAAAAAGAAAAGCATTAAATCGTCTATCGGACGGCTGTTTGGCAAAAAAGAAAAGGGGAGGATGGGAGCTCCTGGACGGGAATCTGCTTCATTGGGTTTGTGGACTTCCTGCTAAAAATTATATGTTTTTTTTATAGTGAGAAACCAACGTGTTGACAAACAGATTTTAAATAACTTCTTTGAATAGCTTCCACTCCTTCTGATGACCTGGGTTCAGCTGACCCATTGGGCTTGGCCAAACTTGGGACCGGGACGGTGGAAAAGGATCGCCGTAGCAAAAAAAAGTGAGCTCATCTTTCTATACATTTCTGCTCATGCAGAGATCTTTGAACTCTTCTGTGGCTCTAAATGTATTTGTAAATAGCAAAGCAGGGTAACACCAACCAGGCTGGTGCTTTTTGCATATTTGGCAAAAGTTATAAAATACACACACTCGTTGTACTGTGAGGTACAAATGTGGCATTTAGCATTTTCTATTTATAAAGCAAGACACAATTAAGGTGGGATTTAAAGGAATGAATCTATTTCAAATTTCTGTTTTCCACTTTGCCAGGCATGACTTGTTAGAGGAAGCCTGTCGTCAAGGTCTGCCTTTTGCTTCATGGGATGGCCCCACTGTTGTCACATGGCTTGAGGTACTCAGATCACAGTCTCCTATAAAATGCCAGCTAAATACATTTGCTTTTTCTCAGCTGCTCATCTGTCAAGTTTAAAAGTTTTTATTAATCTAAGTGTTCAACGTCTGCTTTCTCTTTACCTAGCTGTGGGTTGGCATGCCTGCATGGTACGTTGCAGCCTGCCGTGCCAATGTAAAGAGTGGCGCCATCATGGCCAATCTGTCAGACACAGAGATTCAGAGGGAGATTGGTATCAGCAACCCCTTGCACAGGCTGAAACTTCGCTTAGCCATCCAGGAGATGGTTTCCCTCACGAGTCCGTCTGCTCCTGCAAGCACTCGCTCTGTAAGGCTCAGAGAAAAACATGAGAAATATCCTAAGATGTGCAAATAGCTGGAGTATTAACAATGCTCTCATGTTACGGAAAGAAAATTGTGATTTTTTGTCATTGCAGTCAACCAGTAATATTTGGATGACACATGCTGAGATGGAGTCACTCACTGCTGCCACTAAACCAGTAAGACTGAGGGTCATGATTAAATATCTACTTTTTTGTTAGTTTTTTGTCCTTTTTTTGTTAAAACTTTAATAAAGATTAAAGCTAATACAGTTGATTAGCACAGCATTCAGTCTCTCACAATGACAAGCTTTTTTTTCTTTTTGTTTGTCTCTGATTAGGCATTTTTTTGGCATCACCTTTCCCTTGCTATTTCCCAAAAGTCTGTGTTGATGTAATATTTTCCAACCAATTTCACAAACTAACAAAGCTTTTCCTCCTTCTGCCTCTTCTCTCCGTTCTGTCCTGACACTGATTCACACACAAACACACACACATACATAAAAAAAATACTCCTCCCTGGTGATCTTTCCTTCTCTGTGAAACTCTTTCCCGTTTTTATCTTCACCTACTTCTACGACTGAACCAAAAGGAGCAGAAGGAGTTCAGCTGGGATCAGGTGAGAGTTTGAAAATAAAAAAGTGAAATCAGAATATTTTTTTTTATTAAGGCTTACCTGATACTTTCCAACAAAGAAAGGCTCAGGCAAAACAACTTCTATGTGAATAGTGAATAGTGATGCACTCATTAGTTACAGATAGAAAGAGCCTTTTAGAATCTATCAAGTCTGTATTAGCATAGCACAGAGTAGTAGTTTACTTAAAAGACTGTTCATGTTATTATATGACACAGACACAAGCGCAAACAAGCTCATTTTTATTTCCAAGGTTGCTGATAAGAAAGCAACGTAAGAAAACTAAAAAGAAGATGGAAACTGCCAACAAAACAACACATACTCATTAGTGGGATGTAGCATGTTCACTTTTTCCACCCTTTCCTTGTAAAACAAGATGTTACAATTATCAGTTGAAATGACTACAAGTCTTGACAGTCTTTTCATCGTGGGTGGAAAACCTATATTGAACAAATTGAGACAGGTTTTTGATCACAATACAGCTCTGTACCCACTGATTTTAGGCCAGCAGTGCCTCCAGCTGTAGTGCAAGTTTCCTGATTACAAGTAAATTGTTGTTATTGTTCATTATATATCTAAATTTAACTCAAATAGATTATCATGCTGAAGGACATGAAACCAGTCATTAAAGATTAAACTCATTGGAAATGCTTTATTTTTTGTAATGAATAAAGCCTAAGGTAGTTTATTTTTCTAATTGACCTCAATATAACAAGTTACCCTGTGTTAAAATAATCTAGCTTTAAGGTACTTTTACATCTTATTCAGCTGAACCAAAAGTTGAGTCCATCTCCATTCTACAGTCCACAGTCTACGCTCGCAGCAACACTCTTCTGCTCCCTTGAATCATAAATCTCACTTTTTCCAAGTAGAGCAATGTTGCCGCATCTCAGATGAAGGCACAACACCAGACCTAAAAATCTCTAAGTGTGTGTTTTTACTTTATAGTCTCTAGATATAAAGGCCATTAGTCACAAGCGGAGTGCAGAGCAGTGTCACCTTTAGGCCTTTAAATGGTCACGTATTGGTCAGGGTATGGCAGTGTGAAATTAAAAAGAGAAGTCCACAATGAGTGGAGGAAGGACTGTGTCCAAATGAGTCAAATGATAATATGTTTTTATAAGTATTTCTGGACTATGGGTGACAGACAGACAAACGACAGACCTCAGGAACTCAGGAAGATGAAAAGATGGAATGATGCAGATGGAAGAACTGGGTTTTTCTTTAGATGTTTAAGTTAAAATAAAGTGTTGATGTGCTTTATGACTGTCATGAGGAACTTCTCAGACTTCCAACACTACAGTGTTTTATAACATTTAAAAATCATCTCTCGTTGATAGGCTTCAGAAAAAAATCATTTGTATGATTAGTGGCAATTTATTCAATAGCTATTTTACAGTTTACTATTTTACTTTAATAAAATTAAGTACTGTACTAACTCTATCTTAGTATTCTTCAGGTTGACATTCACCCGAACAGAATATTTATCGATTGTTTATTTATTATTATCTCTTATGTATCTATTATATCTTATTTAAATAAAATGTGGGACCACCTACAATTGATCAAAAGTAATATTAGACACTAAGTAAGTCTTAAAATATATTAATTTGAAAATGTTATCATTTAATTAAGACATTTATTTTAAAAATCCACAAAGAACTGAGAGTTTAAGTATTTTATGTTACTTAAAATTTGGTATTTTGTGTAATATTAAACAAGTAAGTCACTGTATATAAGGGTAATTAAAGCAAAAGGATTGCCTTAGTGTAGTTTTACTTGCATTAATTGTAATACCATTTTCATGCTACCTCGTGTTGTGAATGTATTTATATGCTTGGACAAAACAAGCATAAAACCAGACGCTTAAAGTTGCCACAAGCTGTAGTTTGCGTGTCTCATTGCAGCTGGTGTCAAACTTTTTTTTAGCACATTTTCAGGAGTTTCTGTTTCTTGAGTAAGAAAGCAGAGATTTTTAGTCATTGCATCAGACCTTTCTGTGTGCGAGGCAGCTCATCTACTCCTTTACAACCTTTTGTTCTGCAGATATTGGCTTATGGAGACATGAACCATGAGTGGGTAGGAAACGAATGGCTTCCCAGTCTGGGACTTCCCCAATATCGCTCCTATTTCATGGAGTCCCTGGTTGATGCGCGTATGCTCGATCACCTCACTAAGAAGGAACTGAGGGGCCAGCTGAAGATGGTGGACAGCTTCCACAGGTGGGTAAATGTATCAGCTTAATTAGCTCCAGTAGATTTTCTCACGTTTGACTTCAGTAGTCATGAAACTAACGAATTCTCCCAACATACAGGGTGAGCCTTCACTATGGCATCATGTGCTTGAAGCGCTTGAACTATGACAGGAAGGAGCTGGAGCGGAGGAGAGATGAAAGTCAACATCAGAATCAGGGTAAAGCCTGTGGTGCACTCTTCTCCTCACTGAGCATGTATATGTCAGTATATCCTAATTATTATTTGTGCACCTCTCCCTAGATGTGATGGTGTGGTCCAATGAGAGAGTGATGTGTTGGGTGCAGTCCATCGGTCTGAAAGAGTTTGCCGATAACCTTCTAGAGAGCGGGGTCCACGGTGCTTTGCTGGCACTAGACGATACTTTCGACTACACTGACTTGGCCCTGCTTCTTCAAATACCGAACCAGAACACGCAGGTGCACAACATCACATAACCTTTCCTTCTTCTCTACTGCAAATTTTAGATCTTTGACGGAATAAAATTTTTAATTCTACGATTTCTGTTTGGATCATTTGAAGATAATCCAAACGTTTAGCTCTTAAAACATTCGATAGACTTTGTAAATTCTGTGGATCTGTTCACTCTGCTACATCTAAATCCAATATGTCTTCTGCAGGCAAGGCAGCTTCTAGAGAAGGAGTACAATGGTCTCATCTCCATGGGAACAGAGAGGAGGCCTGATGAGGTACAACAAAACCACCTGTCAGAGGAAAATAAGTCCAAATAGTCTTTCCGGCTTGAAGAAGAAAATGTGTGTTTATTGTTTTGCCCTTTGTTAAATATGTTGCACAATACTCATTTCCTTTTGGTGATAAAATTGCTGTCTTTCGCTCTTAATTATTAAGGACGCCTTGTCGGCACGATTTAGAAGTGAATGTGACACATTCAGTAAATTGTTGGCCTGCTGAGATGGTTCAGCTGTGTTTGCACTGGTGCCGATTCTTAGTTACACCCTGTAAAACTAAAAATTATGTAAAATTGTCACAACAAAACACAGTCAGCTGTTTATTAACACTGATTACCTCTACTGTGACATTTGTTTAATTACTAACATTATATTAATGTCATAGCAGGATGGCACAAAAACATTTACGCGGTCACCGTCGTGGAGGAAGATGTTCCGAGAGAAAGACCTCCGAGGTGTGACCTCTGATTCCTCAGAAACATTACCTGCCAACTTCCGTGCCTCCGCCATCTCGACCCCTTCTGTCACGTTGAGAAAAGTCCAGAGTGAAGGTAAGGAGGTGCAGCTGAATGAGCACCACTAGCTCTGCCTGGATCAGGCATTACGTTGCAGTCGCCTGCAGCTTAGGCATTTGTCATAAAGACACAATGTGCCTCATGAAATGTTAAGCTACTTATCATCTATGCTTGAGAAGTCAGAGCGAAAATATGTGATGCAGACCCACAGCCAAAGATGAACTTACATATAAATCCTGTCATGTTGGAAAGTCAGCAGCAGCCAAGAAACAAAACCTGAGATTTGTGGATCCTGCATTTTATTTGGTGATAATGTCTTTGATAAAAAAAAAAACTGTCACGATATAATGGGAAAAGTATTATAGATTAAGTCAATACAAAAGAAACAGAAAATGATTTACACAAATCATCACCAGACAATCATTCCTTGTATCCAGTTTGCTCCACAGTGTTGATGCTTTCTGCCAACAACCCTTTTTCTCCCCCAAACTCACCTTAGGAATAGAAAGAATACAGTTGTTTTCCATAACGTCTGTTGTACGGACTTTTAGATAGAAAAATATTATGATGATTCAGTTTTATTAATGTAAATATTTCCAGTGGAGAGAAAACTCAAACCTGTTGGCCGATCGCGTGCGTGATGTTCAACACGCTGAGCTCTGGGGTTTATTGCACTGAGTCACACAGAGGAAATTCACGTGTCGTACTTGTAAAGTGGGACTTTCAGTAATCCACTTGCCCAACTTTAAATACTGTCAAATATATCATGTTTTACTGACAGAGAGCCTGTGATGTGAGGTTGTTGCTCCAAAAGTGGTGATGGCATACTTATTTAACCTATTTAAGTTAAAATGACAGCTCTTGAGATCAAAGCAGCTTTAATGTGAGGAGACAAAGCGGTGATGTGCAAACTGAATACTGAAAACATATGAGAGCGAGTCTCTTTCTTAGATGGATTTTGTTACCTTTGAGCAAAGTCTTTTTGATGGTTTCCAGTTTTTATAATAATTTTATTATAT
>JBAMIG010000023.1:11214087-11227886 GCA_037177335.1 Kiunga ballochi | reverse complement strand
GATCTGTATATAATTATTGATTAATTTAACTACCTTATATTTTAGCATGTAAACTCGCTTGTTTCAGTGTAAAAGCTTGTGTGTTTGCTAATTATCCTTTATTTCTGCCAGTAAACTCTGGTCCAAGAGGTGAGTCTGGGTCAGTGAGAACATATTCCTGCTAAAGATAAGCACACCAGGTGAGAAAAACATCCCAACATTCAGAAATGGCCTGCGTTAACTCACACCTAATCAATTGTTCATTAAGTGTTTTCCTTCTTGCTTTTCTAGAAGCCCACCTCCACCCAACCCGAGGAAAAAAGTAACACCTCAGAGGGAAAAAAAAAGAAAAGAAAAACAAAGGAACTAAACCTTAACTGGACACAAGAAGATGACTTACATCATTTGAGCCACATGTCCCAAAATAATCAAAGACAATGAGTGAATGATTTCTGAAAAGATAAAATCATGAGTGAATTCCTGTTTACCCATCATTTTCTATCTCTTTCTGTCCCTTTCTCTCCATCTTGATCCATAGTTGTGGCATGATGCTGTTTGACTCTGTAGAAAGTGGCCTGTAGAAAGTGACCATTGTGAATTTATCTTCTGTTCATGAGTGTGAAATGGCAATACTGACACAATGAATTTATAGTTTTTAAACTAGAAAATGCATTCCTGGTCTAGAGAGTGATATGCATCCTTTATTTTGATCTGATTCGGATGTAGACCGATGAGAGAACATATTCTGCCCAATAACATCCCAGTAAAGGACAGCCTGCAGTAAAGGACGTTTCTTTTGAGAATGTAGGCGTCCATAGTCGCTAAAATTTAATGTATGTTCTTAAGCCATAAACAGAGATGAGATGCACAAATGTGAATAGGACTGATTGGAAAAGTGCTGTATGACAAACTCCTTTTTAAAACAGGGGAAAGGAGGTTTAGTTTTGGAGCATTTGTGTTAATATGCATGCCAAAATCAACCATTTTAGAGTGAACGTCATGATCTGATGATGTGAAAGCTTGGGTCAGGACTTTGTAAAATGTGTGTATTTTATTTTTATCATTTTTTATGATAACTGCTATTGTATGTATGTATGTACAGTATGTATGTGTGTGTATTAAACTGTATTTTCATTTCATACTCAGTTTTAAGACTGATTGTAATTTCATTTGAAGTTAACGTAAAGAAATATGTTTTAAATTATGGACATTTAAGATATGCTACTTGTATGTGTACATTTCGACAAAACAAATTGTGTTATGATTTGAATTCATATTATTGGAGAGTAGTGATGATAATTGAATATAATATGACAACAATAATAATGATTGTAAAAGCTGTAATTAAAAAACATACCTGTAACATGGATGGTAACGAGTCATTTTGAAGTTACACTGGGCACATACTGGTGACAGTAGATACAGGAAGGGTTGCGGTTCTCTGAGTGTGTGCCATGAAGACATCCATGCATAATTTGTTACATAAGGAGCTTAGACAAGACATGTAAAAGGAATCACATTTCTAATAGTCCCTTTTATATAGTATTGTGTAGTTAACACTGAAACACTGGATATTATGGAATCAGTCTAAACTATATTTATTATGAATTTAGTATCTGTGTTGAATAATCTCCTTTTTCTAATAATTGGTTAATGCTATTCTCACTACATCATGAAGCATTACAGAAGTGGGGTCTGGTAAACATGGGTTCAAGTCCCTGGTATGCTGAATGACGCAAAACACTTTTTATCTTCTAAGCAAGACAGGTAATAATTCCTCCCTTGGTGCTGGAATAAGCCGCCCCCTTCATCTCGTAGATTTAAGTAGTTATTGACGAATCCAGAAAGCTTATTTCAGTATATCTGATATGTACTGAGAGAAAATAAAAAATGCCTTTTTTTTCATAGCAGCAGTTAAAAGTAGAGAATGCCTTTTCCAATTTAAGCTCATCAATATCAACTCAAAGTAAAAATGATTGAATGACTCTCCATGAACTGTACTAAAGTCATAAAATGAACATTTTGGATTATTCTGGATTTCAGTGCGGTTTAAATAAGGTACAATTGAAGTACAAGAGAGTAAATAAGGAGCACATCTACCTTTTTATGCACGTTAGTTAGTGATTATGGAAACTTTAATTATGAAAAAATACTGGAATTGGATGGATAGTCTTAACATATTGCAAAATAAACACATCTATTTATTGAAATGTATGAATTTTGAAACAATGATCTAAATTATTTTATAAGTTTGCTGCTTTGCTGCTTATAAACATGAAATACAAAATAACTGTTTCCAAAAAAGTGTTAATACGAGTTTTTTAAGGGAAAGTCTTGCATATTTCTGCAAGGCTGTGCTAAACCCTATTTTACATACTTAACAGCAACATGGTTGTGGAAGTGTTAAACTAACTTGCTGGATGTCCACATCTGTCACCCACTAAACATTTAGCACATTATTAAAAATACAACAAATAAAACCTTTTATGCAGCAGAAAACAAAGATAACAAAGTCATAGTCTCCACATAGTTGAAACAAGTGATGCAATTAAAAGAGTTCTTGGTGATGCTGTGCAATGTTTCCTAACTGGATTACAGAGTTTACATTCTAGCATAGAGCCTCTCTCTCCAGTAACCACACAGCTGCAGTCCTGTAAATACTTCATTTGCTTGTAAATCAACATCACCCACTCTTTCCTTCTTTTTCTCTCTCAAACACACACATATCAGAATAATATAAACACCGTAAAACCCAAAATGTTTTCGTCACTTCCCTTTGTAATTATTCAGTAAATGACGCAAAGGCATGTGTGTGTGTGTGTGTTACATCTTCTTTTCATATTAGAAATGTGTTTTAAACAGAAGGGTGAATGGTCCAACACCCTGGTTGCAGTAAGTGCTTTTGTCCTCACATGCTAAAGCATCATTTTACAAACTTGTGACGGTGTAGAGGTGCACTCAGATGATATGACTCACGCATTGTTAAATTACACAATATAAATACGTTGTGTTTTTCATGCAATTCAAAGTACATTTAAGATTTATTAGAAAGAAAATAAGAAAAAAAGGGGAAAGTAATGAATATCAGTATGTAAAACAAAACAAATACATACAGTAAAAACATTTCAGAGGAGTTTTAACCCACTGAACAAGTGGGAGTCAAAACATTCAAACTTTCCGAGCATCGCTGATTGTAAACAACATTGAGAAACCCATACATAGTGTGAGAACACAGGTCTTCCTCTTAGTCAATCACACTTTAATTATGTAGAAATGGCTGACTCATAGTTACTCTCATAAAGAAAGACCTCCTTCTCCAGATCATTTATAACAGCTCCACACAACTTCTTTCAGTTTAGAAGTTACTTTTACAGAGCTGTGTGTTTGTATAGTTTTATTTATTTTATTTAATAAATTTCCTTAATATACTTTTTTTTATTTATTTGCATCAGACCTTGTTTAACTGCTTTTCCGAAATGTTTTGGGCTCAGATCATCTTTTTTTCTTATTTGTCTTCTTTTTTCTTAATTACTTCATTTCCCTTCTCACTATCGTTTTATCTCCCTGAATCCAACCCGCTGTTATCCTTCAACAGCCAGGTGAGGGAGGTACATCTCTACACAGGTATTTAAAATCATTTTCCTATTTAATGATTCTGTTAAGTTTTAATGTAAAACATGTAACTAAGTTGTTTTTTTTTTAAAAAAACTTAAAAACCTAATTTTTTTCTTGCAGAAAATCACAGGCGTGGGATGTATCTGCAGATAAACTTGGATGGCAGAGTGACAGGCAGTCATACTCAGACACCTCATAGTGAGTATTGAGTGGACAAATGAGAACAAACAGCATATTTGCATCCAACAAATCCAAGATGATATTTAAGAAACAATAATGAATGTGTCTTTCTTTTCAGGTGTGCTACAACTAAAATCAATTAAACCAGGCCATGTTGTGATCAAAGGCCAGTCAGCATCCATGTTTCTCTGTGTGGACAGTGGAGGCAATCTGAGGGGACAAGTGAGTCGTATGAGAATTTAAAATGATCAAAGTATTTGAAAAATGTGCTTTTCTCTAATAAAAACCTCCTGTTGTGACTGTCAGGATGTCTATGAAGAAGCTGAGTGCTCATTCAGAGAGCTTTTGCTGGCTGATGGATACAGCCGTTTCCTTTCCTCACACTATGGGATTCCTGTATCGCTGGCATCCAGACATTCCCCAGATCAACATTCAGTTCCTTTTACTCGATTCCTGCCTCTTAGGAACACTTTGGCGGTGGAAAGTGTGTCGGAGCCAACATCAAACAATCAAAGAAACTTCAACATGGACTCTGATGATCTTCTTGGGATTAGTCGGAATACTATGGGTAGTCCTCATTTGTCAATAGACAAGTAAAATGCAGGAATGCACTTCTGTTGGACCTGTTAATCGGTCTCCTATATTTATTTATAGAATGCACTGATGTTTTTTCTCTCGGAAAAGCCTAATCATGTTAGCTCTCAATAGTTTTTGTGTGAGAAATATTTATGTAAGTTATTTTTTTTACTGTATATTGTGTACATTTCTATTGTTCTTGCACTTTGATTTAACTTAATTTTTGGCTACATCTCACCGGCACCAATATGTGAGCCTTTTGGGACATCTGTATACCAGACATGTTTTTGTAAAGTCCATTAAGTTTTATGTTCGTTCAACTCAAGTGAGTTTTGTTATTATGAAAGAATAACAATAATAAATAAGGTCTAAACAGTCATTTTCCTTGTCTGGGGTGTGATGTGAGGATGCAAAAGTGTATTGGAATAATGTAATATAATGGACAAGCTTAGAATGATAAGACCTCCATACAGGAAAATGATATTCAGACCAGTTATTACTACTTAGATGTCCAGTACGTTTGTCTGAGAGGCACGATGCCCTCTAGTGGACATAAGATGTAATGACACGAAGTAGGAAAAATGATCTGGAAACTAGATCAGAATTACATGCAGGTTTTAGCAATAGTTTGTAACACAATCCTGTAGGTTTTCCATGTATTCCTGCTCCAACACACCTGATTCCAATTAATTAGTCTTTTTGTAGAACTTTACTAGCTGTTGGATACATTTGAAACAAGCCTGGTGGGTTGAAGCAGAAATACATTGAAAACCTGCAGGACTTGAGGACCAACTGGGGACACCACTGCCTCAGAGGCTAATTTAGGAATATAGTTTATTTACAGCTGAAATATAGTTTATGGCCATGGTCAGTGTCTCACCTGCAGTATGTCCCAAGCTTCAGAAATTGGACGTCTAGCCAGTGGCATCAATTGGCAGCTGCGTTACTTTTTCCAGCACCACATCACATGCCAGCAACTGGATCTCAGCATCAGGTTTTTATGAACATGTCATGGCTGATTTATCAAAGAGACGCAAGTGGATGAAATCAGAGAAAGGAAGGAAAAGAAAGACAGAAAGTCAGTGAGCAAAAGATAGAGTCAAGATGGCATTTATGTTTGAAGTTCAGTTTATTTTTTAAGATAAATTGTATTTTAATAATTATAACTGGAAATGTATTCATTGGTCAAATGTATATTTCACTATTTAGATACTTCTCTCTCTCTTTATTTTTTTACTGAAAAACATTTTTCTTCTCTTTTTAAAAGTTGAGACACCAAACATGTAAAATCATATCTCATTTAATACCAAAAATGCATTTGCTGATTTGCCCAATAAACATATTATATTTATTAAAAAATTACAGATTGAGTCAAGATTCCAGTTTGTTTTCATGTCATTCCATCCTGATGTGTCGTTTTTCTCAGCCCATCGGTTAAAAAGGCGCACTGTCCCATAGATGCACCTCGGTATTTCCTTAAACTTGTGTTTTGTGTTTATATCTGAGTAATCTTGGATTGGGCTCTACTGGAATGTAATGTACTTTATGCCTGAAAAAAGTACTAGAAAGCTTCATTCATTTTGTTCAAAATACTTTAAAGGTCTTTGAGAAACTACAAGCTATGCTCTTGTCAGGAGCTAAAGACACAAAAAAGATAATCAAATTGAATGGATTAGAATATTATTCTGTATGCTAATTTCCCTGTTTTTTTCTTTTTACATATATCAACATATCTAATACAATAAAAAAAATACCATAAACTAAGTTTTTGAAGTAACATAGGCAGCAGTTTGGAAACTAGGGCCACAATTTCCACACTTTTCAAATTATAAAATTATCCTCCAAAAAAGTATGTATTGTGAAAAAAACTCAAATAAAATACAAACATTTCATTGGGTCAAAAAACATTAATGGTAATAAAATAAGCTTCCATATTCCACTTTAGTAAGCTCATTTTCACATGTAAAAATCAAGAATAAAATTAGTTTATACCTGTAAACACAGCATGTGCTTTATTTACATTTTGTAATATTCAAAATACCTCTGAGATTCTTGCATGAGATTTTTGGTTCATTACTCTTGCTTTCTGTAGGTGGAAATCTTTTTTTATCATCCTGTAAAAAAAGTTTTTTTTATCTATTCAACACATATCGGATGTTAAACTGACACAGCACATTGTGCAACTAAAGTGATTTACAGCAGCAAGGTTAAAAAATCAACATACCTTCCTTTGGTCATACTGTGATGTAGTGGAAACTTTCATGAGTTCTTCCCACAGTTTGAGACATTTACTGTATAAAGAGCTGTTTCACTATTAAAAATGATATACATTAAAAATACAAACAGGTATCTGAATGTTACTGCAGCACAGAATTTAAGATTTCTCTAAGTTTATTGCATTTTCAAACTTACATTTCCTAAATATATATATTTTTAAATATCAAATAATATTTACTTTAAACAATGGCCAAATATTAGTTTTTCACTGCCCAACATATGTATTTTCCCTCTTTTTTCCCTCACTTTTTCTCATAAAACGTTGTGGCTGCAGACCACAGAAAACTAAAACATGAAAGAAAATTAATAAAATATAATCTTTATTAAAAATAATAATTGCACAATTAAGCATAATCACACAGTACATTTCCAAAGCATCCAAAACATAAAGTAGATTGCAGTGCATTAGGTAACACAGCATTGTAGGTGACAGATAAGGCAAAAGTCCCAAAACATTAACCTTAGGCATTGTTTACAGAAGAATGTTGTGATGTGGAATTTGTTTAAGTGTCTTTTCTGTCTGTAATGATGATGTTGCTGAAGTTTGGTTGAGTTATGGTGACACGGGACATCTTCATCGCCAAAAATCTTCTATCACATCAAACCTTAAGGCAAAAATAACTAAGACATCATAGTTTCAAGACACAGAAATTTAGAACGTCCTTTTCATCTCAACCTGATAGCTTTAAATAATAACTGGTGGTAATTCTGTATCGTGACCCTGAGAATAGAAAGCTGCTGTTATTGAAATCTTTATAGTTGAAAAGTTGTTTTTCAGAGACACCCGATTGACTAGTGATGTAATAAATGATTATTAAGGAACAAGGAGAGGTCATAAGGAGGTATATTGTTGTTAAAATGGTGTTGGATTGCCAGTTTCTGGTTAACTCATCACCCTCCCTGGAAATCAAGTTTTTATAACAGAATTCTACTCATTTGTTATTATAATTTTCTATTAATTTGTTGTTTTCAGAAGTTTTTTGTTGTATCTTTAAGGTTACAAGGCACACTTATCAACTCTAAACTTGAGTAACCAATGGTTCCCTCAGATGCAAAGTTCCTCCTGTGTACTCTGAGGTCTGCTCTGTACATAGTCCACCAAGCAAATTCCCATTCAGGGGATTGCAGAAGGTTCCTTCAATGGCATAATAATCAGCCTCTGGATCCCTATCTCCTTCCTCTGTTTCCTCCCCTTCAGGCTCCTCATCCTCCCACAGAGAAGTCTGTACATGAGTGTACTCACTTCGATCCTCACATTCAGTTTCTCGATGGTAAAAGTAGCTAAAGTTGGACACTATGACAGGTACAGGAAGTGAGATGGTCAGAACACCAGCAATTGCACACATAGAGCCGACCAGCTTACCCCAAACTGTTGCTGGATACATATCACCATATCCCACAGTGGTCATAGTAACAACTGCCCACCAGAAGCCATGTGGTATACTGACAAAATCAGTTTTATCATGGTCAGCTTCTGCAAAATAGACAGCACTGGAAAATAGGATAACGCCAATGAAAAGGAAGAAGATGAGCAGTCCTAGCTCACGCATGCTGGCTTTTAGAGTCTGACCAAGGATCTGAAGACCCTTGGAGTGCCGAGACAGCTTAAAGATTCTAAATACCCTCACCAGCCTGATGACTCTGATGATGGCCAAGGATGTGGCTGGAGAGGCATCATTGTCTTTGGCCAGTTCTGTTCCCAGAGTAACAAAATAAGGTAAGATGGCACTGAAGTCAATAATGTTCATGACATCTTTAAAGAAACTTGTCTTGCTGGGAGCGCAAGCAAAGCGCATGAGAAGCTCAAAGGAGAACCAGCAAATGCACAACGTTTCCACCATGAAGAAGGGGTCATGAAAAACACTTGGTGGAGGAGGCATGTTGTCAGAACCATTCCTGGCATTGGAGTGGTGCTCCTGAAGAGGGGAACAAATGACACATGGGAAAGTATTACATTTGCAAAGTACAACTTCAAAAATATTGTGAAATACAGAAAAAATGAGGGGAAAAAAAGCATAACAAGGCAATTTTAAAAACCTCCTCAGCGTAAAGCTATGTCTTATCAGTGTCAGCCTAAATTAATGAGATGGTTCTGTGATCATTTGTTAAAGCAGTTTTACCTATATGTGATTTATTTTTAATGCAAAATATCAAAATTTACTCTCCAGCTGTTCCAAAGCTAACTAGTAGACAGACTAAATGGTTTTTCAAACTTTGAAAGAACTGAGCATTAATGAAGACTCTTTGAAAAGGTTTGATTTGAAGGAAAGCCAAATAAATTACTCAAAAAGAATATAGACTATATGTAGATTTAAAAAATGCAACTTGAGGAAGCAGATTTTTTTTAGCTAAGGTTGTTTTTATGCTAAGTTAAGCTAAGTTAAGCTTGAGGCTTAACTTAGCTTAGTTACACAACAAGCATTTTTCTTACTTGTCTCAGTTAGAAAGTCAGTTGCTTCTAAAAAGTTCTTTTAAATACAATATTAACTACTTATGACCAGTAAACTATTCTAGTTATAGTATTTCATCAAAATACATTGAACGCTTTTCATATTTTGCTCCTCCTCATTAGCTTTCTCTTTTGCCAGCATCATTAAAGTGTTGACATGCGTATATCCAGTCTCTTTCGGACCACCTGTTGTTACATTTCCCTTGTCCGTTAACCTTTTGTTCATGCACTGGATGGTGTATATTTAAAACATCTCACACTCAACATCAAATGAAAGGCATGAAATCAAATGACATGGATATACAAGGATCTAAATTGACTATTGTAACAAGTTAAATCTAATATGTAAAGTTTTAGAGTTGTTGAAATTAGCGTTGCATATGACTTTCAGTAGCAGGTCAGCAACAGTGTTTATTACTAGAGGTGGACATCTACAGTATGTGTTGATCCACTCCAAGGGCTCTCCTAAGACTAAATATAACCCTGTGAGATCTCTGAAGAGAAACATGAGTGCTTGGCTACGCTGTTCCTCATCCATCTCCACCTTTGTCACTATTCTCATCCCTGCTGCTGGCGTGTAACGCTGCCAGTGCAGACTAGTGGGTACTGACTTGGACAGGAGTAAGTTACAGTCGTTTCCTGGCAGCAAAACAGGCCTGGCCCAGTGCAGCAGTCCTGGAGGAATGTGTTAACATGACCCTGTGTATGCTATTCATCCTGTGAGACCTTTCAGTCTCTGGTTTTAATCCACCAGAGAGCCTTGGCTCACCTTTGCCCATGTGTACGGTCACTTGTGACCTTTCATTAACACACCTACTGTCTCCCCACTCTGTCTCTCATTTCAGTCATTTGTATTCCAGTCCCCACCCGCTACCCACTGTACCCTCTGGAGCTTCCTGAATTTGTATCAAATTTAACAGCTGACTGAAATAATCACACCCCAAGCTTCCCAAAGCCTCTTCCTTTTTCAGCTTCCAGACAGGTTGGCCAGTAGCTTTCCATGCCATTGGTTTTCCATCAAACATTGTAGTACTATCCAAGTGAGTGCTAACCTAAACACCTGCTTCTCGTGAGATCATGTTTCTTTGACCTAAACAGTCAAACACATTCTATTTAATACAGTACACACCCTGGTGGTTTGAGTTGGAGCTTATCATATTGGCTCAGTTTGGCTGTATACAATTTTCTGGTCCTGGATTCTAAACCTTAACATGGAATTATAAGCATTTAATCTTTTAAGGGTAAGGTATGGAAAGTCTATTTGAAATAGCTGCTCCAGACAAAAGATTATTTTCTTAGAGATAAGTTACTTGTACTTAAGATAAAACTTGGAAGGCTCGAGCTTGGCTTCATGGACTTTCCATCCCATCTTCAATGCTCAAATCTTTTACAGTGTTTTAAAAGAAATGACCTTAATCAACTCTATTTCCACAAAACAGATGCCTATCTGCAACCACTAATATCCAATCCATTTTTGGGGCATAAATGAACATTTTAAAAACATGTGCTAAAAGAAAACAAATATGCTGTGATGGACTGGTGACCTGTCCAGGATGTGTACCCCATCTCTCGCCCATTGATTGCCGGGATAGGTTCTACCTGCCACCCTGACTTGGATGAAGCGGTGTGGAAAATGGATGGATGGAAACCAATATTTCTAACCTGTTAGTGCAGGATCTACATCTTCAACTGGCATTGAAGAGTCCAGGCTTGCTTTTAACTAACACAGCAGTATCTGGTCCCACTTTACTGGCTGTTTTGCAACAAGAAAGTGAGTGTGTCTCTTTTTTTTAACTAAATCTGTTGAACTGTAACAATTTCTCAACATAAACTTTTAGGGAATCTACAAAGCGTAAAACTCCCTCACACCTTGGTTCTTGTCTATGTCACAAACGCGTAGTACAGAAAATTAAAATCCCAACCTCTTTCTTGAAGTCAGGCAGTGTCTCCAGGCAGAAGATGAGAATGGATACCACAATAACCATCACACTGATGATGGCTATGATACGTGCACCTGATGAGGACTCAGGATGCTCAAACAGCATCCACAGTTGTTTTTGGATTTCATTGGATGGCAAGGGCCTCTCTTCCTCTTTTGGAAAACCCTCATCCTCCTTGAAGCGGTTCATGATCTCCTCTCCAAGCTCGTAGAACATCAGCTCCTCCATAAAGATGTCCAAGGGTATGTTTGCAGGCCGTCGAAGCCTGCCGCCTGACTGGTAAAAGTACAGGATGGCATCAAAGCAGGCTCGGTTACGGTCCAGGAAGAGCTCATTTCGAAGCGGGTCAAAGTATCGTGACCTCCTCCTGGGATCGCCAAGCATGGAGTCAGGGAACTGCGCTAGAGTGCGAAGCTGAGTTTCATACCGCATTCCTGAGACATTGATGGCCAGCCTTTCACTTAGCGCCCATCCACTCCTCCAAAGAGACCCTGAGCTCTGTTTCTCTTTCTTCTTCTCTTTCTCATTTCCTTTGTTCTCTTTCTCTCCTTTTTCCTCACTGTTGAGTTGGTTCTTCAGATGCTTATCTTTCTCTCCTTCAGTCTCTTTTTCTCTGCCTTCCCCTTCATTGGACTGTGGGTCCCTGCTTTCCATTCCTGATTGTGTCCAAAGTCAAAGATCGCAGCAAACCACACTCCAGGGTATTCGTGGAACACCTGGACTTAAAAGCAAACCGTGTCTGAAACCAGAGTAATAATTTCATCAGCGGGTTTGGTTGTCAGGCAGCAGCAAGCATTACAGATAGCTTCAGAAACAAATGGCAGATAATATACAAATGGAGCCGTTTCTGTTTAGTACAGATGATAGATTCAATCACATATAAAAGTTGGTAAAATTTTTAAAAAGTTGCTCAATGATTTTATTTAACATTAAATATTAGCAGACAGGAAAACAACAAGCTGAATTAGTATGTGAGTACGTAGTTAGTGGGGAAAAAAGGACTTACTCACTAAATATAAAACAGTTGCTGATAGACACTAATGTCAGGATGAAAAATCACATTGCTCGCCTCCTGTGGCTCATCGGGTAGTCTGTCTTTTTCTCTGTCATCATGTCTTTCTGCCACATAAACAAAGTCCTAGTTTAGCTGTCTTGTCAGTTGGCACAGTGGTGCACTGCATCCAGATAACTGCACTAATTGAGCTGGACACAAATTCTGCCTCCAGTTGTTTGCTCAAGGAACATCTAGGATCTTGCACTGTCCCTTTACTGCCTCACGTTGTCTGTCTTGAAATTTTTTAGGAATGCTGCCGTGTTGAAATTGGATCTGAGCTCTACCACTCCAACCCCTCCCTGTTCCCTCCAGTTTAGCCATGAGGCATGACAACCTTCAACCTCCTGATCAAATGTCACATGTGCCAAACACACAGTGGTGCTTTGACTGGCAGGAGTCCCCCTCAGTATTTCATTAACATAGAATATTTACATTTAAAAGTGCCTTATTTAAAGCAAACAAAAACTATGGAAATATACAAATGTGGAGTCAGGAAATAACATGTTGACAAGCTGTAAATATGTTTTTTGCATGCCGAATTAACAGGTTTGCATCTAAAAAAATCATTTATTTTATATATTTAGTAGTAAAAATTGATATTTGATCAAGGTTTATTTGACTCACATTGAATGGATGTCCTCAAGAGCTTGTCTTTGTGTTCTGAACAAACTCTAAATGACACATTAATCTAAGTGAAGTATTTGGAAGCAGGAAACATCTAAAGGGGCCCACTGTGGGACAAGGGCCCCAAAGAACCTGATCTATACCTGACCTAATTACTACAGCTCTCATATTTTTAAATTTCAGCTGGTTTGATGAAAAGGTGGCTTTACCTAAAAGAAAAGTTTCCCAAATTTTTAGTTTTAAAATTGCATTTTAAATTATTTTGACACAACAGGGTAAAAAAAAAAAAAGCCCATTTGTAAATGATGTACAAGCCATACGGACCACTTATTCTCCCATAACCTCATATGTAAAAAGCCCAGTTTGGTCATTTTTAGTGATTGTGTAATTAAATTTAATAAAGTTATTTTTAAAAGTTATGTTATTGATTAAAATATATTTCAATTAAACTTTAAATTTAATAGTGAAAACTATAAGATGAGGCAATACAAGGAAAGTGCTGCTTTTGTCAGATTAACTCTATTATTGTGGCAAATTTGTCATTTTTAAATCTCTTCTCTCAGACCAGATAGAAGAAATTCTTCAAAATATACATCTCTATTTGTGCTGTTTAGTTACAGATCTAATGCAACTACTGTATATAATGTCTTTTTTGCCATATCAGACATATTAACACTGTTACGGACGCCTGTCCGTCAGTAATTATTTCATTTTTCTATCCTGTCAAACTGCCTACACCAAAACGTGACAGAGGCCTGGATCACCACCCACCTTTACCTGCACCATCTAGATTCATCAAACCTTCAGCCAATCACCAACAAACACACCAGCAAACAGGAAATAAAAGGCCACATCATCATTCCATCAGGGAGAAATGGTTTGGAAACAGACATTTTCTCCTAGGCTTGTGGATCTGCGGACTTCTGAATTTTGTGACTTTAGCGTTGGTATTTGTGGTGCACTTTTGTAAATTAGCTCATTTTGTGGTGATTAGTTTAGTTTAGATTTTGTATTTTCACTTAGTTTTGTAGTTAGAATTCTAGTGTTTGGTATGTGTATTATTGTGTTCCAGTAGTGTTAAAACTACTTGGTTTTCTGTTTATTT
>JBAMIG010000023.1:11185038-11213987 GCA_037177335.1 Kiunga ballochi | reverse complement strand
TTCGTGAACCCCAACTCTGGTGGTCTCGGACCACGTGTGTGTACCGATACCCTCTGGGAAAACAATAAATTCCTTTTTTACAACTTTTTCCAACGCGCAATCTTATGTAGTTACGACAGAAACCCCTTTTGCCAAACAGGGTCGTAACAAACGCTAAATTTGATACAAAATATGTTTTGTTTTTTATTTATTGTTTCTAACACAATAGTGCCAAAGCTAGTTTTCACTGGCTACTGTCCTGCAGTTTTGTTTTGGGTTTTGGGTCTTGCTTCAGCACACCTGAATTGAGTTAGAAAGTAAAGAGTATTTGGGCAGAACCTGACAACAAGCTGTCAAACAAGCATGCTGAATCAAATCCTGTGTATTGAAGCAGGGAAATATCAAAACCCTGCAGGATTCAGCCCTCAGGAATTGGAGATGGACACCTGATTATATTTAGTGTTTTTACATATGTTATCAAAGTTGCTCTTTTGCAATTCCCTTTAACACCCACCATTTTTTTTTTTTTGTTTTACCCTTGCATTTTCTAAAGTTCCAAAAGTACATTTTATTGCATCAAAAGCAGTTAATTACTTATTTTACTGTAATAAAAAAAACTGTTTAGCATTCAAGCAGGATCACAAAATTGCCAAATGAACATATGATTTTTGGATTTGTTATTGTGGAATTTTGTTGTATTAAATATTACTACTACTTCATACTACTTTTTCCATTTAAGTAAAACCTAACTTTGTTAAGCTCACTATCACAAACTATGTTTTTCTCAGATTTTGTGTCTGAGTCATCTTACTTGAAAAATATGTTTAATCATTTTATCCTTTGAATTAAAAAAAGCAAAGAGAAACTTGTAGGCTTTGTCTGGTTTTTCTTTACCATGTCCAAATTATTATCAGCCTCCACAAGTCTCTGAACTGGCTGCTGACACCCACACAACTGCTGTTTGTCTTGCAACAGTTGGGAAAAACCTCATGTGGTCTGAGTTGTAGATTTTATTATATTTGACAAAAACTGTTTGAGCCAAGGGAGTCTGACTATGTGAAAGAAAAGGAGCCAACCTGATTTTTATGCTTACAGAATTAGTCATTAATAATAACAAAAATAATGATTCAACCATTTGAATTTTAGCATTTTAATGTGGTACTCATAATCAAAAAGGAAAAGTAACAGATGTTGAAGAAAACACACGTGATGAGACTGGATGTGTTTTTTTTTAAGTTTTGTTATCAGTTTGAATATCAAACAGCATCACATTGAACCAGAATTGTTTTGTGATTAAAAACAAACAAAAGAAAAGACCAAATTAGACATTACTTTGTATTACCACTAGAGGGGAGTAATGTCTTACCTGAATGATTAAAAAAAAAACTGTCTTTTGCCTACATTTCCCTGCTGCTGCCTCCACTGGTTGAAATAGATACTCTTTTCTCTGGACTGATTTTTTACCTATCCATCTGATCACAGTTTGCATACAGATATGCAGCCACTCTGGAGCATCTACATAGTTTAGCAGGGTGAGACTATCAAGTAAATGTCAAAGTGAAAAAAATAATTATGGGGCAGATGCCTCTGGTACTGCAAGTTAGCTCTAAACTCTGATGTTTTCATGCAGCAATGAGAAATACAGTAGTTACTAAATCCCAAATATCACAATCTTTAAAAAAAAACAAAAACAAAAAAACAGCTTATTTATGTGTTATATAATATATTTGTCAGACTACTGTATACTTTCCAGTCATAATATCCTAGCAGGTACTGCTCAGTTAGTCTGTGAAAAGCTGTAACCCGCTCACTAAACTCAGTGAATTTCTTGCTGATTGTCTCTGATTTAATTACCGAACATGTAGTGTGAGTGTGTTAAGAAGGATTTTGAAACTTTTTGATTAAGTCCACAGGATCTTCTAGTCTTCCCCAAATCTCAGCTACAAGATCAAAAAACAGGATGCAAGAAAAAAAGTGCAGATCCCGATGACATGTTGGTGTCCAATGTCTCGGATGTTTATATACAGTTTCAGTTACGCGATATGAAGCACTTGGGTTACCACATTAGTCTAAAATATACCATGACATATTTACAGGTGAACTCAGAGCTCTGGATGACCACCATGTGACAAAAGACTTGTTTTGCTGACTGGGAATGGCTTATTGTAGCAATCAATAGATAAAATAGCCATGAAGAATTACATGTCCTTTATACTTTTCTGTAGTTGAATCCTATCCCTGATGGGATGATGAGCCATGACAGCCTGTGCACAATGCCATATTCTGCCAGTGTGCATAGGAGGTGTGCATTTTATTTTCATAAATTAGATACCTTTAACAAACTGACACACAACTGAAGTTACTTTTTGATTTATTTGAAGTTGATTTCAATGGTTTTTAAGCATTTTAATGTGTGAAAAAGCATCTCATGACTGGTAATTAGTAATCATTCAAGCTGCTATGAAGATTGGGTCACATTAGATCGCATTGACATTCATACATTTTAAGTCTCAATAGTAGAAATATGTTCAATTATGATTCTTTATTGATATGTCTCTATTTTTTCTTCAAAATATAAAAAGATAGATCAGGAACATTCCATTGAAATATATTTTATACAGTTCTTAATGAGTTGTTCTTTGTGTCCAAACATTTAAAAAATGAAATCCGGCATAAGTCAAAACCAGATGCTCCAATGACCACCTACTCTCCCCATCCACTCTCCTACTAAGACCGCAGTACAACGGATCAGTACTTAAGTCTGTTTTATACAATTAGACAGCATGTAAAATTAATCTTTGGAATGCTTATATGGATACATGATGCACAACTGTTAACTCATATGCATGTATATATAGGTTTATCTTCTTTTTCTAATTAAAATAATATTTGGTGAATTAGAAAAATTAGTACAATATAATTTTCTCTAAAACAACTCTGATAAGTAAATTAGTTTTGATAGATGTGATTTCTAAATAACTCTATGGAAGGCTATAAAGCCACTAGGTGTGTGGCTGCAATCATCTGAACTGATGACAACACATCTGTGTCTCAGGGAGCATACAGGAAGTTTCAATCAGTGGCATTAGTGGTACAGATTGCATACAGTGTCCTCAATGGGATAAAAGAAAGAAAAAAATTAACATAAACAAGCATTGAAAGAAAAAAAAGGATGCCATTGAGGATGTGTCTTTGTAGAACTACATGGCACCTTTCAAATACCTGCAGAGGACGTGCCAGAACAATGTGCCTAAACCAAGAATCTATTTGCGTCACCTTCTTATCATGTAAAGCCTTTAGTTATTTTGGTTGTGTGAGGTGTCCTCCCATAAAATCTTTAACACATTGCAGAGTGTTGAAAATAAAACAGACTTAGCACTCTCCACATTGTAATTCATTTTTTTAACCTGTCTAAAACAAATGGCAGTATTATGCATTAAAAATAAACGACATCTTTTTTTCAGCCTGGCGTTGGCAGAGCTGTCACAATGTGCAGAAAAAAGACATGGCAGACCTAACGGTTGGCAGTAAAAGACATTTCATGGCCATAAAGACACAAACAGCTGGGTCAAGCACAAAGTTGTTGTTTTCGTTTCTGAAGTTCTCTTAGCCATGACAGCCCGAGGCCCTCCAAAATGAGAACTGAATGCGATCTTAAAAAGATACGGGACTAAAAACAAAATCCACGAACCATTTTTGCAAATAGACAAAAATGTTCAAGACCCTGTTAAACCAGCACAGACTCAACAAAATTCTTGAATACTCTGTTGTCTGCATCACACCATCGAGTCTCAAATGTTGGTGAGCCTCCAACTGAAATGTTTCAGGAATGGACAGAGGACCATTCAGCTGCCTGAGCTGAGCCCTGGACCAGCAGGGCCTGAAACTCACTTCAAATACCAAACCAAGAACTGGGTTATCGAAGAGCCCACAACACAGGGATTCTATCTTTTTACCATCTGATTATTGTCAGTCCACCCTTGTGGGACACTGGTATGTTTCATCCGCTCTTTTTCACTTTCTGACATCATTTTGGAAGCTCTGGGTCTCTTTGACTGGTGCTTATATGACTGTGCTTTGTGCTGCAACGAGCGAACCAGCAGAGCGATCGTGACTCTACAGTAAAATGATGGATGCAAAGACCTGACCATCTAAAAAACGAAGACGAGCTACCTCTACACACTCATGCTGACACTGTGAGTGTGAGTAGTTTTCTCTTTGCCTCTCCGAGGAAGACGTTTCTGCTCTACAACACGGCACAGTGTTTATAGTTATCAGGACTGGATTCATGACAAACAATGACGGGAGGCAAAGGGGAAATGTCAAGACTCTGTTCCCCCTTGAGAGATTATCAAGTCATAATGCATGCGTTTTTTACACATCACTGTGAGGTGTTCACATTATCGTTGTCTATATACTAGAATTTATTATGTTAGAAAGAAAATAGCAAAACACCTATATCCACGCACACTATTGGCACACCTGAGTCCTTAAAACCACACACAAATATTTGGATTGGCAGTCAGATCCATGCAAACCTGAAATCTCTCTCGACTTCGTCAGAACAGTATCAACTATGGTCTAATTGGTCTTTACTGGATGAGCCACACTCGTACTTCTGTTTCCCTACTGGGAATGAGTGGGAGAAAACTGCCTATCCCAGTGAAATCCTGCGACGGGATCATGCAAGGCCCCTAAGAATCTCTTCAACGCCGAAGCTTTGAGGATACTTGAAGGACACGAGGTGTTCCGTTTTACCTGCTACAACCATGTGACAACTTGTGTATTATTGCCAAAGGAGAAAACTAAAAGAATAAAAAAGCAAACTAGGAGTACTAACCAAGCTGTCAAAGTTGTCATATGGAGAGCTGTTGTTTTAGAGCGACTGCTGCTGTTGCTACGGAAGTTGTGCAAACAATTCAAGGAGGAAACATGGATTTTGTGATTAACAACAACTGATGTCCTTTGCACAGATGCTACAGGCAAAGTATGTTGACTGACTATTTAGAAAATATACTGCTTGATGTGTTACAAATCAAAAGTGTGGACCATAAACACCAGAATGAAAAGTGTAGGGCAGTAGAAGCAGAGAGATTTCATCAAACAAAACAGTTCAGGGTGTACTTTGCAAACATACATGTTTCAATATTCACATTTTTTAAACTTTTCAAAGGAAAATATAGCTCTTCTCTTTCATTATAATCTTTTTTAAAACATTAATTGCATATAACATTTTTTTAAATTTCTTTTATATATACTTTTTTGTACCTCTAGCACCCTTGTCTTCATCTAAGGGCTTGCAGAAAAGACAGTCATGCAAATTATTCATGCTGGTAAACAAAGTTACAAAAATGCATTTTCTTTTTTTTTTCCATTTATCTCAGTGTCCATCCTTTGTCTTTAATTGTTAGTCATTAAACATTGTCTTAAAAAAATCCCACAGTGGGGTTGACAATATTGCACACCCCTCAGTTACCTTCATTTTCTTTTCTTGGACATTTCACAATGGCAAAAATTATTTTCACATTTGCATGAGATCTTTTTTTTCTGCCTTTCTGGACCTTTCCGGCTCTGGAACATCCTCCAAAGTCATTGAGGAGTTGTAGAATTGTTTATCAAAATATAGATTTGCTCTCTTTGTACACATCCATTCTTGTTCTACCCTTGGTCCGTTTTTTTTACCCCCTTTTGCCTAAGGGCTCTCCTCATCTTCATCGTGACATCAGCTTGCCATTGAAGCTGTTGTCGGCAACAAGAGAGAGACAAGAGAGAGACAGGGCAGTATGCATCTGGGGATTCTTGTGCCAGATTGGCAGTGTTGGCCTTTGTGTTAGGGAAAATATTTACTGGATTGGTCCCTTTAATAACACTTAGTAAACCAGCTGATGGACAGTCATTGAAGTTGGGGGAGGGCAGAGATTTTTTTTTTTGCAATTTAGACAGGCCAATATCCCTCAACCAACAGGGTGTGAGGAGTTTATGACTCCTTGAGTCATTTTTTTACCCCTCATGGCTGTTTTAATCAGACATGGGTTTCAAACCTTACATGTGCATATAGGCATGGGATGTTAGTGGCAGTTAAAGGACTGATGGTCATACTCATACTGATGGCCAGTATAAGGGTGAGTAGATGCCTCCCCCACACTCCTAATCTACTGTACATTACAGAAGGTCATCAGCAGTTGCATGCTAAAGGACCTTGGTATCCCACATATGTATTCGTGCAAGCCCACATCAGTACATGAGAGATCAAGAGAAGTCTAGTTTTGTGTCATTTTGTAACAAGGATTGTTTTTCCGTGAGCTTCAGTGTACATATGAGGCTATTTTAAGCTGTTGCTACATGTGCTTAATTTGTTCAGCTTTGTAGTGATGCTGCTTTTGATTATTTCAAAGAGATAGGAGTTAATGGAAGACATAGTTTCATTGGTGAACATACAAGTGCTAAACGTTAACAAGGGTGCAATTAAGTCCTAAACATTTGTGATTGATATCATATATGTGCGTTTCGCCGTTTTCTTCATGTAATAGTAGAAGAAAAGAAAAGACCAATCCAATATCTCTCATGTACTCCCTCAAATGATTTCTTTTCTTCACTGGATAGGACCCCAAGAGAAAATGACATCTAAAAGATCCCTTGAATGCATAAATTTTGCTCTCTTTGAACTGTTGATGGAATAAGTCAAGTTATTTCCCAGCCAACAGGTGCTACAATATGTTAGCAGAGATGCTACATTGTTCATTGTCTAGTTGAAGAAAAGATTTTTCTTTTTCTTTCTTCTTTTTTTTGTCAGAAACTCGTGAAGTCACTCATTTGTTCAGCACAGCAGGCGATGCTGAGTTGGTCAAAAAACAAGATGGCGTTTATCATGTTGTCATAGAGATGTCATCTGGAATGTGTAATTAGGAGTTCTTGTTCTCTCCAAAAAGTGTGTCTTTGTGCAATGCTCAGTCAATTTGCAGAGAAGTAGGGAAGGGGGAAAAATAATAAGAAAAAAAAAAGTCAGTTATATAGCTGTCAAAAAGTGTGGTTGGAGTTCCAAGAGGCTGCTTTGGTAACGATGTGAGGAGCAGACCATGTGATTTTTTTTTTATTTGTTTTCTTTTTAATTTCATGATTAACCTCTGGTCTTTCTTGATCACCCCAAAGGTCTCCTTTAAATCGTCCATCCGTGACACGCCTGTCACTTATGTGGCTCCTGCCGCAATTTTGATTACCGGTTACTGACTCCTCATAAGAGAGAAGGCGAATGCTAGAAACTTAACACTGCAAAGGAAAAACAGAAATCCATTAATTGCATGTTCACAGACTGTACCTGAAAATGTAAAAAATCAACTAGACGGATACTGAAACTTAACTTAGGGTATCACTAATAAGTAGCTCTTGTACTTGAAATGCTCAACTGATATAAGACAATTAAAACTGCAAAACTGTTAATTAGCTAAATATCCATTTAAGGTTAAGACCAATCTGCACAACAATGAAATAGTCAGGGATTACCATTACCTGTAAACTGCAGGCTAACCGTGTCAGAGTGAAGTGCACAACTTGAAACATTAATAAAAACTAAAACAGTTTATATACACATTCTGTCACATTGAAACGCGTAGAAAACCAGACTTTGTTTTCTTTAAACTTAAGGAAAAATATATAGGAATAATAAAAAACGGATTAAGTTAAACAAGTTCCAGCCAGCTAACCTGCACCACACTCTCCACATTAAACCTGCAGGGATTCATTACTGGAGTGAAATATGTTCAAACATTTTAAAAGAAGCATCATCAAAATAAACAGCAGTTAGGAAGCTAATGACTTAATAATAATGTGCATGTGCATGTGCATGTGCAAACCTGTTTCTCTGAATGATATATACACCTTATAGAGGTTGGGAGGGGTCACATATTGGCAGATGTACATGTTTTTTTTAACAAAGCACGTGGTTTTACTGTGCGGATCATTTTCGGGATTGTTTATCTTCGCCTTAAACTGAACATCATGCAAAATATTTCTCTGTGGCAGAGCATTTCCACATTTTCAAAGGTTTTGTCACAAGTTCCATATTTACGTGGAGGCAGATCTGCTGTGTTGTCAGTAGACATTATCCATTACTGCAGCTGTGTTAGCTCTTCTCGTGCGCTCTTCATTTCGCTCTTCCTCTGTAATTGTCCACTGCGTGGGTGTTGTTTTCTCTGAGTTCATCATTTATGCACCAGACCATATATAAAGTAAATGTTGGGTAAGTGATCAGCTCTGTGTAAAAAATCATTCATGCACCAGCCTGTATCAGACACAAACTAATCCAACCTAACATGTAGTATATACACATCATATATATGTTATTAAAATGGCACTTTACTTTGAGCTACCTTTAACAAACTATTTAATTTTCTGGAGAATTATAAACAATTATTAACAGGTTCATTTAAACAAAACAGCACTCAATAACATCTGTTTATGATAAAAAAAAAAGTGGGGAAAAATTATGAAAACTAAATAGAGAGCAGAGACTGAATTGTAGCAATACCAAGAAAAACAAAACACTTAAATTAGTATTATTTGTTCAGTTAAAAATTGGTAAAAGCAGGATTACACATAAAATCTCATATCACAGTGGATTGAACCAGAAATGAATTTAAAAACAGGACTTTTTCAAAGCTGATATTATAAAAACAAAAACAATGCTGACTAAAATTATTTTACTTTGCAGGCTGCACAAGTAAGTTTCCAGCTAAATGGAAGACCCTCTTTAACAGAGCTGTGATTGCAAATGTTCACACATATGAGCTAGATTTACTGAAACCTGAAGAGTGAGCAGAGACCAGGTGAAGAGTCATGCTTCCTGTTAGACTATTACATAAATTTAATAGTCAAGCCAAAAAAATGCTACATATTCCAGTTTCATTTGCCAATTCTCTTTTGTATTATCAAAAAATGATTTACTATATCTGGTCTAAACATAACTGACTACTGGATAAAAGTCTAATATTGTTTGTAGGAGAGAAGATAAAATTAATCTGCAGCATAATCAAAGACAAAAGACATATCTGCAATAGTGCCAAATGACTTTCCTCCTTTATAATTTCATCATCCTGTGATTATTAATGTAAGCTGACAATCTAAATATATGGATATTTAGATAAGCTGCTGGTCTTTTAATCATTTCCATAGATGCAGTATTTGTCTAACAGAACTCACATCGTATCTCAAATCCTAAAGTTCTTGTACATTTACACCTGCAATTGTGAATGCACAATTTTGAGTGCTTTCATAGAGGTGTCTCCCTTATCCTCAACGGCTGCCATTTTGGTTATGTTGTGGGGGGAAAGCTACCAGCCCATATTTAATCACCTGGAAGAAGTTCAGCACCATTAACACTGCGAATGTCAGCTTGCTAGCAAACACACTTTTAACATAGCTGCCTTGCTTAAATGTTTCAGTAAAAACATTATTCACCTCACATCATCCACATATTTCTCATCACACAGTTTGAAGCTGAGCCAGCAACAATAAATCTCCAAATGGAAAGTTTAAAAAAAAGCAGCACATCTTTTCCTATCAAAGCACACACTTTTATGAAGAACCAGTCCTTGAACCAATGGAAATGCAAGAATAAGAGCACACTAAGGTTGTGTGTTACTAGCCTTCAATAATTGTTTGAAACAGTTTATACAAGAATAAAATGAACATATAAGAAAATTAGAGAGTAAAACAATATTGATTAAAAAAAACTCTAAACCCTGTAATTAAAAACAGAAAACAGGTTCAGTTTCCAGCCCTTTGTAGACACTGGAAAAGAGACACTTAGGTTCACATGACTTTAATGTATATATGTGTTGATACAGATGTGTACATATTTAATATTAACCACTGACCTATTAAGCATGGTTTCAAAGGTTTAGCTAGTTAAATCTAGCAGGTTTGCATCCTAAATTGACATCAGAGCCTACATGAGCCTCATAGAGGCACTTAGAACAAATGTTTGTTTTATTCACGTTAACAATGTTTCCTTCAAGGTGTGTTAGGTATTTATGCAGGCCAAAGGATGGGATTTAACTTTAACTAAGCCATTAAGATAAGTCAAAGTTATGACATTCATCTGATACATTTTTGAGGCAATCATAAGTAAAAACAGCCATTCTGTTCAAATATCAAATTAAAAATGTGTAAGAATATAATTCCCCCAAATTCATTGTGAGACATTTAAAGCTTTAAACAAAAACATGTTTCCATATTTTCTGTAAAATAGAAAATGCACATCTTAAATGCACCTTCGATACAAGTAAAAATCATGGCATCTGCAGAGTGTTGCATACGTTGTGCATTTATTGAATTATTAAACAGTATGCATGTGAGCTTGAATTACTAGGCTGTGAGCACTTAGCAAAGTAATGCAAGCAAAACATGCCGACCAAACTTCAGGTTTGATGTAAGATACGATCAGCAAAGTAGTGTGCAGAAAGTCAATGTGCATTTCACTCATTACATGTTCACATGTGGTTTTTCTGCAGGTTAAATCATTGTTTAAAACCCACAATGTTTTCTTACCCATAAAGATGGTTTTGAGATTATACATCAAGGAGCTACAAAAATGCTGAAAATCACTTGAGAATCAAACCCCTGCATGCTGTTTCACACCTTTTCAGACAACATTGAATTACCTAAAGTCTTTTTTTTCCTTTATTTACATGAAATAGTCAAATGAAACAACATCAAATATGACAACTTTGGTCTAAGGATATGTGGAATCAGCTTTGAAAACCTGCCAAGGATAACTCTTGCAGTGACCGACAAGATCTGTCCTAAACTAAACAATGTGACTCTAGTTAACAAGATTTAAGCAAACATTCAAGTGATGTCATTACTTTGATGTAAAAACTTCTTATCCAACTTTTCAAAGTCAAGCACCTGGAAGCACATGGATTTTTCACAAAAACAATCAGTGCCAGATTTTGACTGTAGGACTTTCAGGACCTGACTCAAAGCATGGCGATACCTTTTATTCATACCAGCAAAAAAGAAACATGGTCTTGAAGCTTTATATCACCATGCTTCTATTTTTGTGCAGTAACTATTTTTTTCTGAACAAATTTAAATAATTACTGGTACAGAAAAGTCCTTCCATACATTGATGTCCACAATAATAGTAAAAATAAAAGAATTTTTTTTCCTAAACTAAAACCATTCAAATCTCAACAACATCAAAATAAAAAATTGTCTGAAAACAAGGACAGATGTGTCATTTTGTAATACCTGTGTACACCTATACCTGGAACAGCTGAATCAAAAGAAGGAGTAGACTGCCATATAAGTCTGTGCATTTTTAGGTTAAAAATATATCTGCATATTTACATATGTATGTGCACAGCATCTTTTCCAGCATAAAACTAATATTGCATGTTTATTGCATATGTGACTGTGACATTAGTTTTTTGTTTGCTCCACTATTAACATTAAATCTTTGTACATGTAGAAGATGAGAATCAGAAAACAGTCAATTCTGTTACAAAATTATTACTTTTTTAAATAATTTATAATTAAAACAACAATGTAATATTAATTATTTATCATAATTATTTTTAATCATGTTAAAATTATGCAATGAATATTTAAAAGTCACAGTCATTAGATGTTAACCAAAGAGAAATATTTAATGAGGTGGTCAGTTTAGGTTTTGTAATTGATTCCATATTTAATTAGGATGCAAGCTTTTAAGTTAAGTATTTGATATTGATTGTTAGTAAAGTGCTTAAACTTAGAATTACAGTCATTCATATTTAATATTGTAGATTTATTGTACTGAGGTTACTTTTTGAGTACCTTTATACACATATTGCACTTAGATTTGTTCAATAGAAACAAATTCATAGAAAATAGATAATTCAAGTTCAGAATTCATTTATACGACTGTCTTGATCAAGGTTTTTTCAAAAGGTCTACTCAGTCATTTTCACATAAAGAGAAAATGTGATTTTTTTTAATATAAGTTGCTGTTTGCATTCATTTTAAGCTGGCCCTGGATACATTAGAAACTGATATATAAACAAAGTATAAAGTCAATGATGAAAGTCTGTTGTCCAGCTTCAACGGTGCAGCATTAAATCTTTATAATCATCTAAACTTTTCAAACTAGGCCTTTTTAAAAAAGAAAAAAATCTATATCCTATAAGAAAAGCCCACATAGATCTTTTTTGTTGTAGTAGGTGCAGCTGTATAGGTTATGAGCAATGATGAGCATGAGAAGTATAAGTATTACACACTAAGAAGTTTAATTTGTGAATTAAAAAATGTATTGTTTAACTTGAAAAACTTGGAATGTTTAAGTTTAACATCATAATCTTTTATAAGTACTGATAGTAAACAAGAACAAGCACTACTGATCACATTGCCATTAAGTCTCTTCTAAATAATCCTTATTTTATACCTTTTCAACATCTAACATGGCAGCCATAGTGTGGTCATAATACAACGTATGGATGTGTGTTACTTACTATGTTTTTTTCCTGTGGAGCGACTAAGTTATTAATATATTTCAAACCTGGATATTTATGATAACATGTTAGTAAGCAAGTTAAACAAGATGATTTTTTTTATTTTTGAAAATACTGCAGTTTTTCACAAATAACCTCAACATCTTTTCAGATTTAACTCCACCTCCCACATTCTCTACAACGTTAATTTTTACCTAGCATATGCTTTACAGAGAACAAGTTTAATTTAATAGATGATGCAATATTCCAGCAGCCAGCCTACAGAAATGACTGAATAGACCTTTAACTGTAGTAAGATGGTGTTTCCAGGATCGTTTCAGTAATCCAGTAAGAGGGAAGCATTTTTTTTTGTCTCATTTACACTATGGCTTCTGTTTTCTCTTTAAACTCTGGATATTGCTTAGCTTTGTTGTTCAATCGATCTATAAAGTGTCTAGTGATGACAGCGGCATTTTACAGAAGCTGTGTTTAACCAATTTAACATACAGAATACTCTGATCTAATAACAGTCACAATGACAAACTTATTGTCAATCTAATCTGACATGAAGTTTGAATAAATGATATAAAGTTTGTTGCTTTATGGTCATTTGTCTCAATGGAGATGTGAGTTTCGTCTCGCTGGGTCCATTTCACATAAAAATGGATGTCTGTCTACACATTATTTTAAAACTCACAGAAAGTTTCACATTTCTTTTTAACACATGAATTTGTTTTATATTGTGACTTACCTAAATGTTAATAACATTTTTTTTCATCAATTTAAAATTGCTGTATCTTTAAAGCTACGTTTTGTACCTTACCCCATCTGCATACCTAATGCATGCATCACAAGCCGTGGAATTCACAAGACTACAGTTTAATCTACATTAAAGTTCATTTTACATTATTGCTATTATATTGGCAAGGTGTTTAATGCAAATGTCTTTAATGTGACATTTCCAGAGCTACGTCACTGCATCAGCCAATCATTTGCATCCACTCTGCTACAAAATTGAAGGTATGGGGGAGCGGCAGCGGCGCAGTTGGCCCGGGGTCTCATAGTTCTCAAAGGGTGGGCTAGTGATAGGAGCAAGCCGCAGTGATGAGCCAGCCATTCCAGATATGTTATTTAGACTGCGAGATTTCTCGTAGCCTGTTGCTTTAATACGAATCATTGACCATTGCATTCGTTATATTATAGTTTTGACGTGTTGTGATAGAAATAAACAACATAAATGTAAACAATAGTTTAAATGGTTGAGCATGTAATGATAAAATTGTCCATATTCAAGTCATTTGTGATGAGGATGAGATTGTTTTAAAGCAGGAACATGAGGTTTAAGATCATATGAGAGGAAATTAAAATGAGAAAAACAATGAAGAGAATTAAATAAAAGATAAGTTGAAAATGTAATAAAAATCATAAAGACATGGAAAGAACACACGAGAACAGACAGAGACAAGACAGACAAGACAAGACAAAACAAGAAATTGCGAGTTATGATATGTCATCTTTTTCCAAAAACAAAATATCTTTTTTTTATGTATTATCAATTATCGGCCCATTGCTTAAATCACCCAACATTTTTATCACAGTAAGAATAAACAGTCAATGTTCAGGTGTTTTAGACAAGCTGCTGGCCAAAAATACACAGTGGGACAAAGACAAGTATCAAATACTCTGATATCTCTGATAGAGTACATAGTTGACCACGTGAAGTTAGAAAAAAAAACAATTTAGCTAGAATCAATTATTTCCTTCAATATGCCTTATTACAAGCTCATTTATTGGTATTTATTGATTGTTAGTTCTTGAAACTTTAAATGGCCAACTAAAAAAACATATTTTACAAAAAGCCAATGTTTAAAAACATTTTCCTCTGTTGGACGGAGATCAGTTTATATTCTGATTACAGTGGGAAATGACACACAATAAATATGTCTAATGACTGAATCAAACTGTGATCGTGACTTTGAAGTGCATTGCATGATTCTTGCACTGCTCACAGTGTGCTTACTGCTTTGTGACTTTGTGTCCTTTCCCGCTGTATTTAGATGGAAACACAGCATGCAGATGTCGCGTTTAACCTGTACGAGGCAGCCACCAGCGTTGTTGCATCCGGTGACGGGAAATACACCATTGGTAGGAAACAATCATCTACCAATGAATGGCTAAGTGAGAAGTAATGGGTGGAGTTTTACAGTTCCATCAGGACCCATTTAATATCAACTGCAATTTAAAGTCAGTGTACTGCAGTGACATTGACACTAAGAGACTGGTGGTAACTCCAACCATCACATGGCCACAGTCAGACAACAAGGAACGCTCACTGGTTTTGATGCCCATTGTGCCTTCCTGCAATATACAAATATTTACCAAAATAAAAAGGCAATACTGTGCCATTCCAGGACTGGCGCTACCATGCTAGATAATTTTAACCAACCCTAAATAAAGTCCTTTTTGTTTTTTTCTCTTTTTTTACTCTGACTCTGATGGTGCCTCTAAAATATTGATGCATTTCACTGGGTTTTTAAAGATCCAGAGAAGCTCTCTGGCTGCTTCATTCTCAAAATCATAGTACCCAAATGTTTTACAGCTATTATCAAGTTGCATCAAATCGCAGCAAAAAAATATGTTTGATGACAGATGAGTAAAACATGGTTTTAGAAGTAATCACAAATTAGCTCAACTGGTTTTATTGTTGATGCAGAGCAATGCTTGTTATCGAATCTGGACAAAAAAAAACATTCTGTTGTTGCTTCTGCTGCAGCTGAACTTGATGTCACCCTACAACCTTACACCAGACCTAAAGGAATTTTCTTAGGATTTATTTACATGTTTGAGCTTACAATGATGAATCTACTTTTGATACTTAGGTTTGGATTCACTAGAAACAGTCATTGCAGCTTCATATTGCTTTGGTTAAAGATGGGGATACAACAGGAACGTTTGATGGTCTTTTATAAAAACACTGGACCTGTCCAGTTCTTCATTGCTGATAATGTCCAATTTGCCAGGAGAATTTAAGGACTGATACTACATCTCTTTACACATTTACTAGTAGGATAGTTATCTTATTGAAATGAAGACCAGTTAAATGTGTCTGCATATTCAGGTCAAAATAAATACCTATTTAATGTAGTTTGTTCCAAAGGTATTTAGAAAAACTAGGATTTACTAGCAGTATGTGCAGAGTTGAAAACGTCATCTATATTTTTCTTCAATTTCTTGTTTCTCTAATAAAGCTTAAAGGATAAACACAACATAAGAATCAAAGATGGAGGTATTTAATACAATTGGCATGTTGTTGAGTTGTTAAAGCAATCTACAAAAACTTTGATCCTTATGTAAGCTATTATTCTGCTTTTATGAGCACAAAACTAAATGTAAAGTTTTACCTGCTTGCAGCCTACAATGAATGTCCAAAATAATTATTGTGTCAGTATGGGATGTCACAAAACAAAATAATGAAGCTTACAAAGTAAAACGGTGCAGATTCTGCTTTTAGTTCAGCTTATAAATTCTCCCATTTCTTGCTAATAAGATAAAATCTGCCTTTGGCATGCCAAGGGCAGAGTGTGAAAAGAGAGGAAGAATGTACTGCTTGTGTGATGAAATGAAGACTTTCTTTTGGTTATTATGATTTTTGTCCAAACTAAGACAAAAGTTAAAAACAAATGTGGCCATGCTTGAACTCTTCTAATCTGTGCTGAGAAAAGCTGTATTTTTAAACCTGGGCACTACTTCCCCATGTTTTAGAGGTTAAATGATTAATAGGGACAAACGTTTTTGGATTTGGGCCAGTGTTGAGTGAGTGTGCTGAATGCTCTAAGTGGCAGCACTGAGATAGCTGCGATGTAATGCAAGGGGCAGCTGTTGCTGTCAAAGTATAGATATTCTATTTTTCTCCAATTAAGTTTTCGTGCATCGATGAGGTGTCATAAAATGTATTTTAACATTTAGTGCATTCATCTCCTCTTGATCTGAAGCAGAATCTTGGATAAGTATGTTTTTCTTTAGCAAAATGTGATTAGTTACAGTATTTATTTCTAAGTCTAAGTATTTACTGTGAATATAACTGCAAGGCTCAGCAAACGGGCAGGAGCGTCTTCATCCATTTGTAGCATCACTACAGATGCTGAAACCTGAGAATGTCCCAGTCTTCCAAAGGTAGTCTGTGAAAGCTTTGCACAATGTGGTGCTTTTTTTTTTTTGCTTTGTTTGTATTGTTAGTTTTTAATAGTGAAATAGGCTTTCCGTAATCCAGAAATGAGTAAACCAATACTCTTCTGCTTGCAGTTTTTGAACTGCTGTTTTCTTTCAAACTTACCTCTCTTGAGATTTAAGACCCTGGTTTCTTGAGCGAGCTTTTATTTAGTCACACACATCTGTCCATGTCAATAACATGGTCACACTTATAACACCAATCTGATGATGTCAGTGGTTCAAAAAAATACACCAAAAATATCCTGAGATAAAGATGCCCATTGCATTGCTTTGCAGCTGTTTTACTATTTTATTGTTCCCCTTATAGTACTGAAGCCTTTTCATCCCTGAATATTGAATGTTCATACCCTAAAACATGGGGAAAAACACCTCTGAATTAAAAACCTTTAGTTCATAACACATGAACAAATTAAATATTAGTTAAATATGAATCAAGGAAGCATAAGGTTCTCATAGTTGAAAGGTGAAAGAGATTGAAAATACTGAGGATTAGGCAGGAATTTGGTCTGGTGGTTATATTTTTTATATCCCTTTAAATTCTGAGTGATAAAAGTTCCCTTTAAGGGAGTGTTTGTTTGTTTTTTACGAACAACAACTAAATATATATAAAGTTGAAGATGTTTCAGCCACTGCAGGTTGTCACAGTCTGCTTTCCTCTCTGGGCTGTTTAACGTATTTACATAAACATCAACAGGGGGTTGTTGCTGTGGGATTCTCTGTCAGGGGAAATGGTGAGTCTGGCTGTCAATGTAGTCAGTGATGACATCATTTTTGCTCAGTCACACTTAATTTACACTATGTTGGGAGTATGCACCTACCTAGAGTCAGACTTTAGTTACACTTGCACTGCAGTGACGGCCTGGGGATGGGATGGAAAATGAGTGTTAATCACAAAAGGAGAAGGTTATGTAAAGGGAAGACACAGAGGAGCAGAGAAGGAGCAGCAAATATCGTAGCCAGTGTTTACCAAGAAAACAGTCGTTTAAAACAAACGACAACACGATTTAAAGTAACAGATTTAGGCTCTTTTCTAAGCACAACTTACATGTATAAAGCAGGGAACTACTTAACCTCCATGACATACTTCACATATGCCATGTAATTCCATGAGGGTATGTTGGCACAGGACCTACTGACTGCTCAGATCCTATTCTTAGAAATGGTAACATACTGTATCATTTCCACATGGAATCAATTGCCTGTTAAAAATGGTGTGATCTCCTGTTACCCATAATTAGATGTATTGATCTCTTCATAACCATTAAGCCGCAGCATGTGCATATTGTACATAGAGTCCCTGACATGTCTTCTGGAGAAACTAAATTACATGTAACTGCGCCCTGTTTCCTCTTGGTAGCGGTATGTAGGTCGCAGGGACCTGTATAGTTTGCATCTGCTAGCATAATTAAAGCTCAAACCCACTTAACATGTCATACCTCATCTTACTTAAATTACATATGTCAACATTAATTATGTGCATAAACCTGTAGATTATGACTCGTTATTGCCTTTGTAGGGTAAAAATCTGGCTTAGACCAAATATTTGCATGTTTCAGTTTTGTGATGAGATGTGAAAAAGACACACATGTTACACTTTATGGAAAATGCAAGACAATGATGGGCTGTTTCATATTGTGTATAACTAAAAAAAAAAAAAAACAAGAAGGACGGACAAGTGGTTCATCGTAAGACATGTTCTAACATAAACTGCAAGCTTGTAGGATTTAGTTACACTTTTCCATCACTCATTTTTACTAGTTTATTTAAACTTGATAAAGATAGGTAATAGTCAAAGCTGACAATATTCAGTCTCAATCAGAGATCGAATTCAAGGAAAAAATAGCGATGGGATGAAATGAGGATGAATTTTGACTTCTTGAGTTTGTTGAATTAGGCATCACTTTCTGAGTGATGAGAATTGATAGAAAACAACGTGACTATTCCTGTTCAATAACTACACTTAAAATGTAATGTTTTTATTTTTACAAGCTTCACTTTTCTATTTATTTATTTATTTTGTCAGATGTGTCTAAGAGATGATGTTCTTACCCAGTGAGATTTGCAACACGTTTTACGTTTGTCAGTGTCACTGTTGTTTTTCCTTATCATTCCAATTAGTAGAGTCAAGTCATTAGGAGACTTAAGAAAAGTCACAAGCGAACACAGGAAGAACACAGGAGGGAACTCAAAGCACAAGACAACAAAACACAATGGTACAAAACTCAGAGACATTACAGAAAAAAGACCACAACCACAGACAACAGCAACATATAATATTAATAACAATAATTCAAAATAAATGTACAACCTAATCTTAAACACAGTAAAAACAATAGAGCATTCACACACAAACACAAATCCCAATAAGAAACACAAACATACTCAGTGAAAGATTTATACACTATGTTAGATACAAAGAAGACAAAAAAAGCACAAAGAAAGAAATAAAAAATAGAACTTGGACACATACGGTTAGTAAAGACAATTAAGAGGGAAAGAGACAAAGAAGTAGAGCCTGAACCCAACATGACCGAGGTCTTTGTTGAAGTCTGGAGGAGTGATTTGGACTGTGCAGTCAAAGGAGTGATTGACCGTTTGACCTTTTTGAGCCATGCATATAACACTGGGTGCTTAGGAAGTCAAATGGCCAACAATCAAAATTACACAGAGAAGCTAGAAAATTAACTTAGCGAGGACATCTTGCGCATAGATCTACTAAATAAATCACAAAAGAAGCACACAACAAACAGTTTTGCGTGAGAATCCCTCTTTAAAACACCAAAGAGAACAGCTTTCATCAAAAAGATTGCTGAGCTTAGCTCTTTTTTTAATCATACATTGACACTTTTATCTTAATCAATACATTTTATTTAGCTGTGTCATTTTCCTCTCAATATATACATTTATAAGAAGCAGAATTTACATCAGGATGTTATCAGATGATAAAGAATCAGGTTTCAGAGAAAGCGAGGAACAGATCAGATTTCTCTGGTCGTTACTGGAAGCACCAAGTGGAATGTCTTACTGCAGAGCACAAGTTAAAACAACAAGGGCCATGTAGATCCCCAACCCCAAGGTACAAATTAAAGTGATGCCTTCAGCAGCATTGTAATGTCTCCAGTAATTATTCTCCTCAGTGCTCTCCTAATTTGTTTTAAAGAGGGATTTTAGTGGCACTTAAATTGCAGTTTTTACAAAGAACTGTTTCAGACTGTAGCGACGTCAGCGACTTCTGGTTAAAGGCTTGGACAGCTCAAGCTTTGCTTACCTTAGACAGCACGAAGCCACTTTTCTGTCAGATTTGTCACAACATTTGTCTGTTTGGTCAATAAGTGTGAGTGTTTCAGTTGCCAAGTGCAGATTTTACTCCTTTTGATTTCTATCCAGGTCTCCACAGAAGAAAGAAAAAAGAGGTCCAAGACTTTGGACTACACTAGGCACTGAAAACACAGTAACAAAGCCCAGGAAATAGTATTTCAGATCCATTACACGCTCACAGCACATTATTCTGTAACTCAGTTCTGCACTGTAGTAACTCATTTAGAAACTGATGCAGTTTGTTGGTACAGGAACACTGCATGACAATACAAGATAGTTTATTATTATGAGCTTGCCATGTTTCAAGAAATACTATCCCTTGAGATAGATGAATCCACTTGACCCCAGTAACCTTAGGCCTTAGGAAGAGCACTATATGCCATCCTTTATCTGAAACTTTCAACGATTACCAGTAAATCATAAAGTAAAAATTCACAAATGTGCATAAATGCTTGCATAGTTTAATTGTTCTATATTCAGATAAGTTGTAAATGTCACTGCAAATATATATATATATTCTGCAGCAGCTGATTGTTAGGCTGCAGTGTGCGCATTTTGTTTACCAAGGTGCAGGTTTATGGGGTAGGGAATAACATGAATCCACACAGTTGTAGGGAAAACTAAAATTAAGCCACACACGACAGCACAAACACAACACTCAGACGGCATTGAGAGGACAGAGACACAGTGTATAAACACGTAAGAATGAAAAAGCCCACATACACACGCGTGATATGACACAACCTGAAGAGAGAGACAACAACAACACAGAGGCACATGAGACAACAACGTGAGCTGCTGTTCCCGCTCATTCGTCTTCAATGTATGTTTTATTAGTTATTGACACAAGACACAACAACTGGGGTTTCTTTTCACTCGGGCTGCTGGATGTGTTTGTGCATACCAACATGGATGTCATCTCTCGCTCATAACTGTATGCAGGTGTTGGGCTCTTGCACAGACACAAACACACAGGTACACACATTTGTGCACTCTTGACTGTATCACATTTTCATTCCATTTTTTTATCTTGTACATCATTCATTGAGATCATTGCTACAGTTTACAAATTTCTTTCAAAATCAAACATTAGCAGTGGGCTGAGGTTAAGATTCACTGGATTAAATGAGTCAGTAATAATAAGATAAGCCCAAAAAGGACATTTTGCAACCCCCAACCCTAATGTTCACTTTTAAGCAACAACCTGACCTTAGCTGAATGGTTTCCATAACTCTATCAACATAACACACGTTTTACACTTTAAAGTCTCTTCACATGTGACAACTCCATTTAACATTTTGAGACAACACAATGGAAGTATTTGTGCATCTGTGATTTCAAGTCCTACATACAACGTGCAGCTTTATCTGTGTTATGTATGTGCTGTACTGCTGTTGCATAGTCTGCACAACTGTATAACATGTTTTGTTCTGTAGAGCCAGATCAATACCTTTTAATGTGGATTAAGCCAGGGGTTCCTTTAATTAACATATTTTAATTTATATTTGCTTCTTTCAGTGTTACCTCTGGGCTATGGTTTGATCCAGGAGGAGGTGGAGTTTGCATTGAGATCCTGCTGTAGCAGAGACCCCTCCATCTTATACCAATCCTCAGTCAAAGGGGAGTCTGGGCTGGGTGCCAGAGCTGCTGCCTCTATAGTAGTTTGTTGTCAACAAGGGTGTTTGGAGGGAGTGTGAGGGAGTGTTTGGTACAGGTTGGAGGCAGTGGTGGAGGTTGGATTGCAATAGTAAATGGATTGCGGTGTAAGGTTTTCATGAGCAAGAGGGTAATACACACGTGGCAAAAAGTAAAAAGGGAAGAAATGGTGAAGCACAAAGGAAATATAGGGTCAAATGGAAACAGGGGGTGTTCATAAAAATGGGTTTAGAAGAGGAAGGGGAAATTTAGGAGAAGAATCATTAGAAGAGGGATAGGGGTGGAGGAGGAGAGGGGAGCGGAGGGGGGTAGGCCAAAACAAAAAGGATAATTGCAAGGCAAGAGGGAGAGAGAGAAACAGAGAGGAGAAACAAAGTGACGAGAAGTAAATTAATGCATGGTCAACTGTCTGAATCCAGAAGATCGAGAAAGACAGATTGTTTCTGAGCTTGGATGAATGTGGCATCGTGGGAGAGAGAACAAAATGCACAAACACCATGGAAAGATGAAGGACATGACTGAGGCCATGTGAAGATGATGGAAAAGCAGAGAAATAGAGGTAGAAAATCTTTAGTGAGAGACTAAATCAAATATGAAAACAAGCGGTGATGGAAATACAAACATCATGAATGTCAAGAGGTGGAAATAAAGAGAGCAGATAGAAGAGCCAGGTGTATATGCATGTGTTGGAACCATATAACTGTGTACATGTGTGTGTACTGTTGCTAACTGTGACTGCCATCTTCCAAATTCAGTTTTATATGTGCTCTTTCTTCTGAATCTGGACTTTAAAAAAGCATACAACCATTTCCAAGCACTTACTCTGCATTAACTGCACACTGGGTATATATTTAGGACCACAGCATATTGTGCCTGGCATCTTGCTGTGTGGATCTGTTTACATGAGATGTATGTGTTTATGTATCCGTCTCCTGGTGTGAAACGTACCTTTCCGGACATTTCCATCTGTGGCACGGAATTCCCTGGTGTTGAGTAGGAAGCAGGCTCGGTCCTGCTGGTAGCGTTCCCGAGTAGGCCCTCGCCCAATGGGGCTCCTCTCGTCTGGGCTCAGCACCTGGTCGATGGTGGGGCAGTCCTCGTTAGCCAAGGCAGCAGAGGCTGCGTCACCATTTTGCTTTGAATCTGAAACAGGAAAAACAAAGCAAAACCAGACAGCAGAGAATTGTTCTTAGTGGGAGTGAGAAGAGAGCAGATTATATACATATTTGAAGTCCATTACCAGCAATAATCTATACTGCCAAAAGCTAATTTAATTAGTTTTTTTTTTCTTGTGAACTTTGGGTCAAGACACAACATTCTGATAACAAATTGCAAAAAAACATTTTCTAGTGTAAAATATTTCATACTCTCTTGTTATCTATTGCCATTTTTATTCTTTTCTGTTTTTTTCCTCTGTCCTCTCCTAAATGTTATCCAAAAAAGGGCACAAAGGCAAGAGGACAAGAGTTTGGCACAGAGAAAACTTAATATTTTGTGACATACTCATGACTAAAATCAGTTAAGTTGCATTATTGCATGTGACTGACACATAAAGCCAATGCCAGTAAGAAATCTGTGAAGTCAGCCAAAATTGAAATGCATTAAGCTATTTTAATAGATAATTGAGTTCACTTTTCCCCCATAGTGTTTCTTTCTCACTGACAGATGGGTGCCCAAAGGCAAATGTAAAACCTACGAGTTGAATGTAAATTACACATGAATTCTGATGGGCCGATGATTTCTCCAGGGTGGTGGGAAAATCAACCATGCATCACTTCTTGATAATGTGGTCCTTCTTCTTAATTTGGCACTTTAGATATCTTAGTTCTACACCATATTTCTAAACTCATTCTGTATGCCTAAAACAATGAAAACAAATCTTGTTTATATGTAAAAAAAAAAAAAAACTGAAAAAAACAAACTTCTCACCTCTGTTAATCTCTATAATTTCTTCTTGAGCCAGAGGACAGTCACCCCCAAGGCCTCCAGACCCCATCACTCCTCCTAAGACATTCCCCAAGAGCCTTTGCGGTGATGCAGTAGCCATTGCCAGGGCATCTGGTTTACAGTAGTTGGGAGAACCTGGTTGCGGTGCTCTAGGGATATGTTTATTCTTCTTTTTGGGCAACTTTTGCTTTGCCATTGCCAGAGAGTAATACATGCCAAAATTGTTGACAATGACAGGTACAGGCATAGCAATGGTTAGCACACCAGCCAAGGCACAGAGCGCACCCACCAGCATCCCTGACCATGTCTCGGGGTACATGTCACCATAACCCAATGTGGTCATGGTCACAACAGCCCACCAAAATCCAATAGGAATGTTCTTGAAGTTAGTATGGGCACTGGCAGTTGGGTCATCTGGATCTGCACCAATTCGCTCAGCATAGTAGATCATAGTGGCAAAGATGAGGACACCAAGGGCCAAGAAGATGATGAGCAGGAGGAACTCATTGGTGCTTGCTCGGAGGGTGTGGCCGAGGACACGGAGACCCACAAAATGACGGGTAAGCTTAAAGATTCGGAGGATACGGACGAATCGGACAACACGGAGGAACCCCAGGACATCCTTGGCAGCTTTGGAGGAAAGACCACTCAGGCCAACCTCCAGATAGAAGGGCAGGATGGCAACAAAGTCGATGATGTTGAGGGCACTTTTGAAAAATTCCAACTTGTCTGGGCAGAAGGTGACTCGTAGCAAAACTTCAATAGTGAACCAAATGACGCACACACCCTCCACATATGTCAACCAGCTGTCAGTCACCACTTCGTACACTATCTCCTCATGGGTCCAGTTGCCGATAGTGACGTTCTCTGTCTTATTTATGATAGTGTTGAAGGCCTCGTGCGTCTCCATGCAGAAAGTGGAGATGGATATGAGGATGAAGAAAAGGGAAATAAATGCCACATACTAGAAGAAAAACAACAGAGAAAATAGAGGAAGAGAAAATAGAGAAAGAGCAAGGAGGAGAAAAAGTCAATTACAAATTAACTAAATTCAACTAGTCAAGGTCACAAAAGACAAAAAAAGCAAACATTTCATCAAAAGGACAGTGAGAGATGTGTCTAAGTTAACTAATAGGACTGAAGAATAAGTTTAAACATACAGCTTTTATAAATCTAAATCATTAAATGGCCCATCCTAATTCTAATAGCTAATGAAACTATTTATTTTTACACTTGCTTGGAGCTACAATGCTAGAATCAAGAGTAAATAATCGGATCCAGAAAGCAAACACAGAAAAGACACAAACCATATCTGTACAAAGCAAAGTAAAAAGAAATACTGTAATAACTGAAAAGATCTATTCAGGTGTGTTTTCTTACAAAAAATATACAAATGTTTCCATCATCATTATGGTAGCCATACTATTAGCCTTTGTCTTCTACTACTACATCTACTACTGTGGCTCAGGTGGAGCAGCAGTTGTCTTTTTAAAACAAGCTTTCTGTTGTTAGGCTTTCCTAACTACATGACGAAGTTGGGTAAGACACTGTACCCTCATTTGCCCCCTGTTGTCCCTATCAGGGTGTGAGTATGAATAAGTGAATGTCCAAAATTTATACACAAAATAAAATATTAAAGAGAAAATAAAAGAATTAAAATACTATATAAAACTAATAAAATGTACAAATAAAAATATTAAAGATATAAGGAATAAAAAACTGCAAAAAGCAAGAATTGTGCAGTATGTTAAAACAAGTATCCTAACCCTGATAAACATTGTAACCTGCATCTGGGTTTTATGGCTTATGGTCCAGATTCACTGTGAACAGCACCGCAAATGTTTCTGATTAACAGGAAGCCTCAGTCAAACACTCATGCTGCATGTTTTTAAATATCAATTGACTAATAGAACAAAGGAAATATGAGGAGTGATTTTTGAGAAGAAAACCTATTGTTATTGTTTTCATAGAGCACACCTCTTTGCTGTATTTTGGTGTTAATTAGACTGATTTCATACCTCCAAAATTTAGTAAATCTGGACATGCAGCAAAATTGACACTGAAAAAATGTGTGTGTGTGTGTGTGTGTGAGGAGGTTCATTTCTATAATTAATCAGCTCAATTTAGAAGCAATGGTATTTCCATGTAGCACAAAATTCAAGCATTATGATTGCCAAAATATTTGCATAGGTAGCCATTTCTGCAAAAAACTTGCAGCCAAGATTAAACATCTACACATTTGAAACACAGTTTTTAGGGTAAACTAAGTTACAGTGTTATACCAAATATCTTTTGTTTTTTGTTTTTTTTTCATTTTTCTTGTCTAGCATTTTCACGCTTACCGGTACAATATATTGGCTACCCATTCTTATAATTTTACTGTGGTTTGTTAAGTTCTGAATGAATCAGTTATAGTTGCATGACAACACCAGCGTGTGTTAGGGGGCGACTGCACAATTTTTCTTGACTGTGGTCCAGTCCTACAAGCCCTGCAGTGTATTTATAGTTGCAGTTTACTTTGTGCTTTATCAGATAAATAATAAAACACAGACATGGCCTGAGGAGCAAAGGAGAAAGGTAATTCATACTTGAACGGAGCCCATATATATAAGCCGCCCTGGTGTACTTTTAGTGTTGCATGCATGTATTTTCGACAGAATGTACTTATGTAATCTCATAAGCAATGTACTAACAAAAAAGGGAGTTTTACAAAGTTTTACAGTTTTATTTCTTTTACAAAGATCTGGCTTCATTCTTCCTCTTTCTTCTGGTTTGGAAATTGAATGAAAAACTGCACATCCCTTAAACAAAGTGCCTTCATAACAGAAAAAAACACATTCATTTGTAGCAGGTACTAACAGTGATATTATCTTACGCTGCTCAAAGATAGTTTCCGTACAGGGATACAGGCAGCGTCAGAACATAGTGGCTGGAGTAAATACAATCAGTACAATTGTGGTATTATGTATTCTCAAATTTTTTAACAACAACGTACCCTCCCTCGTTTATAACCTCTGGCAATTTTTCTCTCCTCCTTCCTTCTTTTTCTACCATTTTTCCTCCTTATCCCTACTCCCTACCTCTCTTCCCTCTGCTATGTTTCTCACTACTCTATGTCTGACCTACTTTCTCCAGTTGCTGCAGTGCTCTCCTCTTCAGTATCAAAAACATACATGCACTGAGGTTCTCAATAACTGTCCTACCTCTACCCCCATACCAGTCGCCTTTTCTTGTCCCAGGGAAGCAGGATAGCACCAGAGGGAGAAGCTCAGGATGCTCACTGGCTCAATCTACTTACATCTACTAATCAGGGCAATGAGATTTTAGTTGTGGTGTTGTAGGCTCTTCTTTCTGATGTGGGCTACGTCACTACTTTGCAATGACATCAGAGGTGGAAAAAAGTTACCCATAGGCGAGGAAATCAGCAAGATATGTAGACTACTTGTAGAATTTTATTTTGAGGTTTTTTTATGTGGTAGAACACAGTTTAACATGTACAACCTGCAACATAAGAGGAAATGCAAATAGAAAAAGGGGTAAAACTTCAGTAATGCTGTATTTTCTATATAGGCTACACAGGTGGAGACACAGCATGGGGTGGACAAGAGGAAATGGACAAACAGATAATGTGGATCCATGCATAAAAGCTCAAAAGAACAAGTTGACCCAGTTCAGAAGATGGGATCAAATGTAACACAAATGAGGGGAACAAAGAGTTTTTCTAAATCAAACATTAAAACAAGAAAATGTCTTGAAAAAGTATTTGCTCAGCTAAACTTGGCAATGGGAGCTCCTCGTTCTGATGATCTCAACATGATGTGACAATGTCTAGAAAAGAAGACAAAATATGACAGAGATGATAGTGAGAGGAAGACAGAAAGGAGGACGCAAAGAAAAAGAAGCGAAAGCATAAAGTCACTGAAGGTTAATAGTAAATGGCAGGCCACAGCTACAGAAGCAACTTCTGTCAACCAGAGGGGCAGAGACTTCTGTCGTTATATACCCATGTTAGTCGAAATATAACTTCTTTTTAAGAATGATAGGTTTGTGTAGAAGTAGATCAACTGAATGGATCTGATACAAAGTGGCATTTGTGATGATGGACCTGAGTACTCCAAAAATAATGGAGTACAACATTACTCCACTGTGTTCATGCTTAATATTATTCAGGCACTGCGCTGTACATCTGTCAACATCCTATTAGTCATTTAAAATCCCATTTTTTATATTTACCAATTAAAATTCATATGGATCAGTTCCACTCACAATTTTTATGCAAGAAACTCAGCCTTCGTTTTCTGCACATAACCATGAAGGGTTGTAAGTGTAAACTAATAATGTCTGAAAGAGTAGAACAGGACATGCCAGAAATGTGCAAAATAACTGTGTCTGGATGTGAATGCTGCAGATAACGTCCCATAGCATTCACAGCATGTGAGTTTGCATGAAGATGATTGCTGCTTCACATGTTTTCTGTTTTCCTGCTTATTGTTTTATTTATTCAATATAATTAATTACATTTAAAGGCACGACCGAGGCACCATTACTGTGCATTGGTGTCTTGTATGAAAGCACCGAGGTGAGTTGATCTGGATGAAATAAACATGCTGCTCTGAGCGATGATACAATGGTTTTGAGATATCGCCTTGCTGTGTTTTAGCACGCACTGTTGCAGCACTTTGCATGTGACTTAACAGTGACTTAACAAGAACATCTTTTGTGCTGATAGGGCACAACTGCTGCTTAAAAAAGTTTCTGTAATCAAATATTAGCAGTCATTGTAGCAATAGGTCTACAGTTCTTGACATGATGTGATAAAACAATGCTATCTCCATTGCATTGTGTCCTGACTTCTCTTTGCTCCACTCAACACTCAAGCAACACGTCTAGAGTGCTTTTATTTGCAAATGTTTTCACTGATCTTGTTAAGCTTGTCTATAATGACTTGTTTATCATTTCTTAATCAAAAAGTCTCATTATAAGTATTGTGAGTATAGAGTGACTTGGCCTAAACTTGCATACATTGTCTAGAAGCCATAGTGCGACTTTAACTTACCACACTTTACATTTAATAGTATATTAACCCATGTTCAAATCATCAAGATGACAAAACTTTGATTAAATATACAGTAATACATTTGTCAAATATTTCTGGGAGGAAGAGCTGTGGAAAAACTCCCACTTCCTGAAAAATAATGTAAGTAGTTATTAGTCAGATCTGCATGTAGTGCATGGGTGTAGCTACTGCTTACGCGTACATTGTCTAGTATGGTGTTAGAAGTGTGTGTGTGTGTGTGTGTGTGTGTGTGTGTGTGTGTGTGTGTGTGTGTGTGTGTGTGTGTGTGTGTGTGT
>JBAMIG010000023.1:11152518-11165174 GCA_037177335.1 Kiunga ballochi | reverse complement strand
TGGGGGGGGGGGGGAGGGGTTTGCAGGGGAAGGTGGAGGGCAGGTTTGTGGAAAAATGGGGAAGGTGTTTCAGGGGCAAAACCCCCCCCCCCCCCCCCCCCCTCCCCCGCTGCCTCATCAAAGGATGTAACCACAAGGTTTTGCGCTGTTCCATCCACATCTCCTCCCTCCCTCCTTAGCTCCATCTTCTCCCCGTCATCTCTGACTTATCTCCCTCTCCTCTCTAACACAGTCCCCTGTGCTGAGGAGACCCCAGCAGGAGAAAGCAAAGCACTGCAGCATGGTGAAAGCACTGCGGTCACCTCCCCTCTTAGTGCGGTGTCACACCACAATGTGCACCCCCCCACCCCAAAAACCTCTCGCTGCACCTCTCAGTGTAAATCTGTTCAGCTGGGAGAGAAATAGCCACATCAAGTGTGTATGGATAGTTGTATAAGGTAGGTAGAGCATGATCAGAATGAATAAGAAAGAAAAAAACAGGAGTTACATGAATGGAGGGTTGTACATATGCAGGAGAAACAGCAGCTCTGATGACAGATGAATGAAAAAGAAATTAAAGCTTTTATTTTTTCACAGAAAAACAAAGCTCACCAGAAGCCAAAACCCAGTAGATGATTAAAAAAAACACTCAGTTAAACAAAGGAAGAGAAAGTAGCAGGCGGCATCTCTACTCAGCAACACCCGTGTAAAGCTCTTCAGGGGCTGACCAATCCACACATACTGCACATACTGCAGACAGTACTCCCCTGTAGGGGTCTTGTGCCTTCCGCATATTGGTCAGTCACTCCTGCCTGAAGCGTGCAGCTGCTGCTCTCTTGTCATGATCCCCTTTAGCATTCTTTATTTATGATAGGGGGGAAAAATATCATGCACTTTTGGTTTTCTCCTTTTAGCTAGATGGGAATGATTAATACATAAAGCCATTTTCAGGAATAGACCGGTAGCTATGAAGCCTGTAATAGAGCTCTGACAGCTCAGTCAGTATCTGTGACTAAAACCTTTCCTACCCACAGGATGGTAGCAACTGAGATGCTTTTGGATAGAAACAAAGCTTGAGTAAAGTGTCATTACTGACAGGAGGATGGAGAGTGAGAAGAAGGTACTATCGCTCCATTAAAAGAGCAATTCCTGCTGAAGATGAGGTCAGAATAATCCTGAAACTGCTCTCAGTGATATTGAGTCGGGGAGGAAAAAGGTGCAGGATAGTTTGTCACGTTGGGAAGGAGCTCTATTTTTGGTGCTGGATAAATCTGAGATATTATCTCTTAGAATTCAGCATAAAAACCAGCTTTGTGGAGAATCCGCACTCAGAGAAGATAGCTTTAACCCCACGTCTCCTAACTCTCTCTCTTAGTTATTTAAACCTGTCTGCTTTTAATTAATGACACTGCCCTTCCAGCATGATTAGGACCATTATGATCCAGCAATGCAGTCATGCGGTACACATTGTGAGACAGACAAATGGCAGAGGAGAGGTATTACTACACTGATTCCTGACCTGCGGACCGGCCGACAGTAAGATGTGAGAGAGGGGAGTTACCTATTAGTTGATTTATATTTTTAAAATGGAAAGAAGCTGAAGTAAAAAACTGAAATGACAGAGGAGAGTTTTTCATGAACCCCAAGGTCAAAGATTTCAATGGGAACAAGAGTTTAAGGACAAAGGGAAAGTTGTCAGGACTGAAGCTGGGAGATATGACAGAAACCATCGCAAACAGGAAGAGATGAAGGGTCAGATGCTGGAACACTGACAAAGCAGGACACAGCCGATGCAGAATTCAATCACAGCCTCAAATTAGATGTATCCCTCCTGCTGCTTTTTCCGTTTTATTAAGCGTCCATCATTACTCTACCGACGGCACACCGCTGTCGCTCCTGGGGAGTTTACTTTTTTTTTTTTTTTCCCCCACCTTTTTGTTTTTGCAAAAATCAAAGGGGGTGTTTTCTGGGTTACCCTCGGTCTAAAAATAGCACCAGCTGTATATTCATAATGCAAGACTGAATGGGGGTGGAGGGGTGGCAGAAGAAGTGCAAATGGAGGAAGAGAGGCAGAGTTCCAGTTAGAAGATGAGCACATTAGGGCCAGTTTGCAGAAAAGTGCAGGCAGGAGAGGTGTTACAAAACCAGAAAGGTTTTTCCTCTGTGCAGTGGATTGTAGATAGAGCAATTTATAGCGTATGGAAAAATAAAAGAAAAGCATGTCTAGACATTCAATATTCTTTTCTCCTTCCTATATCTTCCCAAAGACTTCCTGGATGAGATCCCAGTGGCACCGTGTCCTTCCTGTAGTTCTGTTTACTACCCTAGTCCACCACCACCAAATCTCCTCCTTACATCTTGTCTTCTCTCTGGTAGCGTTCTTCTCCTCACTCTCCATCAACGATTCCTATATCAAACCTCCATTTCAGGCCTTGACACCTTGTGCTGCAAGGATGCAAGAGGACCCACACACAGAGACATACACACACAGAAGGACCTGAAAGCACATGCAAGGAAGCAAATGCATTCCCACAAGAGCACGAAGCGACACACACACATGAAAACTCATGCAGACAGGAACAAAATAATGCAGGAGGGGGAAATGCACACACACATTCCTCTCAGAGGCATGAAACTGCTCTGATCTAGTGGTATATATGGGGAAACACCCTCTATTTGTGTAACAAGTGATGTTGGGATTTTGAGAAATACATTTTTATGCGATACACGTGTGAATAATTGTAATCAGATGATAAAACAGTCTTTCTTAGTTCATATAGCAGCTAATAATTATTATCATCAGTGTTTAGGGTTTAAATTTTAAACCCTCACACAGTCTGCTGTGTCCAGATATGGATCAAAGATGAATAGATGATAGATTATAGAATATTTTGCTGTTATTGTGGACAAAAAAATACTTGTTGAATGTAGGCTAGCTTGTAATGATTCGCTCTTTCTTTCTGCCCAATTAAATCCTCTGTTACAAGGATAAATGTAGAATTAAGCCAACAAAATACAGACATACACACAGACAATTAATACTCACTTGATTTTGGTTCTGGTTCGTTTCTGGTGCGTGGAGAAACACGCACATCAAGCTTAAAAGATCAATCAAAATGTAGTTTTCTTTGTTAGATCGCTTTTTCTTATGTTTTCAGAGAGTATCCAGTTTCTCGCAGGAATTCAGTGGATCGTTTTTTCCCCACGATTATAACAAATCAAAACAGGATTGCGCGCGCGTCTGTTGCTGGAAATCTTGTTTTGATCGCGTTATTGCCGAATGTTACTTAAAGCTTATGGTCATGCTGATGATGGCAGTGAGTCTTTCAGATTAAATGAAGCAGAAGTCCCTCTCAAAACTGTCTTTTTGCTATTTTCCTCGATTTCACAGCCCCTCTCCCACCTCTTTGTTATTGCCAAAAATAATTGCCAGCCTTTGTGACTGTGTCTCTACGCTACCAGGCGCAGGGTGCAGCTACCATTCAGCTCTTCCTCTCGCCTTCCAAATGTTTCAGTGGAGATGCAGCCTGTAGACACCTCTCTTTGCCTTTCCCTCTCTGAGCCTCTCTCTGTTCCTTTTGAGGAGCGTCACCTTCTGTACTATTTTTTTTCCTCAGACGATACATGTGGGCGGATTAGAGAACAAGACAGAAAGGGTGGGAGGACCCCGGTGAATACAGAGGCTAATTTCTCATATTGCTGTTGAACTTCATAAATACGAGCGCAATAAAATAAATAAATAAAATAAAATGGGGGGGGGGGGGGGTGCATATGCAAATATAGTAATGTTTTGATTTGTTTTATCAGTGTAATTTCTTTTCTCTCTCTCCCTCTTTCTTTATTTCTCACTCCAGCTTTTAAGCGCCACTGTCGTTCACTCTGCTGGATGGACGTGCATACACCATTTTGTCTACAGGTTCCCAGCTTTGATTGTGGCTTGGCTGACATCAGCAGTCATGTGGTTTCACAGGAGCAGGTGGATTATGTGTCACAGTCTGGAGTAAAGCAATGTGTTTATTGACGATAACAATCAGAGGTAAACAGATTTGGTGTAACTGGAGTTTCCTTTAGACTGGATGGAAGCTGTGTTGTTGTTTTTTTTCCCTCTTGAAGTAAAACTGAGCCTGTAAGAGCTCAAGAAACACAAAACAAGAAAGATAAAGTGCTAGCGACATCTTAGAATAATTTAAAGAGATTTACTTTCACTATGATCGATTAAATGACATCAAACAGTTCCTTAATTTGACTGACTTTTTCATTTTTCCAACGTTATACAAATAATCCCTTATTGGTCTTGAGCATGAAAGGGATTTTAGATAAAAACCTAAATGTGATACCTCACCACATAATCTAAATAAGGTGAATAATGATCACTGACCAAAATTATATCAAAAGCTGCCAAATTAAAACAGCAATAAATACAATAGCTAAAATATAAATAAAAAGAAAAATGATCTGAAATTAAATGATAGCCTTATGACAAAAACTAAAAAGACCTAACATGACCAGGTTACTACCAGGTTAGTGAGGTAAGGTTACCACATGCAAATGATAGGTATATAAAAAAAAAAGCGGAGAAGGGGGGAGGTGATTAAAAATGTGACAGAATCACCACATAGGGGAAGGATGACAACAACAAAGGTGTTGAGATGTAAAACAAGCAGAATGGTAAACATTATCTGAAACAGGTATGAATTGACTGGGGAGTTAAAATGTAAAAAACAGAGACAGAGAAGACAGAGAACTGTCAAGGACATACTGAAGTACAAAAAGTGTGTAACAACTGAAAAAAAGAAGTGAAATGAAACAGAATATGGTCAATGGAGAAATTAAAGAATTCTACAAAGACATATGTAGTGACTACAGAATCCATCTGCCTCACAGTATTTCCTCAGAGAGGACGAGCAGTTAAAGACCTGCAAAGTAAACTGCCAAAAAAAAGAGACAAAATATTAACTTTTATGAGACTTAAAAGCTTAAAGCAGTACATGATTACACAAAGAAATAAAATAAATATGAGACACAGAAAGATCCAAATTAGATAACAAAACATTTTATCTGCAAGGATTGTGGTCATTTCTGGGAGTTTGTCAAACAGTTTCTAATCCATCCATGACTCAAGGGGGCACTCTTGATATCCAGAAAACATAAATGTATATAAATGTATCTAAATCTGGTTTCTTTGTAAAACTCAAGCTACATATCAAGCAACCAGAATAAGTGCATCATTAAACTTCAGTCTCTCCAAATAAATACTAGATACACATAAAATAAACTAAAAATGTTTTATCTTCAAGTATTTAGCAATAAAGTTCACCCTTTCTGTAGGAGGTCTAATGGTGTGAGCAGGAAGCCCAATTACAAGCAAGCAATTTTACTGATGGTCTTATTGTCAAGAAACTATGTGCAAGATCAAGTCATGTAATTTATAAGACGGACCAAGGGGTATCCTATAGGTGCCTGCATTGTTTAGCTTTAATCACAACATTCCCCTGTAAGAACATAGATAAAAATACATTTAAAAATTATGCAGGGAAGACAGCACACACCAAATTACACGGCCAAAGAGAGTTTGGAAAAATATAAGTTTGTAAAAACTGCTAAATCCAAAATTGGTTATCCATTAGTATACCCTACACCTTTAAAAAAAAAAAGAGACTTTCAAATCCAAATCTCAGAGCACAACTGATGTGAGATTAAATGTGTTGTGACCACTCATTCATTGTCTCATTTTTATCAGTCATGAAAGAAAACTCCTCTGCAGTTTGACAACCTGACTAATTAGAACATTGTCTGCATATTCTCAGGTGCATCCAGTTAAGTAGATTAAAGAAGCGTCTGCACCATCACAAGGTGTAACACTGCCTCTATGAGGCCAGTAGCGATGCAGAAAGTGGGACAGATAAAACTGTTCTGCATATGTTTCATTAAGTGGACCAGTGTTTAGACTAGACAAAGGAAAAGAGCAGATGCTGAAAACTACAAAGAAAAAAAACAGCATATGCTTATGAAGTGCCTTAAAAGCTGTAATCAGCAAGACAAAAAAAACTGGATTAGGATTATTCTAAAACTATAAAAGTTTAATCAATGTGCAAATTTAACAAACAGTGGCCTTTCTGTGTGGAGTTTGTATGTTCTCCCCGTGTTAGTGTGGGTTCTCTGCACCATCCAGAGACATGCATGTTAGGGTAATTGGGTATTCTAAATCCTCCATAGCAATGAATGTGAGTGTGAATGTTTGTCTGCCTCTTTGTGTTGACCCTGCAATGGACTGGCGACCTGAGTGTTCCCTGCCTCTTGCTCGAATGGCTGCAGGGATAGGCTCCTAATTCCCATAACCCTGAATTAGATTATGCAGTTAGAAAAATGGATGGATGGATATTAGATTTATGATATTTGTGCAAACACCTTTCATTTATACTTCAGCCCTGCAAAAATCCCCCAAAAATGTAAAGAAATAAATAAGGAGAAAAAAATTGTGAAACTTTACCCTTTTTTGTTGTTGTTGTTATAACACTAAAAACATTTAGGGACTGGGGATATGAAGTGATAAAGCCTTATCAGTGCTTACTTTGTCTCCTCCAAATAATATGTGAGATCATCATAAACTTTCTGTAGCACCTTCTTCCACTGCCTGGTTTTTAAAGGAGCAAAAAGCACATTTCTTTCACCATAAGGTTTGCTGTTGAGCTCCGCCTGCACACCAAACCAATGTGTCAAGAAGTTCAGCTTGCTTTACCCACCGCCTCATCTGAAAACGAACATGCAAAGTGCAGTCACACTGAACAGGACAATTTGTGAAGCCATGTTTATTCTGTTACTTATAGCAAAAGAAAAGTAGTTTTGAGTCAAACTGTGGGCCCTTCAGCAGTGGAAGGAGTCCCCACATCGCAATACAAGGCCAAAAATAATCCTCTTTTTCTTTATATGGCTTTGTTTTACTCCCTCCAATCTATATCTGATGTCTTTGCATATTTACCCTTAAAAGTGTGAAAAAATGGGTTTTGTATGGTCTTTTTAAGTAATTAGGGGTTATTTGACAACGGATTGTGGGGTTTAGTATTTATTTTTCCGTACTTTTTGTTCTGGAATAGTTTAGTTTATGTTTGTATCCAGTATTTTGCTTCCTCCTCATTCTGAAAATGCGGTTTTGTTTAACACATTTGTATGTCATCAGCTCTCTCCATATGTTTCATAAATTAGTGCCAAGTCATTATGTACACCACAGTTTGCAAGCAGTTTGATTTATGTTCAGTCTTTGGAGTCCTTATGATCTTTATGCTTTGGTCATGTTTTAAAAGTACTTTTATTTTTGACCCCTGTATACGTACTGTGTTTTTCTTTTTTCCATAACAAGTTTCTGGGTAAAAAAATGCTGCTCTAAAATCACAGTAAAAGTAAATAAGTTTGGCCACAGTAGTGGTGTAACTTATAGCAGTATAAAGTTGTTTTTAGACTAGTTGCCAAGTTTTTTGTTTTTTTGTAGACAATCAAGAGAAAGACAGTGGTTTTCATTTCCCATGTTCAACATCTGGAACACAGATTAATCAAAATTGAGTGATGGTTGATGCCAAATGTGATATTTGTGGGATTCCTTACTTATGTGGTTATATCAGCTACTGATGAATCCCTTCTAATCTGTCAGTAAGGAACACTCTAAAATTTGTGTTCATATGCTTACAATCCTCAGCCCATTTTTGCTTCCCAAGCTTTCAATCTATAGTGGATTCTGTGTTTTTGTCAAGTGATTATAATACTCTACTGAAATCTGTTATTTCAGGCACTACTTTGCCTACCAACTAAACGTTTTAATCTGTTGCAGTTCTGAAATGACAAAATGTAAATAAGTTAAATTGACGACAACTGTTTCTTCTGACCCCTTTGCTAAATGGTAACTTTTCAATCTTAGCTTTACAAGCTTTAAATGTGTTTCTTTAGCAGTTTGTGTCCATATTAGCGAACATTGGATTCAATGTTTTGTCACAGGACATCTGATATGATGAAATTCTACAGATCAACTCCACCCGCCCATTATCTATACAGCTTGTTCCAATGTAGAGTCGCAGGTAGCTGGAGCCTATCCTTACCATCATTGAGCGAGAGGCTGGATACCTTCCAGACAAGTTGTCAATCCATCACAGGGAGACAATCAACCAGTCACACACATTCACTTCTAAGGAGTATTTCAAATGACCAATCAACCTAACATGCACGTCTTTGGGTGGTACGATGAAGCCCAAGTATAAAACCACACAGTAACATGGGGAGAACGTGCACACTTCATACAGACAGTCTACTCTCTAAGGCAATGCTCAAACCAGCAAAATTCTCACTGCGAGGATTTAGTGGTAGCCACTACACCACCATGCAGTCAAAATCAACCAGGAGCTATTTTCCAGTGCAGCAACATGTGTGTTAAAGCTGTCAAATGGCTCGAGGGAAAGGTCTGGTTTATTGTAACTTACTCATACCGTGCTCTACATAGAAAAATATGAGGTTGTTTTTCATATTGTGATGTGAAATAATGTGTTCCAACACAGGTTTGGAGTGGTTGACTCCCAGTTTTTACATCAGTGCCCAATTTAGTGAAGAAACTAATGGAAACCTCTGTCTATTTATCCCTTCTAGTTTAGCAGATTCTCTGCAGTACCACAGCCCAACAGATGATTTACACAGGTGATGTAGGCAAGAAATACTGGATCATTTGAGTTGTTAAGCAGGAACCAGTCCCCTCTCTGCATAGTCTATAACAAGAGTCACCACCGGTGATACCCAATCTGTGAGTCAGTTTAGGACACCACTCTCCTCGTGTGTAAATGCAAAGATTTACATGTCAATATGTCCAAAAGAACAATATTTAGCCAGTCAGATTATTCAGGCTCAAAACAATGAATTAGTTTTTAGAGTGCTGAGATGTGTCTGTCAATATTATATCAATGATGACAATTATATAAATAACTTCTGAAGGAGTTTTATTTTTTTAATTTATTTTATTTACTAAACATTTTAAAAACTATCATTTTATTTCTACTTGATAATTACAAACCAGTACAAGAAGGAAAGTAAAAAATATCAGTCTCAAAAAATAAGTGCTTTAATATCAGCTTCATTTTGGGAAAAAAAAGACATTGAACCAACTACAGGGTTGAAATACAAATTATACATTAGCTAAAAGGGATTTTAAAAAATAAATAAATAAACCACACCTGCAATTCAATAAAAACTTTATGTTTTACACGACAGTAATGCAAGACAATGCTTTGCTGGTAACATCTAACAGGTTAAGTAAAATATACTACCTTCACCTTGAACTGAGAGAATAACCGTCACGTCAACAAATTATTCCCAAAGTGATTTATTCCCAGTGTTTACAACACATGAAGCAGAATTCCTCACCAGAAATAAACTAACACTGTTTCTTTGTCATCACAAATAAATACTAAAAGTTCAACTTTGTTAATGCTAAAAGTAAGCAGCAGTCATCACAGACACATTCAGCCTTTGGAAGGCAGAACATGGGAGCTCATGCATACAGAAGAATCATAGACAAATCTTAAGCATTATATGATCAAAAGAAGATTCTTAAAACAGATAAAAGTATGTTTTTTTCCCCAGTTTTAGTAACTGGACAATAAATATAATATATATAAATTACGGTGTTATTGTTCTCAGTTTTATAAGTGCTATATTATATTAGTAAAATATGAAAATATTAGTACCAGTGTTACATTCAGCATGAGACGAAATTATATAATTTAGTGCAAAATGAAACTGAGGAGGAGGAAATGTTAAGCTGACTGAATACTGGAAAAAGGACTGCAAACAATCACGAAAAACAGCATACATTGATGCCTCCAGTTCCACTGTGAGATTTATACAATGACAGCAGGCTGATTTGTTGCTTTTTTGTTTTTATATTTATTGTGCAGTTTCCTGCTGTTTGGTTTTATTCATTCATGTTGCGGCAAAATGAAATGAATAAGCTACACAAGGATAAAAGGATCAGTGTTTCCTCAATTGATGTCCCATTCACTGATTCACTTAACCGAATTTCTGACTATTATTATTTAGGAAATCAAAATAAGATGATGGACACAGGCGAATGTGTTAGTCAATAAGGAAGGAATTTGTGGGTATTTCCAGACTGTGTGAGAAAAAAATGTCACAAAGATTCACTGATGTTATTTGTTTGCTTTGTTGCTTCAAAATGTTTGAATGGTCAATATGTATGTAACAAATCTTTCATTTCAATAATAAACTTATTTTAGCTCCATGGCTCATGTTCCATCCAAAAATAAGGCTTGTGACGTTTCATCCAGTTGAAAAAGAAATTTTTATATCAACTGATAAACTCGAATCACCTATTTCAAGCTATTAGATCAAAATTAATCTGCAAACAGAAGCTCTTACCATAAAGTCAAAGAGACAGTATGATATATGAGTCTTAGGTTAAGCCCTGATAGTTAAGTGGCTGCATTACCGTACATTATTCATCATTAGAAAAGGCTTTCAGTCTCTCTTTGCACTGATGCTCCTATTTTGGTCAAACTTGATCATCTAGCACAGAGCAGTGACCTCAGTGTGAAGAAATAAATCACGCTATGATGTTTATACATTCAGACCTCTCCAGCTCTATAAGATGTCACCAGCTTTTTGAAGAACCTGCAGCCCTGCTGTGTTGTTGCTAATAGGTTTTTCGACTTGAACATGTTCTCTGTTTCGCCTTTGCCATGAAGTACACCTGTGCCAAAAACCTAGTTTTAAGTCGAAAAGACAAATGTCACGTCAGCAAATAAGGCCATTCCTGTATTAAAATCCACACTGGGCCACTTGGCTCAGGCAATTGCCTTAGCAGCACCTTTCTGAACTCTGTACAGAACCTAATTTAGAGCCCAGAGGCTGAACACCAAGGGCAATAGCTTCATTTCAGCACAGAGTGCATCCGCTTCTCAGCAGCAAATCACACTGACACATTGTTGGCACACAGTAAGCTTGGATTTTGCACCTCTTTGTGTAAAGATAAATACAGAGAGAGTAAATAAATGAATAAAATCTGCAACTAAATAAAACCAAAAGTTTGAAAAGATGCTGAATATAGCCACAATGACTCGATAGTTAGCTATTTTCTCCACTTAGACCATTAAAAAAGAGTCATAAAAATAAGCAAAGTTCTTACAATAGCATTAACTGTGTGTTTGTCAGTTTTCTGTGTGTTTATCAGACACAAATAAAGCCAAAGTTATCCTTTGTTCATGGCCTCCAGCCTGACGTGGCTCAATAATTTTGGTGGGTTATTTAGAGCAGGGAGTCTTACAACCAAGGATGCAAGTTTCATTTCAGCAGGACAACGTGAACAGCAAATCACACTGACAAAGTGTGAGCACACGAGGAGCCTAACCCCACCATCTATCACTTAAACTGAAGTATTACACACACACACACACTCACACACACACACACACACACACAAACACACTTCCTCTCTGCAGCTGTGAGAAGTGATTCAAAGTACAAAGGTATGATATGATGTGCCGGGATTTCTAATGTGGGCATCTATGTTTGGTAACTTGTACCACCCTGTATGAATTTGTGAAAACAAGTATAAACTCAATTTGCACCTATTTTTAAAAAAGGGGATGTCCAGTTACTGGTAATGTGGATTTCTATGCAGACCGGGGTAATGATGGTATCTAATAACAGAAGATGTGAATCATGATGTGGGCAATAACCATTAGGCTCTGAATGTATGGTATTAGAGTTTATTAAATAAGCGTACCGAGCTGGAATTTGATTTATCATGGACAGTTGGTAATGATGCTGAGGATAGGGGATGTTGGGACAGAAGATTTCTTTTTAAAGATTGTTTACATGTGAGGGTATATACTACCTGAACATGTTTGTGTTTGTTTTTTGATTAGGTAAAATATCCTAAATATAGGTACTCAAGTTCAGTAAGCTCTGCTATCCTTCAATGTTTAACTGCTGCCCTTCTGCAACACACCTGAATCAAATGAATGACGTGTGTGTGTCATTCAGCCCTGCAGAGTCCTGCAAAGGAGACTTTAAACTGATTTGTGTGTAGAAAATAGTAGAATATATAAAAATAACAACATAGTAGATCTGGAAGAGTGTTTTATGGCACCCCTGATCTAAAAGTTTGCATGTTTTAAATTGAGTTTTTCTGTAATCTGTGATGCTATGTGGATATAAAAACTTAGCTATTTTAAAACTGGGCTGTGATTTTTTTTATTTTATTTATTTATTTATTTATTTATTGGCATTGCTATAATGGATTGTTAACTCTGTGTTAACTGTTGTCATGTTTTGGGATTTTTGTGATAAGTGTGTCTTTTTTAAGACATCAGCTGTCAGTTCGGGTCATTCAAGAAGACGTTTTGCACTGGCAGAAGTTGTGCTGCACGGCTCCATGGCAACGAGACTTTTCTACCCCTGGGATTTATTCTATTCTACAGGCATTTAGCTGATAATGCTCTCCAAATTCAAGATTATCTGTGAAACAACACCTCAAATCCCAACGGAGTTGAAAAGAAAAAGATGTAAATGCAGGGCAGGAGTGAAGTACAAAGATTTTTAAAGGCGATTTAACCCTTTATGGCCTGATGTCGCATATTTGATACATACTGTTTCTGAGACATGTTGCATCACTTTATGGCAGA
>JBAMIG010000023.1:11123169-11146804 GCA_037177335.1 Kiunga ballochi | reverse complement strand
CCAGTTACACTCAATTCAGGCATTAAGGGGTTAAACAATTTTTTTTCCAACTGTTGTGATGGGTAACGTGCGATTACTAGCTAACATAAGTGATGAGCTCCAGGTGCTAACCAGGTCTAGGAAAGAATACAGAGTGCAGTTTTATGTGCTTTACCAAGACATGACTGCATGAACCTATCCCAGACTGTAATGAACATGTACACGAGTCTTATTAGATCGTAGTATATAAGCAACCATAGCAACCATAACTCAGTGGTTTCCTAATTTTTCTGTCTGGCTTTTCATCAACATCAATAAGGTCAAGATCCTGCAACTTTCACCTAAATGCTCTATTCAGATCATTTATTTTGCTTAAGCATTACCTCGTGTATTTATGCAGAACAAAATCAGGTCATCACTGCAAATGAGATCTATGTAACCAGCACCAGTAAAGCTTTAGTTAAATAACAGATACTGGACAAGGAACGGAGTACAAAAAAAAGCTGTCAGGTAATTTGTGAAACAAACGCCTAATTTTGGACACAAAAGGAACTGAATGTCCAGAAAAAAATGATGCAAAAGCTTCTGTAGGTAATGGAAAACTTTCCACATCCGCTACACAGAACAGTGAAAGGTTAAACATGAGATTGTTGCACAACAGACCATTTGTAAGCGCAGAAATGTTATGATAAATATTTCATTTTTCAGTTTATTTCACACACAGACAGCATCAGATGCTTGGATAAATAGGCCAGATGGGTAAAATCAACATAGTTTAAATAATGACTACTAATCCTCTGGTTCTGTTTCTAAAAATCTAAATAGTTTAAAGACTCTATAGGTGTTTTGGCCAAATCCTTGAATTTAAAGTGTGTTGTTTTTTCCCCACTTAGTTCCAACAAACCAAGCTAACCACTATTGAAAGGCTTCTGAGACAAACTTCCACTGTATTACTGGCTCAAAAAAAAACACACACACAATAAGACCCTTTGAAATGGTATCTCTGTCACACACGACCCTTGGATGTGTTCCAACCTGTTCCTTCCAGGATAAAGCCGATAAATAAGGAACAAACAGGCCATTCATCCTTAACAGTGGTTCAAAAGTTAACCTAATCCATAATACAACCAATAGAGGCAAAAAACCTGGCAGCACTAAATTAAAACAAAATCAATTTAGCTGGTTTTTGAAGAGTTTCTTTTAGTAATGTAACTAAAATATGATCTATTCTTGTCCATTTAATAGTAGCTGTCCTTTCCAGACTAAGACTGAAGAATAACATATGTCAAAAAGGAACAAATGAAAGGAAAATAAAAGTGTTTCTCACAACTCTGACAGAATTGCAGTTTCTTCAGGCTGATTGATGGCAATAATACACATCTTAAAGGGGACTGCAACTGCAGGACTACAGAAGCATAAAGCTGTCATTGCAACTTAAACAACAATTTCTGACCCTTTCGTGTTGAGATGATTTATGGTAAAAACATGAAACGTATTACATTATAGCATGATATGTTTTACTATTAGGCCTGCACAATTACATGTATATGATATATTTTATATGAAAACGTGGAATATAAACTATCCGTTTATTATTTCTCTGATCCACTGTTCTGCAGTGGATCAGAGAAATGTCTAAATGAGATTAAGTCACTTCATAGGAGAGACTGGGATAGTGATGGTTGGAGTGATTTCAGCAAAGTTAGAGAGATAAATACTGATTTTCCAGATCAATAACTTATCTGTGAGACATTGCCTCTACAAAACAGACACCTCATTGCAATCACATCAAGATAGACAGCAATCTACAATCACTTTTATCCTATGAACGAGTTATCCTCCGTGATGGGAGACATGTGTGCGGAGCCACCGTGCAGGGATCATCTGCAAAGAAGCTTCACTTTTTCTCATAAGAAACCTACTGGGAGGTTTTCTTCTCTCTGGTGTTTCTTTGTAAATAAATCAATCAAATCAAACAGTGTCAAAATGCAGAAGTGACCTCTGAACTGAGCACTGCCCGCTGGTGGATAAACTACCTTAACAAATATGGCAAAGTAAAAAACATGCAAGTAAGAAGGTGGTGATATAAGACTACATTGAAATGAGCATCCCCCATTTAAAAATTATAAATAGACCTTAATCTGACTACTTATTTGCAGTACAAAGTCAAGGCTCAGTGTTTGCAGGTGTGTTACTAAGCTGCACACAATCTAGGTTTTTGGGTCAATTCCTCATGCCCAAATGGATTCATTTTACCTAAACTGGATTTCACCTGGATAACATTCTCCTTGTCTGATTATTCTCTTTTTATCTTTGGGCAACAAAGCTCTTATATGTTTCTGCATTTATTTATTTATTTATTTTTTATTCTTTGCATTGGAGACTCAGGTTGCAAACTCTGATGGGTAGGATGAAATGTTAGTAGCAGGACTTCAAAAAGGAAACTTCACAGCACTGTGTTCCAGAAAATTACTGAATTTATCACAAACAACCACAATTATTAAATCCAATACTGAAATCAGTGAATACATTGTTTTAGGGGGGTCTTAAGAACAGTTTGAGTGGCTCAAGCTCCCCAAAACAGGCCTAATAATGACCACAATGATGGCCAGACCCCTTTACACATCTACCATCTAACAACATTGTAAGCTGGAAATGTTGATGTGAATGCAGCGTTTTACATGGAATATTTTGATGGTAGTTTATGGGACAGATGAGTTCATGTTGTAATTTTACAACTCCATCATGAGAATAACTGAGAAATACTTTATCGTTGTTCTAATTAGTTTTTTTTAGATATAAAGAAATAACTTTAAACTAAACTAAGGATTTATTCATGAAAACATGATAATATGTCAATGTACCAATATGTATAAAAGCTTGACAAAGATATTTCTTAGGCCCTGGTAAAGGACAGCTTAGCAGGGTCTTCACAGTGTTTTAGTGGTTATCACAGTAAGATCGGTGGTTTGTGCCTCAACTGGAGGAGGATGCGGGGGTTTAAACTAGCTTTTCTGTGGGATTAGTCATCGATATTATCAAATTCAGACTCCAATAAAAATACATTTCTAATTATTTACAACAAAACAGCCACAGTTTAAGAGACAGACACTGTCTCAGCATGATGTTTTTCTGGAAACAGAGCATGAATAGCTTCATTATTATGCTCCTGGATAATAACAAGACAGTGTTAAGTTTTTCCCACAGTTCTGAGAACTAATCTGCATTTTCTGTCGCCTGCTCTTCCAGATGTTTGACCTTACGCATCTCATTAGAATGATGGAGTGCAGATGTGGACTAAGCATTTTATAAATGGTTTATTTATATTCATTGCTCAAACAAATTTCTGTCTGTTTGTCAGAGTGTAAGCAGCCATGGCTTCAACAACCCAGCAGTACCTAAACTTTTTCTGTCAGGCTGTTCATCAACATCTATAATGTTAAAATCCAACACCTCTCACCTATAAATGCTCCTCAACTTGATGGCAAACTCATGCATTTATTCAGTACAATATCAGGTCATAATTGCAAATGAGAACTGGTTTATAATTGATCTTCTTAGTTAATTTAAGATGAAATAAAGAAATAGAAAGACTAAAAGTGGAATAATAATTTCAGTGCTAAATTTATCATTAAAAATACTCATTTGCTTTGAATGGAAGAAGTTACTTTGTCGGGATTTTCAGGGATTGGTTTAGATCTTAAATACTGGTTGCAGCAGACCTTTAGATCATTTTCAGGTGGATCAATATTTTGTTTTGAATGGGGAAACAGCAGAAAACCCAACCCAAATGGGTAAGATGGCGCTAAATAAAAGTTTTGCAAAGACATTTCCAAAATGCAACCAGTATCTCAGACTTAAACTGTTATCTCTGTGTTTGACCAGAGATAATGCCAAATAACTGTTCCTCTTTTGTAGAGCTGAAGCCTGCAGGGGGTTTTGCATTGAACAGTGTCTAAGTCTTATTTTCCAAAAACCCAGACAAGGAAAAAACTATGGAAATGCTTCTTTTTAGACAGAGATGTTTTTGTTTATGAGAGAAATGTGTTCCAGAGCCTAATGTCATCAGTGATTGCCTTCATGCATCAAAGAAGTCAATGTTCCAGTTCCTCATCTGTAGTTTTCTGGTGAATCATGTTTCTTTGTATGTCATCTGTAAGTGGCCTTGTATCTGTTTACCATGTTCTAAAGAGGCCTACTGTTTAAAACCTATGTGCCAGTTCATTATACTCATCCTCCCAAAACAAAGAGGTTCTCATGCAACAGCTCAAGCTTCGTGGATAGGGATCCTCATGTGAAAGCTATTGTGATGCTGTGCAACAAAAAAAGCTGTGTTGTCACATTACATGTCATTATCTCGAGCTGGAAAAAATACATGATTTTGACATGACTTGTTTTGATACAATTTACTGTTGTGGTTATGTCTGTCATCACATTGTGCAGCTTAGGGTTCAACTCTTTAGATGCTAATGCTTTTTAGTCAAAGTGTTTCATGCAGTGGCTCCACTGCACATTTGGGGAAAAGTGCTTGACAAATGCTTGCAGATCTTTCTATTTCCCCAAATATGTGGTGCAGATCTCCTTTAAGTGTGTTTATTTAAGGTTTGCCTCTGATTTAAAAAACACATCTGCAGTAGCTCAGTCATCCGTTTGCAAAAGAAAGGAAAACTCCCACATTACCAGTGTCTATGAATAGGACATGATTTTTTTTTGCTTCATCCAGTTCCTGAGCAAAACATTTGTCCGATATCTTAACACTAAGTTGCTCAAATCTTTTAACATATAAGGATCCCCCAAAATGTCATGTTTTGACAGTGACAGTCTTTAGTTTACTGAGGTGAGGTAAAAGTCATATTTGTAACACCACATTTACTCATCACTCTGTCACACTAATTTTTCAAAGATCATAAATATCCTAATTTAACCTCTGTGTTTATGCCTAGTATCCATCATAATAAAAGTCAAGTGGCCAAATGTAACTTATGTTCTTTTACTTCTATTTGAGATAATGGCCTGATAGCTCACCATGTCTCACATTGATTCCTTCAGTGGTCATCGGTGCATGGTGACACTGCACTGTAATTATTGGTTTTACACACCTAGCCGTACCACTCGTTTGTGAAGTGCTTTTGAACTGGTCAATATCAAAATTATTACAGTGGACTACTTTAATAAGGTTTTATAGTTCAATATGGACACTGCTGACTGTATGCATATCATCAGGACTGTATTTAGTCCTATATTGTTATTGGTGTGTTTTACGTTTTTTATGTTAATCCAGGTGTGTTTTAGACCAATCAGAAGAAAGACCAATGAAATTCATTTGATTTTCACAACTGTATTTTCAGCACCATGGACAGCACATGCCATGTGCTATGAGCCACACAAGAAAGAAGTGACCAGTTAACTTGTTTACTTTTTGTTGATGTTAAACTAGCTTTCCAAGCCTTTTTTAATAGTGGAAGTTAATTAAAGATCACATAATTATTCCATTTAAAAAAATCTGGTTGCAATACATAAATGAAAATTAAGGAAAAATTGAGCCTTGGCATTAAATTAACATTATCATTGGACTCATCAGGAGAGAGGTGTATGCTGATGGACAAGGAGCTGAGTTGAAAGAAGCGGTCAGACAGTTAACAAACACCTGATTTTGAACAGAAACAAGACAAAAAGAGCTGATTTTTCCAGAAAAGAAAGATGCACAAGCTGCTGAAAGTAATGGAAAATTATTCTCATCCTCTGCACAACACAGAGAATAAACAGCAGTGTTCAGTGAGAGGCTCTATAGAGTTTCTATTGAATCACGCAATTTTGAGATATTATAATCCCCATGAGATGGTTCTTATCAGCTGTGTACAGTGGTAGCAGAATGTTAATGATTTGCAAAATAATGATACATGATGTTAGACTTTGCTAATGTACTACAATGTGGCACTGACAGCTTTAACATGAGACTGTTTTTAATAGTTCAACTAATGCTCTGGTTCAAAAAGTCTAAATATTTTAAAGACTCCTCCCACAGCATTTGTTTTTGCCAAATCCTTGAATTTTTAAGTGTGTAGTTTTTTCCCTATTTGGTTCCAACAAACCAAGCTGACTATAATTGAGGGGCCTTGGAGAGGAACTTCCTCTATACTACTGGCTGGAAAGAAATACAAAGAGAAACCAATGAAATACCATCTCTGTCACACACGACCCCCCTGCCCTGAAGGATCAAAACAGATAATTAAGGAACAAACAGGCCATTCATCCTTAACAGTAATTCAAGAAAGAAATCTAAAAAACAAAAAAGGACATTTCTGAGAAAGTGTAGGCTACACAACTGCACTGGCATTTCCTGCCATCTATTCCTACAGCTTTTGAAACACTTCTTCCACGCCTCAGTTGAATGACAGGGTGCAGCTGTGGACTGATTTTATCAGATTTTTTTTATTTTATTTTATTTTTTATATAATATCTATTTAATGTTTATGGATTGTTTATTTTAATGCAAAATTAAGTCTGGTGTGCTTCATTGTGTGATTTAATGTTTCAAAAAACAAAGTTCTTTGTGAACATCGATGCGTAAAAGTAATAAAACAGGTGAATAACGAATTGTAACATAACTCTAAATTAATACGTGAAATGTGGGTTATAAATAAAAAGTTACAAGGCACTTTGGCAGGTGATGAATAATTGATGCGTCTTTAACAAAACATGCTATAAGAGGACATAACTGCGACTGCGCTGAAGATGGGCGGGACTTTAGTTTGATAGACATAGCATGTGGCCAATCACAGACTTTGAGTGTAGCTACTATTAGCCATTAAAAGGACAAGGATGCTGGGAAACGTGAATTGAGTTAAATTTGAATAACAGGCAGTAATATTCAGAGAAAGTTGTTGTTGTTTAGCTTTTTAAAAATGTTAAAAGGAAAACTATTTAAAGAAACATGTTCAGTTAAATTGTATTAAAAATTACTACTACAATTTGAAATTCCTTCTGGGATCAAAAAAGTATTTTTCATTTAATTTCATTTATTAATGTTCTACAATATTTAACCTGTCCAGGGTATACTCTGCATCTCATTTGCTAATTGCTAGTAATTGCTCCAGCTGTGGTTGGAAATATTCATTTGAGTACTCGGGTCCTAAATGTTCAGTTTATAACAGCAAGTGTCTGCTTTATGCAAAAACATCTATGGTTAAGACTGAATCTAATTTCTGTCTTTGGAGTTCAGGGCCCTGCGGGAAATTCTTCTCCTGCTAAAGCAGGAAATGGCCCACAGGGCACTTGGAGATTAAGCTGGATAAAGTTGCACAGCTTTTATTCAAAGGTTGGAATAACATCAGGAGTGAATTGCAAGACCCCCACATTTGGGCCTCTTTCTCATAAACCAGACCTGTAATGACTTTCTAGGAAAGAAGATTACAATAGTGGAACAGGCTTTGGACAAAGTATAAAAACATTATTTAAGAAAAAACATTCTTTTGTTATTGCACATTTGTCTGACTGTCTAATGCTGCCTGGCCTGTGATGGAGAAATAAGTCAAAGGCAAACAAAAACAAAGGATATTCAGTTTGCTTCTTCTTTACAGTGATTCATTATCACTGAACCCCCTGGTGAAATGTCTGCATCATTATCAAAACATAATTAATTTGGCTGAAACAACCAAGGTGTTAATTTGTTAATCAAGCCACAGAAAGAATCCTGTGGGGGATTCTTGGTAGCAGGAAAAAAAGCTGGCTCCAGAAAAGATACGATAAAATTTAAAAATGAGATTTTCTTTTGGTCAAAAACAAACTTACCTCCTTAGAAAAGCAATCAACTGAAGCATTGTTGGACTGAGCTCAATTTCTGGTATAGACGAGAGTGAGTAAAACCAATAAAGAGTACAAACATAGACTTTATCTTAAAGAATGTTTTATTAATCATTTTACAAGCATCTGGCTTCTAAAACAAAATTTACAGCAAAGAAGGGATTAACATTATTGGAAAAAAAAAGGGAACTATAAAGAAAAAAAGATCCATCAACAATGTCATTTGTTCATTTTTAATAAATTGTCGATGTAGAAAAGTGATGGATGGATTATTTAAAGACCTGCCACAGATTACCGGAAACGCTCTGACACTGGTATGTGGTTCCAAAACATGACGTAACAAAACGGATATGAAACAGCAAGCCTTCTGAAATATTTGGCTTTAATAAAACTAACTTTTCAGAAATATTGGGTCTCAAAATGATGATTATCAAACATCTTTGTTGACCAGATTTTCATTGTCACATCCTTCACATAAATGAATGAATCCTGTGCGTCTACTCCAGCCTTTGGAAAAAGGATTTAAAGGGTACGGAGTCTGCTGCAAAATGCATGACTGTTGTTACAAATAAAGAGGAATGCTGAACAAAAATGACTGAAAAGATGTTTTTTTTTACACAGCTGTTTTAAATACAAAGCATCAGAGAAACTCTTGGATGTGTTACCATGCTGTTCCAGACTGGCTAAAGGAGCATAACCCAGCCAGCCTACTGTTCTTGTCTCACAATACATCACAGAATAACCTGTTACAAAGTCAGAATAATGAAATCAGTCACCACCTGTTGACCAACACGTTAATTCTTGTCGCATATCATTTACCTGATGATGTTTATATTCACTTTGCTGTGACACATTATATTTCTGGTTCCTTTCCAGTTGTTTTTGTTTCTCTTCTGAAAAAGCTCAAACCTGAGATCATTTCAGGGTCTGCTATGATCAGAGACAACACGTCCTCAAACTCCCCATCTTCTTGGTGATAAAATGATGGCGTCTTTCTTATTTGGGTTTCCTCTTACTCTTCTCGCCTGAGTCTTTGTTTTTCCTACTGGCTTTAATCTCTGCTTCCCACTGCTTTTTCACCAGAGTGTACAGCCTCATGGTGGCTTGGGCATCCTGGACCTGGAAAACACCAATAATCCTCTGTAACGTTTGGCAACAGCAGACGTGTTTAGGATAGTTTATATCTTGTTTCGTTGGAATGATGACTTACAGATGAGTGTTCGCCCTGCTGAACCTTCACATGGAGGATTTCTCTACAGAGGACTCTCAGCGCAGGGCGGCCACTCTGAAAATAAAAAGCATTGGATTTCAGATCTTACATGGCAAAAAGCATTTTGGTGTCTTGTTCTTAAAGTCTCTGCGTTTTTAGTGGATGTGTGATTATACTTACCCTGACAATCTTTTTAAAGGGTTTATACTTCTGAGTATCCCGGATTTTCTTTTTCGGATGATCCAAAAGAAGAATCTGAAACCGTTTTCACTGGTTAACACTGCTCGTGTAAAGAGGTGTTATAAATGCTCCGTTAGTTACAGTAAGAGTTACCTTTAGGTCATTATGTATAGCATGTCCAACCACAATCCTCCCTTGTAGAATCTCAGCGACCTCCCTCTGCACAGTTTGTATATCCTCCCCTGTAATGACATCAACAGGATAAACACATGTATAATAAACAAAAATGGACAACAATGTTAAGGTGGTAAACCACAGCTCTTCTCACGCTCAAAGCTTTTGCATTCTCCATTACAACTCACCATCTTTGATGTCCTCTGGACGGATGCCACTGACTGCTGTCCTGTAATCCGTCACCTCCTCTGTGGGCTTCACGTATTTGTCGTAGATGCATTTTCCAAACTGGTTCACAATAGACACACGAGCCAAGATGCTGTCCTCTCCATCAATCCCGACTCCCACCATCTCACAGTCAATGGCAACAGCTCTGGTGAGGCTAACAGCAGCGAACAACCAAGCGGGTCATAACAGTGTCTACACTACTGAGCCTATCTGATAAGAGGAACTAAGTCTATGTGATCTGGACCAAAACCTTTTTTCAGCTGTGAACACTGGTTTCCTACAGCCCTCAATAAAGCTACATAAGTTATGATATACTGACAAGCTGCAGTGTTATAAAAACAGGTTACTAATAAACAATTCATTATGAAACGTCTCATTTATTATGAAGTTGCCGGTTCCCAGACGCACAATTAGAAATGTGCAACACCAGCTCTTAAATAACATGTTATGACGTTTACAGCCAGTCACAGAGGTGTCAGCATAACTAACTGCAGTAGTTTACATTTTAGACGGTTGTATTTGACCTGGTACAGTACAGTTATGTCTTAATGAGATGGATGGATGAAAGGATTCCTGTATTCATTCATTATTAAGGCAAAAAAATGAGCAGGCATTTCTTGGAAACGTTAATAACACAGTTTAAGTATTTAAACCACTAAAAGTACTTCATTCAGAGCGATTTGTAGTGCAAATGTACTCAGTAAAACTGTCAGTCAAATAAATAGCAGTAGCCTAATCTGTAATTACAGTGAAAACCCTGCAAATAAATTTTACAGTGATATAAAACTCTGAAGTTAACGCTTTATGTTGTTTTACTTATGAACTAAAACTGCAGAACCCTAATGATGTATGCAGTACAGACCCGTGCTTCTATAATTGTAATAAATATATAGCTTAAATTTATCAAAACATTTGTAGTTTTATTAGTTTGTCAAAATTAAACTAAATAATGCAATAATACCACCTTTATGCTGTTTTCTTATCACATTAAACACATTAACAACTTTTCTCTTTTTGGGTTGCCTCATACATCTTCTATCTCCATCCTCTGCATCATCTCCTCTCACACAAACTGCCTTCACATCTTCCCTCATAAACCTTCCTCTATTGTCTAACAGCTCCAACCTCTGCATTCTACCATCTATACATTCGCTATCCCTCCTCAGTACATGTCCAAACCATCTCGGTCTGGTTTCTCAGACTTTATCTACAGAACATTTAACGTGTCCCTCTGATCCTACCCATTTGTAACACACCTAGATAGAAGCTCAACATGCAAGTCTCTGCTACCTCAAGTTCTGCTTCATGTCTATTCTTTGTTGCTACTGTCTCTGAACTTTACATCGCTGGCCTCCCTGGTTCTTACCTTTCCTCTCACTCTAGCTGTTACTCTTATCTCACCTGACACTTTCCTCCACCCTTCCAACCTGCTTGTCCTCGCTTCTTCACCTCTTTTCCACACTCTCCTTTGCTCTGAATTGTTGATTCTAAGTACCAAAAATCCTCCATCTTTTTTTTTAGCTTTACTGCATGTAGCGTTGCTGTTCCACTTCCTTCCTTTTAACACATCTATTCTGTCTTGCTTCGACTTACCTTCATCCCTCTCCTTTCCAGGGTATACCTCCACCTCTCCAGCATTTCTTATATGTGCTCCCTGCTCTCATTACAAATTGCAATGTCACCTGCAAACATCATTGTCGTCTAACTTCGTCTTTCAGACTGTCCATCATCATTGCTAATAAGAAAGGGCTCACCGCTTATCCTTGATGTAGTCCCATCTCCTCCCTGAACTCCTCTGTTGTACCGACACACTTCACCCCTGTCCAACAGCTCTTCTCGTGAATTTCCTGTACAAGTCTAACATACTTCTCTGTCACTCCAATCTTTCTAATGCAGCTTTACAGTTCCTCTCTCGGCACCCTGTCATAGGCATTCTCCAAATCCACCAAGAAACAATGCAGATGCCTTCATCTTCTCTGTACATTGCATCTATAGTGATCTCTCATGGTACAAAACCATACTGGTGCTCAAAAATACTCACTTTCCTACTTCTATCACTCTCTTATAAATTCATTGCATGACTCATAAACTATTCTCCAGTAAGTGAGTACACAAGCTGTATTAACCCTTTATGGCCTGATGTCACATATTTGATACATACTGTTTCTGAGACATGTTGCATCACTTTATGACAGAAACTTCACTCATAATGTTGTTGTTTACCACGATACTGGTCTCCTTGACCCTGGTGACCACCAGACAGCAGGAGATTATACTGTAATAATTTTTACTTATTCCATGGTAATAAATAGTAAATATATGGAATAAATAAATAACCTAGTCTTTTCAGATTTAGTTAAAGGTTCAAATAAAGTTCTTAGATTTAAAAAATGAGATGTCTCTGTCCAGTTACTCTCAATTCAGGCATTAAGGGATTAAAAACTGAATTTGGCACCATCTCTGCGAGAGAAGCTAAATTTTGGCATGTAGGTGCCTTGTCAAAGCCGTGAACTGAATCCACCAAAACTACTTTATTTTCCTTGTTTAAAAAGATTCTGACCGTTTTCCAGCTTTACATTGACAGAATGGCTGTAAGATGACCCCGTAGTTACACAGGGATAAGGGTTAAAAACAACCGCATATATTATCTTGGGACAGCTTGCCCATACAACACAGCATCACGATAGGAATATGACACACGATTGACTAAATAGCTAAAATACCATCTGACAGGTTCACTTATTTGTGAAGTCATATTACACTTTTATACATTATCATGGACTACCTTTCTCTATATGGCAGAAATTCTCTCAAAAAAACATTGAAGCCATAAAAAATCAAACTAGAGGCACCATGATTAAGTACATAAATAAGGATGGTTTGACTCAGAGGAGTTGTTCTAAATAACAAATTCAGAATAATGAAAGCTATAATAAATATGGCGGGATTTTATGCTATAAGATCTATAATTACAAGTATATTTTGTTTGTTTGGCATGCCATTTAATTTATTCATTTAAACACTTAAACTCAAAACAGCTTTTTTTATCAACTAAATCAAGGGGATGACATGAAAATGTTTGGTGAGAGTGGAGAGTTTGTCAGTTAACATATCACATAATTAGACCCTACTTTCTCCTGAATCTATATTCATTACAGAGTAAGCATATCTCACCACTCACCCCTCAAAAGCCTTCTCCTTAACCAGAACACTCTCCGGGTTTGTGTACTTCTGCGTGCCCTGCTTCTTCCTCATGATCTCTGCTGCTTCTGTTCCCATTGCTTCCTCAATGTCATCTGGGTGTACATCATCAAACCAGAGGTCCTCCCTGTAACAACATGGCAATATGAATTTACCCCCAGACTTATTTTAAACTAATATCAATAAAAGTATATGCTGTGTACATACTCTGTAGGTTTATGCTTTGCATCTACAAGCTTCTTCTTCTTGGCTGTTTGTTCACTGTTTGGCTTTGCCCTGTCTTTTTTTCTTTTGGGGGCAGCAGGCTGCTGTGTGTCTGAGACAGAAGCCTTTAAGGTCACACCAACCTCCTTGGGAACAGTACTGTGAGGAACAGGTTTGTGCTTCACTTTTTTCTCAGTCTCTGTCTTGCTAGGAGGTCCGCTTTTCATAGAAATCTGCTGCGAAATATGTCCTTTAGCCTTCTTCGGTAAGACACCATTCTGAGGTTTTGGTGTCACATGATGCTTCTTCTCTGGTTGACTTGTTTTAAGGATCTGTTGAATAAACTGTAATTATACCACATACTTATACACATGTAAGTCAGTTTGAAGCAAAGACAAACCTCTTGTAATGTTTTCCAATTGGCAGAAAACTGCTTTGGATCCTCTGGGGGTGCAATCTTCTTTGCTCCAGTTTGTTCTTTGTGTTTGTCTGGAGTTGTCTTCTGTAACTTTTGTTTTTTCCAATTTTGTCTCACCCAGAACTTCTTTTTTTCTTTTGATAAAGTCTTTTTTGTTTCTGCAGCAGAATGTGTTTTCTTTACCTTTACTTTAGACATTATTGTCATTCTTTAAATATAAATCTGTTGTGAGGTTGTCAGCCACGCAGACACACAGGTCTCCGTCACCACGTTAGCAAACAACGTGCCAAAGTAACAATTTAATTCTCACCTGAAAACTCTCTAATGAAGATTTATATTAAAATAATATCAAAACAAATATATTTTTCCAAATACTTCCCTGTACATCAGGAAAATCTGGTCCATTATTACTTTCAGGTTCTCAGAAGCCATGCTGCAATGTATATTTCCTAAACGTGCAACATTAAAATGTGTCCGAACAATGCATGAGTTCGCAGTGTAAGTCCGTCCACTCAGATAGAAAGCAACGACAAAATTAAGCTGTATTTACATGGTAAAACATAAAATATGAACAACGTACGTATATGTATTTCTTACAGCCAAAAAAGTAATACATTTGGTGATTTTATTATACTTGCTGTAGCGGAACACAAATATTCTTTAGCGTTTTATACCGAACTGTATTAGCTGATGAACTGACTTTAGTGTTGATAGTTTTCGATGAGCAAAAGGACTCGGTGACTTTTTTATTTCATAGCTTGGTTTACTGTAGGTAACATTTATTTATGCGTTTCACATATGAAACAAATGTTTCTTGTACACGCAGGGAAGTCGACCGTGAGAAATCGGAAAGTAATTTGAAAGACATTTACGGAAATCCGACTTTTCTCAGTTAGGTTTTTATTTAAGGAATCAAATAGGAATTGAAAGGTATGAAACTCAAAAACATATTTAGTCTGAGAACTATTGTTTAATCTGTTTTAAATTCATAACCGACGTGTTTCTGGTTGGATTTCAGATAATGGTTGAAAACTCTCCATCTCCTTTGCCCGAGAGAGCCATTTATGGGTTTGTTCTTTTCCTTGGCTCTCAGTTTGGCTTCTGTAAGTGAGCTTTTTTTCCCCACTTTCTCACACATGCGCGCGCACACACATTTATAGAGGATTGTTGTTGCTTCACTTCAGAAGATACATTGTCAGTCAAATAGCTTCAATTGCAATGTAGTTATTTAAATTATAACAAGTTGAATATTATAGGATTCAGTAGGAAATGATTTATTGTTCATGGTATTGCTGCAAATAGTACGCTTTGCTTCAGATATCATGAGAGTTCATTTAGATTTTTATTTTCCCAACACAAAAGAAAAGAAGAAAAAACTAGTAACACCACATAAATTAACACATTTTGGTATTCAGTTCAAACATTAACAGGACACATGTAAGACTGTATATGTGTGCCATATTTGATGGAAAAAACTGGATGTGGATCCTGTTTTATATAAAATGAAATTATTTCAAAGTTGGATCATGGCTCACTTCTGGAAGTTAATTATTGCAAACTCGTAAACATTCAGAAATGGTGATAATTTAAAGTAACTTGCCAATAAATAACAGCCTTGAATACTGTGGTCCTGAATAATCCTGATAACTACATTTATCATATTTTTTCCACAGTTCTGTACTGTCTGTGGGCTTTTGTACCAGAGGAGTGGCTTCATTCAATAGGACTAACTTATTGGCCTCAAAAGTAAGGAAAATACGTTATTCAGACGTTATAAGTAATTCAAACAAATTCTGTCTTGACTGTTGAATCAGCTGTAACTGAGAAAATACTCTTGTGTTTTAAAGGTATTGGGCTCTTGCAATACCAATCTATTTGTTGGTCACATTAGTGGTGTCTTGCGTGGTGTTGTTTGGAGTGAACATGAACAACACAGCCCCATTGAGCTCTGTGGACAATATCACAGGTGAGTTTGGACGGAAATGCAACCTTAGATAAATTATACATGTATATGCTTGTAAAAATGTACTGCATTCACTGCTAATAATACTACTGCAACACCAGATGCCACTACACAGTAATCAGGGTTGCAGTTGTTTCCTCTAGAGGTCAGAAAAGTAAAGATAAGGTTTATATAAGAAATTCTTAAATAGTCAAAAATAAGAGGAAGCAGTTTAGTGCTCGATAGGATGTATTGTCTGTTACAATCTAATGAAAATAAATATGACTCAATGTCTGAAATGTTTCCAGACAACACAACTTTCTCAAATGTCTTCTTTGTATCAAAGATGTGTATGCCTTAGGCCAGAGGACAGAGCACCACAGGAAGGGAGGAATACCCCAGCTGAAGGATGTCTCCATCAGTGAAGTCAACAAAATGTTCTATTTATGACGCAACACATAACAAATGATGTTGCTAATTATGTTCTGTAATCCTTACTTTGTGTTTAAAGAAACTGGATCTTGGTTTATTTGTTTAAAAAATGTAATAACTTGAATCATCTGTTTTTGCAATGTTTTATACACCTGTCTTCCACTTTTTATTTGAATATTTTTAGTTTCATCGGGTAACATTTTAAAGCATGTGAAAGTGATTTTCCTAATTCTAAAATACATTTAACAACGTCCTGTGATACTGTTTTTACAGAGTAAGTTCAAATTGGCCTACTTTATAAAACTGTGACAATGCAGGGTGAGGTGACGCCATGTAATCTTTTGATACTGTTTTATATCATAAGTATTAATTAGTTACATGCTTACATTTTAATGTTTAAATTCACTGAATTAGTTAATCTACTTCTCCACATGTTGCTCTAATCAAGTCCAACTTTATTTCTAAAGCACTTTTTATGCCAGAGGCAACACAAAGTGCTTTTCCATGATAAAACTAGGCCATGCATATTAAAATAAAACAAGCCTTCACACATCAAAATAAATAGTAAAGCTAAACTCCCATCACATTCTCTTTTACACGCAGGCACAAAGGAAGTCTCTTAACTGAATCTAAGTACAAATATATGATAAATAAAATACAAGTAATGTATAATAAATGCCCCTGGTGCAACACGCGTGACTCAAATCACATCTGACTTTGTTCAGGTGCAGCAGAAAAATTCCTAAGATTTGCGGCTGGTCTGCAGGAACTATTGGAAGTATTAAATCTGACCAGCAGGGGTCAGCAGTGCGCTGTGGCGGCAGCGCCGACTCCGTAAATATTACAAGAAGAAGAAATGATGTTTTGGCTGTGAACTATTGTTTCACCCTCATGTATTTTCTTTGTTGTTTAGATATCATTGACACTTTTTATTACAGTTTGGTGTGTGTTTCACATATTTCTACTGTATTTGTAATGAAATGGCCTTTGCGGTGCCGGTGTGGCTCGCGGTCCAGGAAGAGCTTCTCGAATATGAGGAGGCAGAGGAAGAGCATGAAACTCCAAGCTGCTTCGACAATTTCGACGATGCATCTTTGTTTGAGTTGTTCCACCTCACTAGACCCTGCATATCCTTCATCACAGACGCTGTCCGCATCCGTTTGAAGGCGGTCGCCGTTAAGAAAACTCTACCCTCTGTGGACGTTATGGTCATGGTTTCGCTGAACTACTACGCGCTCGGAGCTTTCAGCTCCTCCGTCCTGCAGAACGCAGGCATGAGCCAGCCGATCAGCTTTCCTAATGTTGTCAACACAATCTCTGGAGTCATCGCAGGGATGTCCGATGTTTTTATCTCGTTCCCCCTCACTGTCGACGCCAGAAACAGAACCGCTGCGAAGATGGAGGAACTCTGCGGCATTCCCAAAGTTTTAGGTGTACTGGCTCCAGCCCACTTCAAGATCCGAGCTTCTCCTTACGAGAAAGACTCATTCAAATCTTTTATCAACGCCTTTGGATACACATCAGTCGTTAGTCAGTTCATTTGCGACTGTGATGGGAACATACTGAGTGTTGAAAAGTGCTGTGTGGGAAGCACGTCTGAGCAGGAAATGTGGGACTCGTCGTTTAAGGGGAGAGAGGTGGAGGAAGACCTACATGGACCATTTTGGTTTGTTGGTGAGAAATAGAAAAGACATGTTAATTGAAAAACAAGAATTACAGATTATACATGCATCGACTTGTAATCGAGCTCATTTGAAACAACATAAGTCATCATGGGAAACGTACCCAGCTATCTAGTGAGGTCTTATCCAGACAAGCTGCAGGATCCATCAAATATCATTGACAGCTTTGGTTAAATCAGTGTGAGAGGTACTGAAAGTCTTTATTTCAAAAACCCCAAAACAACTTTATGCACCAAAGCCAAAAACAGACCTTTTATTTGTTACATTATTTGAGCTATTAACTTTGAAAAAGACCTGAGTGGTGTTAAAAAAAAAAAAAAAAACAAAGTGGTCTTTAACTCCCAAAGGGTAAGAAAATAAGGGACATTACTGGTACAGAGTAAACACACTGGAAAACCAAAGATCAGTTAATCCAAGTGTAGCTAAACTGTGGTTCTGTTTTATTCATCAAACCCATCCACCCATACATGGCTAACCACACTGGTTAGACAAGAACATAACTGACTGAACAAGTAGAGAAGCATTTTTGTAATCTTCTGTGTTTCAGTGAACTGATCCATTTCTCAGCCATACTCTGCTAAAGTCCAGTTTATATATAAAATCTATAACGGCAACCAAAAGCGTTTTACAGATCAAACAGAATATGAATAGACACAATAATCTAAATACAATAATCTAAATATAAAAGCACATTTGCAAAGGAGAATATGGTAATTAAAGGCTTCAACTTTAGTTTCCATGCTAATAAATTTGAGAAGTTATCAACTTGCTTAGAAAACTTACAAAACCATAATGTAAATAAATGTATAAAATATTTTTGTAACAAAATGACAGGTTCTAAGGTTAAAACCGAACTTCCACATTAGATCTTACTCACAACTTTGCTGTGCTGTCACAATTCATAAGCACGTCTTTGTCAATTTTGCTGCTTTTTCACTAATTCATAGGAACGTGCAGATTTTCCTTTGCATGGTCTACTGCTTCCTCTGCATCTTCATCCATACATGTATAATTCTTCTTGAAAAGGAAGAGAAGACTTAGCGAGGCTGTTTTGATCCAAAAGTCACAAGATTGATTTATTAGACGTTTTTTCCCTTACTGCCTTTAAAATAAATGTTTTAATGGTTTGTATCTGTGACGCTGCATTAATTGCTTTCTTTTGTTTCTTTAAAGGTGGGAGTGGTTATCACCTTAGCAAACACGTCTTGACTCCAGTGTCAAACCCTTCAAATGACAGCGAGGTCCGTTTCAACAAAGCCCATGCGAAGATCCACGAGATCATGCAGTCAACACTTGGATGTATAAAGAGGCGTTTCAAGTGCCTCATGCAACTCGGTTTTGCTGAGGAAGGCTCTTTAAACAAAAAGTCAAACACTATCAAGGCATGCAGCGTTCTGCACAACATCGCTAAAAAGTTCTCTGTCCCCTCCCTGCCTGCAGATGGGAAAACCGAGCCCCCATATCCAGGCAAGCTGCAGTTGGCGTCGCTGGAGGCAGACACCGAGGCACTAGAAGCCAGACAGGAGCTTATAGACAGGAACTTCTTTGTTGTCTCCAATAGCGCAGAGCCGTCAGGTAGTGGTACCACTAAAGAGGATGTGTAAGCACAGTGGTTATGCTACCTACCACACAGGCAAAAAGACTGACACACTCTTTTACACATGAAGGTCAGGCCATGAACACAAACCAGAGCATACACTGCCATTTTTTTAATAGTTTGATGCATAGTTTGTGTTTGGTCCTTTTTAGTGTGAAGACATGGGATTGCACGCTGAACTTTCTTTGTATTTAATTGGGAAACGTCATAAAGTGCACCGATATTTTTCCGAATAGCTCTGTGACGCGTCCTGAGATGACAAAAAGTGTTGTTATACAAATAAAAATGAATGAAAAATATTTTATTTCCTGTACAAATAATTATTTTCAACTAAATGTTTATTATTGACAAATCTTAAAACATTCTCTAGTCATCTGGTGTGGTCTTTTTTTCCACCATCATAGTTATAACAGCACACACTTTGCAGACAAGAAGAACCAAAATAATCAAGTGATAAAAATCTCAAAAAGGCTTCCTGCAAGTGTATTTAATATTTGGTACATAACAAGAATCTTAATGTTACAAATAGTGCATTAAAGACTGAGTGCTTGTTAGGCTTGTGCGTTTTTATCAACGAAGCTCACGGAGGGCAGTGGCGTTGACATATATCATGTCCGTGTTCTCGTATATGTGCTCATCTGTCATCATGGTTTGCGGCAGACTGTCCATGATGCACTGGTGCAGGAAAACATACTGGGACTGAAAAGAAATGTAAAAAGTTCTGGTTATCTGAAATGCATAACTTCCTGGATGCAGTGTGCCCTCTATTCTTCCTTTTGTGCAGAATTGCCACAGAAATGTCTTTTGAACAAGGCTGGTGTTTGCATCCATAATTCATCAAAAAGAATAAAATTATTCATATTAACAAAGATATGAAGAAGTTTAGTAAATACTAATGGCACAAACTGCAGGTTAATGTTTTACTTCAGGAAATGTTTTGTTATAAACAGAAGAAAAGTGGATTTACTGGCATGAATAATCAATAAAATACATCTTTATCAAAGATATGATTTAGGTCGTGTTAAATATTCTATCTGTACATGTTGGAGCTCAAAATCAGCCACAGAAAACTCATTTTTTTCATAAATATGCGATATAGGATGGTGAAAGTGCTTAGATTATATCCAAATTGTTCAAAAGGTGGAAACTTAAAAATGAATCAGCCTGGAACAACTTATTTCCATATTTTATTTTAAGGTTAAGTGGTTTCTAATCTGTCTGCAGTAGACTAAATATCCCAGCACCCATTCTGGTGAATCCTGGAGGTATTATAATGTAGAAAGTACGTTAAAAACCTACCAGAAAGGGGCCACAGGAAAGCAAATTTTTACCATATAAAATCACATAAACCAAGATTTCCATAGCAGTTAAAGCACAAGTTAAAAGTAAAGTTTAATTTAATAGTTCACTGGTTTAGTAGCAGTTTATTACTAACCAGAGAACCGTGCATATTGTGTCCTGCTGCTGACTGCATAACTAAAAATACCAACTACGAGGATGCTGTTACTGCTGGACTCAGCTTAACATTGTAAATGTGCAATACATTGTCATCAAAGTGCAATAAAGCAAGAATATGAACAGAGAAAATGATAAGGTATAAGGTCTGGTGTAAAGGTGGTGTAACCTTAAATTCATTCTGAATTTCTTAATTTTACTCAAACCATTGAGGATTGTTTTTGTTGCCTTACTTTTAGTTCTTCGCTTATTTTATCCCTAATTCTCCAAGCTAAGACTGAAATCAGTCTACGGCAGGTAAAAACACTAACTGCTAAGGAAATTAAAAAACATAAACAGATTAAGAAATAACCAGTTTCACCTCCGTCTGCACCATGTATGGTCGGTTCAGTCTCATCTTGTGCACAAAGCCATTGATGCCCACTGCCTGTTCCTTCTCTAACTGTTGAAGCAGCACATCCAGGGCGATGATGGTGCCTGTTCTCCCCACACCAGCACTAATGAAGAAAACAACACAGCACAACATAGATCATCAACTCCTCTTTCAAAATACCCATAGCTTACTCAGTCCGTAGTTTATTTGACTTAACCTGAAGTAGTCTAATCTCCCAAACAATAAAATCATTGATGCAAAGGAGGCTGCATCAGTAATCTTGCATCAATAGGAAATTTAGTTGATAGTTTAAGGACAGATAACTTGACAGAAAAGCTTTGTGTAACATCCTGTCCTGCTGTATTAAAAAGCTAATATATCTCTGAAGACACCATAAAGTTTAATGGATATTTGGGCACTGTTGCACACAGATAGATACATCATGAAAACATCAAGAATCATGCATATCATTGACACCATTTCTTCCTTATTATGGCATTTTAATTTGAAGGTTGAGACAATATTGCTGCAAACAGGCGATCCATTACAGATTAAACCACATAAGGAGCCTATGTTTTTTTTTTTATCTTTATCTTCCATTAAGCAGAATCTTTTTTAATGATGGTTTTCTATTCTTTACCTGCAGTGAACCATGGTAGGTGCTTTAGTCCCTTCACTCTGAATGTGCCGTCTCACCAGCCCTCGGAAATGGATCAGTACTTGAGTGTCCTGAGGGACACCATGATCAGGCCAGGCAGTGAAGTGGAAATGCTTTACTGTACGCTTCTCTGAGGTGTTTTTCTGTAAACAGGGTATTATAAGTGCAGGAAGATCAGCTTGGGATTGCAGATCTTATGATATGTTTACCATCCTGATAAATAATATTCATCAATCATAATGTTAGAAAGTAATAGTTTGATATTAGCAGCTAAAATCCACCCCTGACACAGCTCAGTGTTTTATTGTAAAACTTAAAAATGAATGTTTTGTACATTTTTCACAGTGAACTCTCTTAGTGTCCAGCTGGGCTCCTGTTGCTCAGACCTGACGGTGACCAATAGCTCTCCATATGAGCACGGGCTGCTGTCTCTCGGCCAGTATTGTTCACACTTAGTCTAAACAAAAAAAAAGAAGAAGATGTATTACATTTCGATTTCCATCCTACGACGCAGTAAATACAAGCTAATCTTTCATCTGCATTACTTCATTTTAAATAGCGGTACACACTTCCTTTATATTCTGTCAACAAAACATTAGAAATCTCCCAAAAACATACCCGTCCTGCTTCAGTACAGTTAGTTACCATGACGATACCCTTCACATTTTGTTCCCAAATCATTCTCCAGAAATCATTGACTGTGGCAGGCAGAGGACCCTGTGTTGCAATGTACTCTCTCTTACTGTTGTAGCCCTGAGGAGAGAAGGGTTACCAGGTAAATCCCATTATTAAGTTAGTCTGTAAGTTATAAAATCTACTAAATGATTGCCAGTGATTAAAAAAAACCCACAGGCATGTAGCTGGCATTTATATAGTCTAAGATCTCACTGGGAGTTGATGTGTTTAGCTTTACCCGACACCAGTCATCTAGCATGAGAAAACAGAAAATGCAATGCAAAGTTTTAGAAAAACAAAAACACCCACAGGCTGACACTACTGTTCTGGAAGCACGGTGTAACGCTTACATGGCAGAACGTTGGTGAAGCGATTCTTCGCCCTGTTCTCTGGGAGAGTTGCAGCTTTGCGTGTCTGATCAGTGCCAACAGGAGCAAGTTCCTACATGGATGTGGTCAAAGACGTGTCGTTAAATTTAGCATAGATAAATGGTTCACTGCACAATGTGGCTCTAAAGATAATTTTTAAAAAGTTGGAAAAAAGACAGTTGCGTATGATTGTGTACCTCATATTCTTGGCTGAAACCTCTGTTTTCATCTAAACTTAACTGATTGAAGTGGTCAGGAAAATTGGCTATAGAAATAGGTCTGAAAACAGGAAAAAAAAAAAAGCAAACAGAAATAGTTTTTTTTAATTAAACAAAATGTGTTTTGCACAGGTAAATTTCAATGTACTTATACTTTAATCTTATATATGATGCATTTTGCATGCAGGGTTTGTCATCATGAGTGGCTGACAGCCTAACACGGGAAGGAAAACATTTATCCCATAATGAAATTGCAACTGAAAAGATGATGAAACCCGTACTTCTCCTTTGCACTTGATGCTCTGGACGGACCAATGATTGACTTTTTTCTGTGAAAAGGATAAAAAAAACATCATTGTACCAAGAAATATTTGGGGATCAATCTGCAGAGATCTGTCATTAAATGCCACTAACCTGATAATATCTGGTCTTTTAAGGAAAATAAAGACAGCCACAAATATCAGGATGACAAAAAGCAACACACCAAAAAATGATCCTGCAATAACTCCTGCAAGAAGAAAGGAGTAATTCAATTTTTTATACCCATTAATAAGGTTTGTAAAAATGCAGACTGGGGCTGGGTTAGCACAACACAAACACTATCAATGACCCTTTCTCAATTCAGAGACTGCATACTTCGAAGTGTGGATTTGCAGACCGCGTACGTCATACTGGCGCGCCAAGTGCCGTTCCAAATCGAAGAGTGCTTCAGATGCAAACGCAAAATTCACAGACTTCAAATGCGCGCTTCGGAAGGATCAGAGCTAGCTTAAAACAAGTGTTCATGCTATGTATCGTTCGCGGTCTCAAAATCCCCAGAATTCATTGCGCGTCAGAT
>JBAMIG010000023.1:11104929-11117602 GCA_037177335.1 Kiunga ballochi | reverse complement strand
TTCCAGTCTGTATGTTGAAATGTTCTTAACCTTTTTCCACCTCAGAGTTATACTGGTTTCATTCTGGGTCACCACATTAACAGCATCTACATTTTCTGGGGCTGGAAGAGGATAGAGGAGACAGTTCATTCAGTGAAAAAGCCAAATAAAAATCTAAAAGCAGATTGAAAACAGTTTCATGTTTCTTTATTGTTTTTTTGCTGGTTTATGCTGTTCAGCCTCAGTATGAGAGCATACAACAAGGAGAGAGCATCTAACTATTAATTGTTTAATGTTTGTCTTTCAGTATATGATGTATGAATGACAGGATTTCTATTCGTTTTCCCGTATCTTATTTCCATTCTATTCTAATTCAGAGGCCTACTGGGGCTGATGCAAACATATTTTCATCCATCACTGACCTGTCATTGCAGAAATAAATAGTATAAAGTGCTGTTGGGCAGACACAACAATGAAACTATTTTTTTTCCCCGGAACTCGAAGGAGTTTGCCTTTTTTTTTTACTAATTTGCCTTTTTGTTCTATAGGGGCCTCCTCTTCTATGCTTTCATATTTTAAGGGTGATTATATTTATGCTGTTGAACCTGTCCTATTTTAGAGTTATTCTAGTTTCATTCTGATTCACCACATCAACTTTATCCGCATCAGTAGTTTCGTTGTCTCACTTCCTTCAGTTATTTAAACAAAAACATTTTAAGTTCAAAGACAGTGAAACCTATCCATCATGAAAAATCTGAATGATGTTTTTATTAATTTAATCTACTTCAAACATACTGAGACTTCTGTGCACCTTTTTAATGACTGAAAAAAACTAAACTTAAAATGTACCAATATTTTATTGTTATTCTGCTTTTTTATAACTCAATTTTCTCTCTTTAAGAACAATAAAAATACCAATCCACGCAGAAGCATTCACAAAATATAATGGTCAGATGTCAGAATATCTTAAATGATATATTACGGTTATGTTTTAAGGTAAACCTTTGTTTCTTTCATTAAATTCACTCTTCAGTAATAAAAGTAAAGACTTTGCTTACAACATGATATAGCAAATTATCTGGTGAATTCTGTATCAATATGTTAACAGCAAACAAAAGAGTTTTTAGTGCTGTTGAGTTCCCCAAACTGAGCGAAGATAGTGAAATTGTACTTTGTCCCAGAACTCAATGAAGAGACAACATGTTGTATCGATGGACCGTTTTGATGTGAAATGGTAATAATGTTTTCATCATATGCAAGGATGTATCGGGAGCCATTGTTAACCGTGTCCCAGCTCAGAGTTATACTGTGTCACCACCTTAACTATTTTAACTTCTTCTGGAACGGAAGGAGGAGAGAGGACACAAAACTGTTTCAGTAAAAAAAAAACAATTCTGTAAACGATATATTGCACAATTACAGCAACACTTTCCACTTAAACAGTTTAATCCTTCCTTCAGTAAAGTTCAATCTGGTTAAACACTAAAACCACAACACACATCTGATTATTAAGGGATAACGGTCAACTTAAAATGGAATTTGTTTTTAGTTACTCTGTTTAAAGGTAATATTTAAGTCCCCTGTGTTATTGAATATAATTGGATCAAAATAAAAATTGATCACAAAACCTGTCTCAGCAAAAAAAAAGTGATGAGAGTGAAACTGTAATTTGTTCCAGTAGTCAGAGAGGACACCACATACTCTCCTGATTCATCTGCAGAACTGATATTGTTCTTGTTTCCATCATATTTTAGAGTGTAATTGGAAATGTTGTCAACCTTTTTCCATCTCAGAGTTATACTGGTTTTACTCTGTGTCACCACATCAACTTTTTTTACAGTTTAGTTAAAAAAAAAAAACAAAGAAAATTACTTTTAAATAATATGGTAGAGTTTAAATCTTCAAGTTTTATTTAAACTTTTCGGTAACAAAGATTAAAGATGGAAGTCATAAGGACATGGTGGGGAAATGTTACATATGGCACATAGAGATGCTTCAAAAAGCATCATTGTATTATAAATACGTACAGTTTATTGTTTCTTTATGATCATTTTTATTCAGCCATGTAAACAACTTCTAAAAAGATGTTTTATTCTGGCTTTGTTCCATGTTTGTTAAATTCCTATCTGATAAAAAAAAAAAGATTAAACAAATACCTGCAAAATCCATTACAGGGTATTTAAATGACAACATCTGGATGCATAAATTACTCATCACTCACCAAGTGTACACCTTTGATGCTCAGGAGAAAAAAAAACATGTAAAAATGACTGTTTTGCTCTTTTTCAAGGTTTATAGCCGTTAAACTCATCCCAGAGTTATGCTGATTTTATCTTTTACCAACGTAGTTAAACAATTTTCCAGAAATGAAAAACAGAGTTTAAAGTTTAACCAGAAAAAAACTATGTTTGCATTTGCTATAAAATTAATAATTCATTATAGTCAATCAAACCAGTGTAAAGCAGAAATGATTAGCGGCTCACTTACGTGGTTTCATGGTTATATGAGTGGATTGTGTTGAGGCTGTCGTTGAGACGCTGTAAGAGGAATTCTAAAATAATACAGAAAAAGAATCAGAAAACAGGATTGCCTAAACCCAATGTGTTTGTTGTTATACATTACAAACCATCTGATTATAAAATCCCCTCGGTTAAGGTGGGGACAAACCAATTTCTCAACAACAATGCAAATAAGTTCAGATTTCTATTTTTCCCAGAGTAACTTGATAGTTAAAATACTTTGCCATACTCTGGTTATGGTGCTACACATGGTTGAACGCTATTAAGATATTTGAATATTGATGAGTTTAAAACTAAATAGGTTAACAGAAGATATCATATGCAAATAGCATGGTGATATTTTCAAGATGCTGCAAGTCTACTACACCTAAGAAAACTATGTGACACAAACATACATATATAAAACAACTCAAAACATTTATTTATTTTTATTTGTATCAGCATGTGTGCACTTCAGCTATGAGAAAAAACCTTTTGTTAGTCTTGCTTCATAAAATAATTAAAAATACTGAATAAAATAACTTTGCTTACAATTTTTAATAAAATGAGGGTATTTCTCACTTAATATGTGTTCCCCCATTCAAGCGTTGTTTTTCATGAGGATAAGTGCAACCTTAGAGAAATAAATTTAGATTTCCTCATTTAAAAAAGTCCACGATTGGGTTTCGTTCTATTTTTGGCTTTTCACAATTTTGCTGCTGCTTTCTGTTCATGCAACTATGCCAGATAATGTACTTTCCCGTCTCCATTATAAGTTTCATTAGACCTTTGACAGCACCGTTTCTTTTTTTTCTAAGGTCAAAACTATCTAAGTAAAGCTACATATTTGATCACAAGCAATGAATTAAAAGAAACTTACCCAAAGCACACTCAGGAAAACAAACAGCAACAAAAGGTATGAGGTGGATTTAAAAGATAAAAGCTTCATCATCCCTACAAATTGTTAACCAACAAACATAGTACGTACATACTAACTACTTTGGCATCCCGAGGTAACCTTTTTGAAAGTGACCACTGGTATGGTGATAAAATAAATAAATACGTCCAAGCCAGGAATGCAGTCCAATATTGTCTTTATTCCAGAGGTGTTGACTTTTAATTGTTAACCATGTCCTCCTTCTGTAGCCTCTGATCCCTTCTCATATTGCCAAGTAAACTAAGTAAATCACTACTTCTCCTTTTAGGCCTTGTAGAAGCAGAGACCTTTGCCCCGCCTGTTACTTCCTCATAAACGATCATACTGTACGTCAAAGAAAATTTGCCAGTTTTAAATGTTTTATTAGTCGTGATTGCCTTTTAACTTCTGATACTGCCTGGTTGTGCCGGTAATCTTCTGTACTTATGATGAGTAAATAAAAGGTGAGAGATTTTTTATCTACATAGTCAGCTGTCAAATATAACTTAAAGCCAACGTTAATAATTCTACATTTGAAGACATTTGAAGTGATTCGTCTAAAGACAATATAGTTTAAAATCACTGTGTAGAGTGATTGTTTTTGGGAGAACAGTAGGTTTACTGTTAGTTGATGTGTGTCATTTCAGTTAGCAAGTAGTATTTATAGCTTCCTTGTGGTTGAGACCAATAAGGAACTGTGAATACAGAAAATATCCTCGGCAGATCATAAGTCACCCTACTGTTTATGATGGTATAAGTAGAGCTCAATAAAAGTGCTGATATGCAATAGAAAATATCTTCTGCTGCTAGGGAAGCATGTTAAGGAACTAACATTCACAGATGATACAGCCAATATTTTTCTCATATTTTAGTGTTTTTATGGTGCTGTTAACCAAAATTATGACCTTCCCTGTTTGATTATTAACATAACGTACCTTCCTTTCACAAAGCTTAGTCATCACCTTCCCATTGTACACATAATGAAGGGGGCATTTGCCTCCATAATGCTTTGGTTTTTATTGTATAGAAAAATGTGTACATTGATATCAAATTCAACCTGATCCTGATAATGATGGTGGCAGAAGGCAAATGTACTTCTCTTATATTTAAATTTAAGCAACAACTAACAAGTACTGAGAGGTTGGTTTACAGTCAGTTTCACCATTTCGGGAAAAATAAAATAAAAAGTTTTTTTAGGCTTTGCTATGGTTGCAAAACATTTTGTGACCATTCATAAAAGATATTTTGTTATATCATTTTGAAAAACAATATTGGGTTAAAGTCCACAAAAAATAATAAACATTCTCAGGAGTGTGTTCAGCAATATACAACTGTGGGTGCAGGCAACATGGCAAGAATATGAAGAGATTAGAGGATTAATTATAATAGGCATTGTAATAGAAGATTATCTGGAAAAGACTTAAACAGAAAATGTGAGTTACAAGGTAAAGATTCAATCCCATTCTGTGGAAAAATAAGTCACTTGCATGAATGTCTGTAAAGATTACAAGTTATACCAAGCTTTTGAAATATAATAGTTATTATATAATTCCGACTTGTAGAATTACGTTATTATTATCTATAATGTTCATTCCAGACAGTCCAATTTAGCTATTAACTTGTAAGGGCTTGTTTTAGATAGCCTCTTGCAAAATGTTTTCAATGTAAAAATGTAATGCTCCGATGATTTCAGCCCCCTGTGTGCCAATGAACAGAATAAAGTATGTTTGTACTCTGTTAGGTATGGAATTTTATTTTAAATCAAGTACTCCATTTAGATACGTGTACAATAAACATGAAAATATGTGTAAAATTGTTTTTATACAGTCTAAGGTTACATTACAACAACGCCCTTCAGAATGGTAACCTCCTAGAAGAAGATTGACAGTAGAGGGCAGCAATGAGCTGCAGTCACTGTGATACTATAAAAAGAAGAAGAACAGAAGTTTGTGTTAGGTTTCTCCCGTGCATTGTAAACAATAGGTCTGTTACTCCGTGAAGTTTCAAGTAAGCTGAACATATCATTGTTTTATTTGTTATATTGTTTAAGTGTTGGCTACAGAAAAGTCCGTAGTTGTTTGAAAAATATTTTAAGCTCTATTCTTGCTCAGGCACTGTTAGGCTAACTGTTAGCTGGTAAGTTAGCTACCCAATTAGCCACTGTTTTAGTGGCCCTGACGTTATCTTCTGTCAACTTAAAGCTAAGCTTCTCAAGCACTTTCAGACGTTACTTGGTGAAAGTTTATTATTTACACGATATTAGTGCAGATGTTATGTGAAGTTGTCAAATTAACTATTGTTAACCAATGCACACGTCTAACAAACTTGCTAACAGCTTGTGCTAATGTTAGTCTTGTTAGCCTAACCTCTTATCGCTCCCCCACACATGACTACAAGGCTGGGTTTTTTTTTTTTAACTGAGCCTTTAAATACCGGTTGTCTGAAGTCAGGCTGGCAGATGCGAGCAGATATTTGATCGCAAGCGGTCGTCTTTTTGTAGGAAGCTTTGCCAAAAGGATTTTTAGTCAAGTCTTCAGAGAAGGAGAACGGTATAAAAAAGTTTCAGCTACGAAAAACTGACACTACTTTGCTGTTTGTGTGACAGGACTTTATCTAATTTGCCATAGAGTTTTAATAATTGGGTGTTTATTATTCTTTGTTATTGTCCTTTTAGAAATGCAGTCAACGGTAAAACAAAACTTTAATGCAGAAACTGAAGCAGACATCAACAAACTCATCAACCTGAAGCTCAGTGCTTCATACACCTACCTTTCCCTGGTAAGAAATAATTTCACTTCTCTAAAGCGTTATAGCTCTAGTACTGGTATTATGTTATGTATACCAGTACATGCTGCCCTCATTGCTGTGGCCACCACTTCTTGTCTACATAGTCATACGTATTTACATATTTTGTCTTCTAGGGAATGTATTTCGACAGGGATGATGTTGCATTGCCGAATTTCTCCAGCTTTTTCCTGGAGCGCTCTGTGAAGGAAAGGGAACAGGCTGATAAGCTGTTGGAATATCAGAATACGAGAGGAGGCCGAATTTTGCTCCAAACTATTGCGGTAAGTCTGACATTTAAGATGTGTAAGTATGGTGAAATGATCATCCATACAGCACTTAATTCTGAGAACATCTTCCTGTTTAGAAACCAAGTAGAGATGACTGGAGAGGCGGTTTGGAAGCATTGACCTTTTCTCTGGAATACCAGAAATCCCTCAACACATGTATCCTTGATGTGCACCGCAGAGGAGGCACCCACAAAGATGCACATGTAAATCTGGCACCATTTCAGATTTTATGCTATGCTTTCAAGCTATTATAGCTGTGTCATGGAGCTTGCTTCACTTGCTTGGCGATAATTCTTACCTCTTTCTGTCATTCCATAGCTGTGCGACTTCCTGGAACAGGAGTTCCTTATCGACAGTCATGATGCCATCAAGAAGCTGGGTGATTACATTGGCAGCCTGACTCGTCTTGTTTCATCTGAGCCTCATGGCTCCATGGGAGAATATCTGTTTGATAAACACACTTTGTAAAGATCCTCACAATCCAGTTACAATTTGCAAGAAGTCAATGTAGCATTTTCTGTTGCAGTTTACCCTGAACTCTATTTTTATCCAAAAGGACCAAGAGCTACCTTTTGCTGTTTACCTAAATACCTCACATTGTTGTTAAAAAAAATGAAATGCCAAGTTTTTATTAAATTGGTGCAGATAACTTCCATTTTTCTAATTTGTTACTATAATGGTCACTTGTTAAAACTTTGTCATCCATTTCAAAATGTTTTTCAGCCTCTTTGTTAAAATGCATAATGTGAAATTATTTAATTTTTTTTTTTTTAAAGAACTGGAAAACTTATTAAAATGTGTGTGTGCAATTTGTTTGGGTGAAGTTTATTTTTATATCTCACCCACACACCATTTCTTATAGCTGACTTATCTGACACCATGTAGTCTGAGCGTGTGTTTCTAGGTCATGTCTAACCTAAAGGACTGTAAGATAAGTGTTTTGCTTACTCACTGAGCAAGAGCTTTCAACTTTACTGGACGGTTTGTGGTTTTAGAAATGATGACGGGAACTGTGTGGTCTTAAATATGTGCAGAGGCACACCAGTGGTGTTCAAGGCTGTAAGCTTTATTGTGACGTCTTTTTACCAGTTTAATCAGTACTGGGCTGATTTATAAAACAAAAAACAAGTGTATAGTGGCCATGCTGTCCTAAGACGAGGCATTTCTGTAAGCTGAGAGAAAATGTTTTCCTGTGTTTACACATACTAGAAATGAACAGCAAAGAGCCCTGCTGTGCGTTTAGGTTTGTCTTTAAAAAAGTCTGATGTAGAGGTGCAAACACGAAGGAGACTGCCACTAATTGTTCTAACATTGTAGTCTCTGTAGTAAGCTGAGGGAAGGGATGCTGCGTGTGTGTGTGTTTGTGTTCACACTAAAAGTTGTTGGTAGCTTGACTGTAAGGACTGCGATGCTAAGGGGATTAGCGAAGGGCTGGATGCTCTACAATCTCAGTCTGACATGTAAACACAATTACCACTATGAACAGTCACTTGTAAAGTTTTTTTTTTTAAACATTATTGTATTGACTAAAACAGCAATCCAAGAAAACAAGTGGTTTGGTTACTGTTTAGTCCTTTCATTAATTTAGTCTGATATGAAGTAACAGATGTGTTTTCAGCCTTCTAATATCAGGAGGGGGGGTAGGGGGATTAAATGACAACACTGCTCTAGTGATTTGCCAGTGCTTTGATGGAAAGGGTTTCAGGGAGTCTGCTAGTCAGAGACAGCAGCATCCTGAAAGGACCGAAAAGTATCCTGAAAAGTACCTAAAAAAATAAAACTATAAAGTTTGTCCAACAGCACGTTCTGTCTCAAGAGAACTTAAGGAGCCCATCAACAGGTAAGATTAAAGCTGACATTTTTTATTCTGATAAAAAGCAGTAAGTGAGAAAAAGCTAAGTTTTTAATGCTTTTATCATTTTTTATTTACCAAAGTAGAAAGTTTCTGAATACATTTAGCCTCTACACAAGCCTCTTCCATGGTCCATATTCTTCATGGTCTGTCAGATCAAATTCTCTGGCTGGGATGATTTTATGTAGTAGTGAGACAATTTTTTTCTTGTTTTTTTCAAATGTGTTTCCTGTAAAAGCATTTCCTTTGAAGAGGAAATAATTTGAATAACAATCTAATTGAAATACATGCGGTGTGGTTACTCTTGAGTCCTGGTTTAGGTACACCCGGATTCCTTTCAAACACCTTAATTAAAAGAAACATTACAGATTACTTTCCAGGTGAACTTAAGTGTAAAAAAGGAGGAATATTGATGGAGAAGACTTATTTATATTTTTTATGCAGTTATATGAATTTATGATTTTGGATTATTATTATAGTGCTAGAGTTTAATCCCGCCGAGCAGAGACCACAGTGAGAAAAATGAGGATGGGGTGGATGTGGGAGGGAAAGCGTGGGTTATGGGATGGATGAGGGAGTATGAGAGTAACAGAGGGATTAGGGTCAGCCATGTTGAGCATCTGGCTTAGAGATGTGCCGAGCTCCTGGACTAGGCTGTAACACACAAACACAGGGATTACATGGCATACATGTAAAAATGTGCCGTGACTTAATGTAAGAGCCAACTTGGCGCAGAGCATAACAGACTGACGCACGCTGAATAACTGCACCGGTTCTGCTGTTCTGGCAGCTGACATGAGGCTGGTCGGGGATGGGGTCCGAATCCGGAGGGCCGCCGAGCCTTCAGAGCCAGAATCGGAGGAAGCAACAGAGCCAACTCATCACGAACATGCTCATTCAGAGCACCATGAACACTCACATCCAGAACACCACCCGGGCCATGACTACAACCACATGAAGGAGAAGTTCATGAATGAACTGAATCATTTATCAAGTAAGACAAATAAAAACAATATCACATTTTATCATTTTCATTTTAGCCATTTCCAAAAAGCACAAAGTTCTTTGTAAAGCCTTGTACAGTATTTTACATATACATGAAATATTTAACTGTACCTTATTTTCTGCCACTATAACAACACTGAGACGTGTATCATGATTATAACGTCATGAGGATGAAGAATCCCACCTTGTAATGGAAAACTATTGTTTACAATGATAGAAGCTAAGTACTTAATGATGAACTGCTGGTGACGTTTCTGCTAGTTGTGGTCATACTGGGCCACTCCCAGCTAAAAGAGTATCATTATCTGATAATGGAGAAGGGTGTTACTAACCAAATGCATGTTCAGCAAACCGTCCCAAGATAAATAAACTCTTTAAAAAATTATATTTTCTCTTATTCTATAACATTCATTTCAGGAGAATTATATAATATTTGAGCTCTGTGTATAAAGATTTATAAAAGCTTGGGTTAAGCTGTTTGTGTTTTCATATAGGTAAGGATTGTTGTGTAATTATATATGTAATATTATCAGATAGGTTTCTGTCTGACATGATGGGTTTAATTCCATCTACAGTGAGGACTTGTGTGCCTGTTTTTATTCTCTACAGTTCCTGTGTGGGCAGTGGCAGCCATTGTTGTATTGGTCCTAGTGTTGGTGGCCTGCTGCATCTTTTGTGTTTTCAAAAAATGCTTTGGGAAAAAGAAAAAGCCAAAGAAAGCGAGAGAAAGAAAGACAGGCCGTCGCAGAAAGGAAAAGGAGGGTGAAGGAGAGGCTGGAGAGAAGGTGAGAAATCATTGTGTTTCTACTCGTTATTCTCCATGAAGAGCATTCAGTGCACTGATGTTTCATCTGGTAGGAAGGGGAGGAGAAGAAAGAAGGACAGGAACAGGAGAAAGAACAGGAAAAGTTGGGTAAGCTGGAGTTCTCCTTGGACTACAACTTCACAGACTCCCAGGTGTGTCCTGCACAAAAACACCAGCGACTTTTTTATTCAATGAGTGCTGACTGAAGGTCATCCTAACACTATTTCTTTCCTGTAAAGCTAATAGTGGGCATCCTTCAGGCTCAGGACCTTGCTGCCATGGACATGGGGGGGACTTCAGATCCCTATGTCAAAGTTTTTCTGTTGCCAGACAAAAAGAAGAAATATGAGACCAAGGTTCAACGCAAAAACCTGTGTCCTGTCTTCAATGAGACTTTTATTTTTAAGGTACCTCAACCCTGTTGTGTATCTACTTCCTGGTTTGTGTTTGTGTCATAGCCTCTGCTATCATAATAACTTTTAAATAACTTTTCTGTCTAGATTCCTTATGCAGAGTTGGGCGGAAAGACTTTGGTGCTGCAGGTTTTTGACTTTGATCGTTTCTCCAAACATGACATGATTGGTGAAATAAAGATTCCAATGAACAGTGTTGATTTGGGCCAGCCAATGCAGCAATGGAGGGACTTAGAAAGTGGCGAGAAGGAGGAGGTAAGATTTACATTTTGTCAAAATTGCCAGTTATGGTCAATTTTAAGAATAAGCTTTTGTATTAAAAATCCTTTTATATAGGCAAGACAAGTTTATTTGTATAGCACCTTTCATGTACATGACAATTCAAAGTGCTTTACATGGAAAAGTACTTCCACATACAGTACTTTTAAATATTTCTATGTACAAAATAGCTGGTAACCAATTAATTGTAAAAAAATACTATAAATTGTTTTAATTTGAATTTATCACTATTCCCTTCAATTCATTTTTGTAGTAATTCACAATAGATTTTCCTAAAATGTCCTCTCAGCAGGAGAAACTGGGTGATATCTGCATTTCTTTACGCTATGTCCCCACTGCTGGGAAACTGACTGTAAACATTATGGAGGCCAAGAATCTTAAAAAAATGGATGTTGGTGGCTTATCAGGTAAACATATTTTGTTCCATTGACCATATTTTTATTATTCTGACCCATGTTGGCATAATTATGCACAAAAACATGATAAAACTCCTAAGATGACTTTTTCCTCTTTCACAAGACCCATATGTGAAAATTGTCCTGCAGCAAAATGGGAAACGCATTAAAAAGAAAAAGACAACAGTCAAGAAAAACACTCTCAACCCTTACTTCAATGAGAGTTTTAGTTTTGAAGTCCCCTTTGAGCAAATACAAGTAAGGTTCATATCATTACAAATTATCATACAAAAAATGATCATGTTAAAGACTATGATTGCCTGATGCTTTTTTTTTTCCTCCAGAAAGTGCAGGTTGTCATCACAGTGTATGATTATGATAAACTTGGGAGCAATGACCCGATTGGAGGGACTTTTATGGGTTATGGAGCAACAGGAGTTGGACTGCGCCATTGGTCAGATATGCTTGCCAATCCCAGACGTCCAGTGGCCCAGTGGCACACTCTCCTAACTGAAGAAGAAGTAGAAGCAGCACTCAAAGCAAAGCCTCGTTAGAGTAGCACCTTGATGGAATATCACACGCTGCTGAGAAGTTATTTGGTGTAGAACCTGGTGTTTTATCAACATGCATGTTGTGCTGTCCACTTTGTTTCCTTTAAATACAGGCATATGATAAATGAAAGCAAAACAAAAGTGATGTGATAGGCCTTATTATCTTTTCTGATATGCAGTCAAAACTATTTGGGTGTTTTTGTCACCAGTAGAGGTAGCACTGTCATCCCAGAAAACATAATTTCCTTTAGTTATGTCCTTGTTGCATTGTGGAGTAGAAATTATCATTACATGATGCCTCTACTATATGTGTCATAAGTGGATTCATGTAGACATAGCTAAATTAAACCTACCTGTTAGAATAAATAGTTAAAGAGGGCTTTTTTGTCACCTGTCTGTACGTGGTATGTAATGTGAGTGTGTTGTGTGAGTGCGTATGAGCCTCTACGTCTGTGTGACATATTTATTTTATATTTGATTGTAATCATACCTCTGGCTTCTCCTATGAACTTTGATTTGTATCTAACTCCATTCTGTATTTGTATATTTGGAGAACACTTTTTTGTAAATGTGCACTTTCTCTTTATCATGCATCAACATGTAACTATTGTATAATTTAGCCACAGAATTATATTGTGCTGTGAAAAATTTGGTGTCCCTGGTATATTATTGTTGATCTTTTAGATTTGATGTTCTGTTTAAAGGCATTATGCTCATTTTGTATGGCTGTGGTTCCACAGGGTTGACAAATGCGATTAAACTTAATCTGGACAGTTTTACAACACTGCTTTCTGGACTAATTAAAGTTATACAATGTTCAACGTAGCTATGGTAAAACATATCCGTAGTATCCCTTTTTTCTTTTAAATATTCTTTTATATATGTAATTATTTATACAGTATATAT
>JBAMIG010000023.1:11093843-11104458 GCA_037177335.1 Kiunga ballochi | reverse complement strand
AATACACACAAGGCAAATAACTGGGTATAAAAAGTGTGTGTGTGTGTGTAAGTCTGCATATATATTATAATAATATATAGTTGAGTATATACTATAGTTCTTTTGAATATATCCAGCAAATGCAAGTCGCTGGAAGATGACGTCTGCGTCCATAGATTGTAGTGTTGCCTAGCAACAAACTCCAAACTTTGAAGATTAGCAGTCAGTTTTTCACAGTTGTATCAAGCAGTGGATGAGGTGAGTTTGAACAAATTGATTATGTTACAATATATAGCCTATACATTAGGCTATATAATCAATCTAGAAGGTTAAGTGTTCCTTAGATAATTAATGGGTTTATGAGCTAACTGTGCAGTTAGCGTTAAAGAACGCTAAATATAAATTAATCTAGACTCCTACATATCACTGCTGATTTTGTCTAGAGTTAAACCACTAACCACTTTTTCATTGGTTGAAATGACCAGATGAGTGCGGGACTGGCGTCTGAAGGACCGGGTTGCATCACTTGGTGGGGATTCAGTCCAGCACGCGACCTACTAAATATTGGTGAGACCGACCTGCTGCGCGAGGATATTCTGACTATAACTGCTATGTGTACAAGATTGATTTTATAATGTAAATATTTTAAGGTTTTTTCATATTAATTTTACACCTAATCATATCAAGTCCGTGGAGAGGTTAGAAGTTAAAACATAAAACATAAAACTTTTAAATAGGCTAATGTTGGCTCTGTCAACTATCACCTGGACTAAAAACATGTGCTAAACTGTCAGTCTTCAAATTCTGCAGTTTATTAACATTAATCAGAAAATATAAGCTGTTAGTAAAATATACATTTTATTAGAATCTTTATTTATATTAAATGAGTTCAAACATTAATTATAATACAATTGAAGATGTAAATATGAGCCAACATCAGATTCTTGATAAAGGAATCAACTTAAACTTTTTTTTAACAGAATATTTTTATAGGGTAGTATTTTTAAATTGTAGATGCACCTGTACAGTACATTTCCAGCCATGCTGACTCAAAGCTCTCAACACTGCATGGGAACCATTCACACACACACACACACACATACCCAGAGGCACATCATGGTGCAATGCAGGGTTCTGTGTCTTGTCCAAGGACACTTAGGCATGTAGTCAGGCAAAGCCTGGGATCGATTGACTGACCTTCCCGCTGGAAGCTGAGTGCTTTTCCACCAGAGCTACAGTTCTCTGCTGTATTTGTAGATATTAGAACATGAAGTATACTTTAATATGATGTTCACAAAATGTTCACAAAGCAACAGGAAATACCAATGCAGTTTTTGTGCAGTGGGACATAATTGAATCTACAATAACATTGACACAAATTAAATGAATGCCTTAGTGGCCAAACTTTCTTAAACTTTATTATTTTATTACGTTCACAGGCGCACTTCCTGCCATGAATTTATTCTGCTTGTATCAACTGCATTGATGTCACGATGTTTATGTTTTGCTTCTGGTTTGAATTTAGTTCTTATTAGTTTTCTGTTTCAGTTTTCCTTGGTCTGCTTCTTGATTTTCTTGTTGAGCTTTCTTGAGTTCAGATTGTGGTTTATGAGTTTCATAAGATGTGTTCTTTTGTCTTTTTTTCTCCTTTGCACCATCCATGTTCATTGCACCTGGATTTCATGTTCTGGTCTAATAAACATTTTGGTTAGCCTGCTTCCTCTTCTGTTCTGTTGTCTTTCACCTTGTTTGACCAGTTAAACCTAATTCCTGTTCAGTCACACATTGCTTCTCATTTGTTATGTTCATTCTCAGTTTAAATTCTCTTTCCTTTCCATCACTCTTACACAGATTTAAAATTAAGTTTCAAGTTGTTATGGCACCTTGATGTTGTCATTTCACCTTTAAGGAGTTTTAAGGCGCATTTGGGCCCTTTTTGTTGTTTCTGACCATGAATGCATAACAACTGAACTATTATGCATTTATTTTGACGCCAGTCTTAAAACAACACCTTGCTTTACTTTTTAACTTTACACAATGTTTAAACTATGCAGTGTATAATTTGAGAAACCATAATCATACAGGAAATATGTACCTATTCAGTCAAAGCCAGCTTTGAGTCTCAGTTAAGCTACTACAAGGTATTAAATATTTTTACTTCACGGTCTAAGTAATTTACTATGATGCGCTTTATTCTCATCATTATTTCTCTATATATAACTAGAACCTGTGAGACAGAAAGGACATGTCAATGTTTTACTGGTTGGCAGTGGAGATCCGAGACATATTTTGAAGAGCATTGCGGGTTTACAGGACAAACAAAGTCTTCATGTAAGTAGCAGTCTCTGACGGTGTTACCACTGAGAGGAGAAGGTAAAACATTGTAGTATTTTCTGTTTTATTGCAGGTATGGGTGATAGAAAACTGCATGGAGGTGGTGGCTAGGCAGCTCTTGCTCCTTTACCTAGCACTGATGCCCAAGGAAATCATAGGAATTAATGGTGGATGGGATATTGGTTAAATTTTTCATTCTTTAAAAGTCTGATTTATTCTAAATATTTAGCCTGGTGCTGGTTTTTACTTTTAGAAAAGACAGAGGCTTTCTTGGAGGTGTTTGGAAACAGTGAAATTCGCAGTCAGACTGAGGAGATGCTGCAACGAGCAGCATCTCAGCTCTCGCTGTTTGTTACCGAAACACTGGAAACATCCACACATGCCTGCCTGGACATATCTCTTCTCAAGGTAAAACAGTCTGTTAAACAAGCTTCTTCTCTGCTTCCATCACATCCATGTAAAACATTTTATTTAGGGTCCAGTAAATGATGCTGTGTTGCGTAATAAAATCATGACTATTTCTACAGTTTAAGGAGCGAGACGAGATCGTCAGGATATTCAAGTTGTGGATTCAATCGTGTTCATCCGAGCAACCCATGTCAATGGCCAAAGCCTGGGATTATCGGGTCAGGCGACATCTAGGTACCCGCTATGACTCCAAGAAAGGCTGCTTTGACTGGGACCTTACAATGAAGCTGCATGAGAAAGGGGTAGCTGTTTAGTGTTATTTATGTATAGTCAAAAATGTATTCTCCAAAAGCATCTGGTTACAGAAACAAAGGCTCTTCTGTGGTTTGGATGTTTGAACGTTGCACTGAACTGTCTGTACGGTCTTTGTGCAGTGTGGCGTCATTAACAAACAGCAGTATGTGCGATGGAGAGAGCAGGGATTGGCATTTGAAATGAGGGAAGGTATCTACCAAACAACCAATCCAACTTTGCTTTCATACAGAGTTTTTACTCAGGTTAGCTTTCGTCTGTTCTGTAACAGAGTTTAATCATTTAATAGAGAGGAGAAACACACTTTCACGTGCATGTTTCTGTTATATATGTATGTTGACAGAGAGGAGACAAAGTGGCAGTGAGAGGTTACTGGGGAGATATTGTATCAAGTCCTTATATTTCCTTTGGTGTTGATGATGACAAGAGTCTCCTGAAGACACAGAATGGGCAACACATCAAGGTAAGAGTTATCTCTTTACTTACCTTTTATTATACAGTTAAATAGTAAGTAAACTGGAAAAAATTTGCATCTGCTTTTCTCAACCTGCTATTGCTTTCCATCCACAGACAGCCCAGGATGTTTCCTTTGCCAGCCTCCAGGTATTATTCCAGTCCCTGTCCAGTAGAAGGAGCTGCCTTACTACTTCTGAGTCAGACAGAGAGGCAGAGGCAGCATCCACACAATCTGCACAGAGTCCTGTCAGGATTAATGGTAAAAGGCCTTAAAAGCTAGCTTGTATATAGGTAACAACATACAAGCAGTTTGGACCCAAAATAGCAAGCCAGGCATTTGTGAATGTTGTTTAAATAACAGTAAAAATGTTGACTCAGTTCTTCCTTATTTTAAAATACTTGCTCACAGGATTTAAATTGGCAACTAAGTCCTCATGTTGCAACAGAAGTCATTTCATTTTGATGTTTGGTTAAGAAAAAAAAGCAACTAAAACTGGAATTTTCTCAAATCCTCCTCAGACCTGATGGATGTAAAAGGAGTCTCTGTGACATTCCTGCCTTCAGATTCACTTCAGAAACTCTCAGAAAAACAGAAATACTCCCAATACTTCAACATAATGTACTTCTCTGCCAGGTCAGATGTTTCCCCAAAATACAATCAAAATAATTATTTTTCAGTGTAAATATCTAAACCATGACCATTAACCATTCAGTAAACTGGTTTGCAGCCTGATCTGACTGGTAACTGCGCTTCTTCTTCCTTTTCGGTCTGTGATTTAAAGCTGTGTGCACCAGTTGCAACCCATCATGAGACAGATTGCAGCACCAGACGCTCTGCTTGTCGTGGAATCGGCCAAGTGAGGGTTTTTATAGCAACAAGTCTTGTTACCATGGTGACCAGGAGTATAGTGAATCCTGTGCAATTATACATTAGCTTAACTTATATTTCTGCTCACCTCATTTCCAATATTTAATAGCATTGATTTTATTTAAAATGTATTTATTGATTTTATTTTATTTATTATGTATTTTGTTTTAGGTATATTTTGGATCTGAGTAAAGAGCAAGAAGCCGGCTTTGCGAGGAAAGTGGCTGATATGGCTCTAGAGGCTGGATTTGAACCGTGGTGTGAGGGGAGCAGTGGTGACGCCCATGCCGTTTTCACTCAGCAGAAGAATTGAGTTTATTTCATCACAGCAGTTTATTCTGCCCCTGTAGCCAGTAGTCATCATAAAATAGTGTCATGCAGGCTGTTCTTCTTTTACATTTTCCCTTCACAAGCTATTTTTCTGCCATAAAATATCACAAAAAGCAATAAAAGTATAGATTAACAGGAAAGAAGTCCCCCAGCATCATAAAATAATACACTATGGCACAAAGTCTCGCTCCATAATTAGAAGATTTAACTTAGCAAGATGTAAAAACACTTTACACAGATTGTTATTTTCTTTATCTAAAAGGACATTTATCAGCCAATAGGCAGAAATAAAAACTAGCTCTAAAAGGTAATGCTTCTGATTTCAACTCTGATCAAATCACTTTGTTTTAAGTTCACAGTAAAAGTGTTTATTTAATTTATGCATGCATTTAAAAACAACAAACTCTAACACACAATTAACTGATTTTTCCAAATAAATGTTGCACAGACATCAGTGATAAGTCGCTCTGCTGCAGTAGTGAATGCTACAAAACCACTGTAGTCTCATCTTGAAATTAGTGGACCCTCCTCATGTTTGCGAGTTACTTCCAGCGTCCGCCAACCTTCCCTTTACCTTGGCCCTTTTTACTGCATAAAAGACAATAAGACTTAATGCAGATTACACACAGACCTCAAAGTCTCAAGATATTTTCACTGTGGTTTTGAAAGGAGAAGTAGATCAGTTTCTTTTTCTCAGTTTAGATATGTAAATGTCTTAGATGTATGCATCCTGCTCAGAGGGAAGTACTGCCATCAATGTTTCCTGTGTGTATGCAGATTCTGCACCCAGTGATTTTAGTCAAAGCACAGCTGCTTCTCTGCTTTTTGAATTTTAAGAGTTCAAGTAGATTGACTCACAATTTCTGAGCATGTTGGATTCTGTTCAGGAGGACATTAATCTGGAGAAAGCAAGAACATTCAAAGAAATATCAGAAAAGAGCCATTTTTATAATGCTAATTTAAACTATTCTTATTGAAGGGTTCACCTCATATTTCTGCTTCTTCATCTTTTCAGTCAGGTCAAACTTCTCTGACTCCAGCTGGTAGATCCATTCCCACATTTCTTTGGCTTTCTCTCTAAAATACATACAAAGCTTGAGTTACACATAATGTATCCAGTCGTTCAACAGTTTTAACTCCCCCCAGAATGTGCCAGGCCTTATGGACCTGAGTTAAATTACTATAAATCATTAGTTGAAATTAAACCAAATGCAAGATTTCAAATACAGCAGGCTTTCCCTGACCTCAGGCCTTCCTCTCTCAGGTTTTCTATCGCCAGTGGCTTTCGCCTCTCTGACAGAGTCTTTTTCTTGATCTCTCTCGCGGTTTGCTTTTTGCCTCGTCTTTGTTCTACCTGCACAAAAACAAACATGTTCACTTTTATAAAATTCTCCTCCACAAACTTACACTATTCAGAACCTGCCCATTTTGTGCCACACGGACCTTTGCAAGAAACCCTCCAAAATGAGCCCCCATATTGGACAGCACCTTCTTCTTCTTAGCTTCATCTTCTGCCCTCTTCTTCGCCTCTTCATCCTCTTTTCTCTGCCTCTCCTCCTGTGGAAGTTGTTTTCAACAGATCACTTCATTTCCCGACGTTTAACTCGCTCTACGAAGTGTTTCGCATCAAGATAATGAGATCCTGAGTGGCTTATTGAATGGATTAAATGTAAGCAATTAAATAAATAATTACAGCAATCCGTATTTGTCTGTCACGCTCTTTTTCAGCCCTCACTCGCTGCTGCTCAGCTCTCTCTGCTCGCCGGCTCTCCTAAAAAAGCATCACATCAGCCAGACATTTACATGCGCACTTGAATCGTTGCTGTTGCAAAAAAAAAAAAAACTTTAAAGAAGATAAATCAGCCACTAAATGCATTACAATTCTTTCTTTGAGAGCAATCAGCTCCTCTTCCTCTTTCTTTCTCTGCTCAAAGTGGACATCAATCAGAGTCTGCAGCTCCAGCAGGTCTTTCTCCATTCTTTTCCGATGAATATCCTAACCAGAGACATCATTTAGTATCCAAATGATGAAGTCCTAGTTTTAGTACAATTGTTCCCCAAAACAAAAGAAATGATGGAGCATACATCAAAGTCCACTCTCTCCCCCTCTGGGATTTTAGGTGCAGCAAGCTGTGTGACCGTGGGTCTGAAACAAAGTTTGTTAATGTGCTTTCTTTATTATTTGGACTGAACAGCATATTCATTTCACAAACCATATTATTTCCTAATTGTTTAATACATGCATACTTACTTGTATTTGGGCCGTTCTTCAATGTGGCAGAACATTAAGGTGAGATGAATCAGTTGTTTTGAGAAAGGTGAAAGAGAAAACATCACGTTTATAAGCTTATACGCTGAATTTTTAATACAGAGAATGACGTTTGAGTCCAGACTTCATGGCTGCAATAAATAATACATTTTGGGCCTTCCTATGCAGGAAAAACAATGTTCATTTTAAAGGGAGGATACATTTCTGACTGGTTTTTATTTATTGTAATGTCCCTAATGTATTGTTGGAATAATCGTAGCATTACAGTCTCACCTCCATCTCCATGGTCTTCATATTCCTCTGGAGTGTGAAGATGTTGAGACAAAACATGTACAATAGAATTAATTCTAACAAGCAGTCAAACTTTTGACTGGCGGTGTTTAGGTTGCATGTTTATTTGATAAGTATTTGATAATTTTGATTTTGATAAGTATATCTTACCCTCATGAAGCCCTCTAAAAATAAAGAGTTGGAAAAATGCATTAGATGTGAGGTAAAATAGTTTCACATGTTACAAATACATAATTTGACCAGATCAACTCACCCAAGCTCCTCTAAATAGGACATGGTGACACTGCCGGGAAGGAATAATAAATACTGTCAAACACACATATTTCCACATGTTTTTTTTTTATGTTGCCTGTGTTTCTGTTTGAAAGCTCAAGCAATACAGGAATTTAATAACATATGGCAATGTGGATTACAGGAAATTAATCCAATTTTAGTGCACTTCGCTCTAAACTGTAAGACAGCGAATTGGCAGAGGATTGCAATCTCTGGATACTCAGATATTTTTTGAATATTTAACAAAATATTAAGACCTGATGCAGTGCAAACTAAATGTAAAGCTATGTCTGTGTTAATACCAGACTCAAACAGCTGAAAGGTCATTTTCTTTTTTCAATGTCAATGTCTTGTATAATATTTTTAAAATCTCCAAACAATGTTTTTGACCTTGTAAACTAGATCAAAGCTGTTAATTAAGTGTGAGTAAAAAGTGAACCAGATATTAGACATAAAATAGAGCAGATATATGGCAGTAAATCATTTATTTGTCTCTTAACTGTACTGTTTGCTAACTAGCTAGCTAGCAAGCTATCTATTGGTGCTGTAGCTAAATAGATAGCTAGCCACAGCCAAAAGTTTGGACACACTGCCCCAATAATGTCAATGGTCATTTTTTACATACTTTTGACTGGTAGCATATCTTAACTGAATGGTTTATCAATTCATTGATTCATCAATTTATTAATTACTTAATTATTTATTACTAGGCAAACCATTTTTTAAAAATGAGCTTGGAACAAAAGACAAATGAGGGTCATCCTGTTATTCAGGATAAGAGTGAAGGTCCAGCTGTTCAGTCCTTCATCTTTAATTTGATTCACACCGAAGAATGTGGGATGAAGATGCCAAGTATGTTGGCAGCTAATAACTCCAGCCAGGACCTTGATTATTATTATTTCTGATATTTGCAGCTTCACTCAGGAAAGAGTTTAGTCATTATATATTACACGTTTGAAACAATAGGGTATTTTGTATTTAAAGTGCAAATTCAAAATCATCATACAAATTTAAATTCAACCCAAACAAACAGAAATGTGATTCTGGCAGTGTGCATCGTTGCTGTTTTGAAAACCCTCATTTCAATGCGAACAAGTGAAAGCCCTCGCAGACTTCCTGTCTTTGAGCATATTAACACAACAGATCAAACACTGAGACAGCCCAAGTCTCTCAGATCCTGTTATATTTAATTTTTAGCTAAGATCTCATAGTGTGAGAATGTGTTTCTGTATAAACAGAGCCTTGGACAAAAGACAGATGAAGGATTGGGTGAGGAATTCATCACATTGCTTAACTGTTGGATAAACAGGCTGGCAGGATCATTCTCAGCAGGCCAGATGGACAAAGAGTCCAAGGGTAACAGAAATAAACCTGTCATAATGATGATGATCATCATGCGTAATATAGAGTTATATTACACCGTTATCTGTGCCCACAGACGCTATGGTCTGCTTCCCTTCACATAATAAAGCTGGGATTTATGTGCTTTTTAATTACACACCTAGTTTAAAAAATACTCAAGAAATTAAATGTGTATGATTACATGTAGGCTTCAGAAACAATATGATATTATATGATATGATTTCCAAAGTACAATATGATGTATCTGATTCTCTATAGAATAATATATAATGCTCAATTAGGACTTTATACAATGGGTTTCAAAGCTTCTATGATTAAAATGTCTATTTGTCACAATTTCATTATCAGAAGGAATAAATTAGCCAAAGTAGCATGTTTTAACCAATGCAAGGTTTATAAAATGGGGCTTTTGAAAAAACATCGAGCATCCACAAACCTACTATGGCAGCAAATCAAAGAAATGAGCTGAAGAAACTAACATGTATATATCAGAGAAAAGTGTGGGGGGTTTTTGTTGTTGTTTTTTTGTCTAGGATTTATTCCATTTAATATCTAAAGATAGGCTAGTTTTACAAAACCCTTGAAACATTGCTGACATATAAACATCAGAAACAAGTTGTCTGTGGATGGTAACTTATTTTTAACATCTCAGTACTGAATAAAAAGGAATAAGTGTAGAAAAAAAGAGCAAGTGAGAGCACGTACCTGGACAACAAACGTTCTTCACTAATGACAACAAAAGGAACAGTAACAACTAAGTGAACACAGCTTTATATATATTAATCCCCTGTAGAGACTTGAATCTCTGTATGATGCCACTTCTATAACCAACACTGGAGGAAAAGTCTGCTTGCTTCAGGGTGACTGTGGGCTCCTGCCTCCCTTTTTGAGTCAAAAAAACAAATCCCCATAATGGCATCTGTTCAAGATGTAGCTTAACAGTAAGATAAGAGGCTGGGAAATGAATACCCTCACAAATATAGCGACAAATAACTGAATGCAGGGAATGATTTACAAAAACAAAACAAACAAAAAAAGGACATGGAGTGCTTGTGGATTATTAGTGGCTTTTTGGGGCATAAGCTGAAGTCTGATAGGATGGATAATGAGGAGAGGGTTTGCTGCTGACCTCACTGCTGAAAGAGGAGACAAAGACAGGTGGCAAGAGCTCAGACATAGAGAAGAGAAAGAATAACAAGTCAAAAATCAAGACAGTCATTATGACCATTTCTGTCAGCACACAAAGGCTTTAAAATGGAAAGGCTCACACTGGAATGAGATGATGACTACTTACTGTGCAGACTCGTTTTCACAGCGAGCACAAAGCAGGACATCGGTTCGGTTATTTCAATGTGTTTTCATGAGTTTGGACTGCATGTTTAAAAACATCTTGCTGCCGTCATACGTTCATTATAAGACTTACAAAAAGCATTTTAACCCTTTAAAGCCCAAACTTAGAAAGGGGGAGCAGAGATGTCCAATTTTTTTTAAAATCTGAAGCCCTTATTTAAACCTCCTACAGAATCTGATAAAAAATTAACAATTTATTTTTTTGTCCAGTTCACTGTTTATAATTATGTGATAGATAAAATTCCATGTAGTGTAAGTGTGTGTTTTTTGGTGTTCATAAGGGGGGAGGAGATCAGTATCATATGATGCACAACAGGATTTTGAATGAAGCTTTGACCATATAATGATGCAAAATGTCTGAGAAACTGTATGTATCAAATATG
>JBAMIG010000023.1:11052977-11076594 GCA_037177335.1 Kiunga ballochi | reverse complement strand
GAAGTTTAAAGGAACTAAATTTGGCTTGAACATTAAAGCTAGCTGATGCTAGTTCTGACTAGCTGAGAGCCCAGCCCTTTATGTCAACGGTTGCTAACGCTCAAGCAAAGATGAGACTGTTTGGGGGCTTCATTGTAACGGACAATACAATCGTCCGAATCCATTTGGCTTACCTGTTGTCGAGTAGAAGAGTTGAATCTTCAGTACTTTGGCCAAGGAGGAACAGATTATTAACTTCTGACGTCGCACGAGCACCCACCGCCTACGGCTGAAACGCCGCTCAGCCTTCTTCCTCTTCTCTCAACTATTCACAGATGCTTGCACGGATGAGCGGGTGTTGCCTTCAGTGACCATCGTAAACTTTGCTATCACGTCGTTGCATTTGGTTGCATGTTGGACGAATTTGTGGTAGCATAATTTTCTTATTGTGTAGTACCCATTCCAGCATTTAAATATTTAAGTGTCGTATGGTTTGTATATTACAATATAACTATTAAGAAGACAAGAACATTAACAAAACAAAATCATTGACAAAAGTCTGCCATAAATTGTACTTATTCGGTAAATTGATTTGACATTTGTATTAAACGTTTTTGTTTCAGCACGAGTTTCATCCTTGAAGGGTCAAGTAGCGGATTTTAATTTATAAAGTCAGCACTGAAAAAAAAATTTCTAAACTTTTTTTAATGGCTATTTTTTATTACTTTTGTCGAAATTAACAAGTCCATCCACTGGATTTTTCTAGAACTACATTCATTTGGTTCGCACCATGTAAAGGCGAAAGATGCGTTCAAGAACAACATAAAAACTTAAATCATAAAGGAAACCCTTAAACAACACGCAGTAGGGAAGGAGTTGGTAATTCCGGTTGCAGCCAGCAAGTGTTTGTTCATTACCTATAACAAAACAACTGAGACACATAAGACTAATTTGCAGACTTGTGCAGGACTGGACAGCATATTCTGCACAAGTCTGCTCACTAGGCTACCTATTGATGCAAGTCAGGTGTTGCAAACACAAAAACCTAATACAGGATTATGGTGCTCTGAGACTTTTTAAAAAGACTACTTCTTAAAGCATTTTAGCATCATAGTAAACTTGATTAATATCACAGGTTTGTATAAGTCTTCCCTAATATTGTAGTACAGAAAACAGTATACATTTCTACTCCAAGAACCTAGATCAGCCACTACTATCTTTGGTTGAGATTTAGTATTCTGTAGGCTACATTGTTTCCCTGCTGCAACACACTTGACTCAAATCACTGAGCAAGTAACAAACCTTTGCATATAAGAATGAGGTGTGTTGTACCAAGGAAACACTAAAATCTGCACAATAGTAGATCTCAAGGCCTGGAGATTGTGATCACTAATAATTTTAGCTATTAGTGCAAGGAAAACATCATATGAAGAGACAATTTTAACCCAAAAAGTAAATAAACACACATATAAATTTAGGGTTTATTATTGTAACCATAACAATAAGGTGGATCTCTCTTTATTTTAACCATCAATTCAACCATAATTGTTCTTTTTTTAATCACAGGCAATAGTTATAATAGTGCACTTTTTATATTTAAATTATGATACAGACATTTCATTTTTTTAAACACCTTATTCTACTGACCCTTATGAATGAAGAATAGTTTACAATCTTAGCCAGAGTTGGGTCAATGAAAGTGAAGGTGACGTGACAGATGAAAATGAAGACTGAGCAATCAGAAAATGTGTTTGGACGGTGAGGCAAACAACTTTGTACATTTCCCTTGTGAAAATGACTACACAACAGAGGTGAAGAGGCAGACAAAATGGACAAAGCATGAAAGCAAGAGTTGAAGCGAGTCAGCAAGCATTTGAAGTGTGAGGGAGAAATCATCTTCTTGTTAGGGTTTAGCTTGGATAATCCACTTAGTATCGTTGGGCTGGGTAAGATCTCCATACATAATCAGCTGGAAAATATATCTGCTGCAAACCTTTACGCACTCTCAATCTAAAATCACTTGTCTCACATAGATTTCAGTCACAAGATATAAGCATGATTAAAAGAGAAAGACAGAGGACAGAAGATAAGATCCACCTGTCAGCACTGCTGTCAATGTCATTCTTTTGCATGGAGAGAAAAATGTGCAAAACAGGGGTGGTGGTGACAAATAAATCCCAACAGGATTCGTGGATTTGTTATTGGTGCATTTTTGTTGACTTCAAACTTAATTTAGCCAATAAATACATGACAAACAAATAAATAAATAACTTAAAAAAATAATAAATACATAAAAAAATAAATAAATATGACAATTGAATAAAGAATTGGAAAAATACAAATGAAATGTAACTAAAACACATAGACTTGTTGCACTGGATACCTTTTGTAAAACATCCTGCACTTTTGTTGCATATTGTGCTTTATGGAAGACTGGTGAAGAACATTGACTTGCCTGATAAGAGTACTGGAGTAATACATGAATGACCGAGTTGCTACGTCTGCTTGCAGGACATCGCGACACTCAGTGACAAGCTCAGGTGCAGTGATGAACTACTTGGCTTGTGGGCAAACACTGAGATGAGGTGCAAAGGGTTAAGAGACGCTTGCTTCCCATTCTGAAGTCTTGTTCAAGGAATCGGCAACGCAAGCATTGTAAGTCCGGCATTATGACAATGTCCACTGATGAATTATGTTTGTGATTGTTGGTTTTAAATATTTCGTTACAAGTCAGTGCATGAATACTATGGCAACTGGAGACAAGCTCAACAAGAATGGCGATTTCTGTATGATCCGAAGGCCAGGAACGCTCTTCTCAGTCAGCCTGGACATAAACAGCTCTGATGAGGTTCATGGAGTTATTCAGGTTTTTTGTCTTTTTTTCCCAGTAATGTCCATATTTCTGTTCAAATCAAAAACACTGATTCAGAGCAATTGGGACCCAATGCAAAAATCTGAGATGCATCGTTTCATATCGTCTCTGAGTAAAAAAGAAAAATCAAAATAATCTTTAACTTAAATGAAATGTCTGCTGACAAGCGAGTGATCAGCTTCTCCGCTCTAGCGCCGTGGAGTCTTCTCATGGCTATCCTTACTGCGGTCATGGTGCTACTGACATCCTCAAAAATATATGTAAACATAAAATAAAGCTAAATAAAAATATTTTTCCACATTCACTTACTTAGCTTACTTTGTTGGTTTTCTTTACTTGGAAGAAAAGTCATTGCTGGAATTCCAGGATGCAGTTTCTCTTGTGAAAAACAGGATTTCTGTTTCTGACTCAGGTGGTAGCAGGTTACTAACTCTTCTGGTTTCTTCTGGGGGGATTCATCTATACTTCTTTCAGTATAGACTTGTATTTGCATTTTGCTTGAGAGGGATATGAGCACACCGGTTAATTAAAAATCCTTTTTAGAACCATCACAAGAGTGTTACTTCTTTTTGGTGTCAGATACCATATTGCAATGATATAATATAGGAGCCTTACTTCATGTCAGCATCCTTTAGCAGGCTGGTTTGCTAACTAGCATGCACATTAACGTTTCAAAAATCCTAGTTTGATTTGTGAAGCTGCGAATATGGTGGATGGATACCAAACTGCTCATTCACATTTGTTTTTCATCAAGGGATGGCTCTTTAACTCTCATTTTCATTGAAGGTAGGAATCCTGACCATCTTGATCCAAAAGGTCAAAAGGATGTGAAGTTGGCTAAAACAATGCAATAATGGGAGGGGGGCTCAATCCTTGTTATGCTAAAGCACCTTCAATAACTTATTAAAGGAAGAATAGGAAGAGCTCATGGCTTGCGGGGATACTTGGAGATGAAGTCATACTCTTTATTTTTGGATGTTATTTATGCATCCTGCAGCATGGTCTCACTTTCTATCCTACGGTTGGGATTGGGTTCCATTTGAGGACAGCAGTCGGGTTCTCTCTTTTGCCGAGCCTCTGCGCTGCAGAACTCCTCCGCTGCCTCCTATCCCTCCACCATCTGCTCGGTCACCCCAATCGCACCTGTCGCCCCCACCCTCAGAGCGCCTTGAGTTTTGGCGGGTGGGGGTCCCGTGGGGCCGGCCGTTCTTCTCATCTGGGAAGGGATCAGTAGAGGAGAACAGGGAAATAACTTGGCTAGAAATGCAGGAGGGGTTAAAATGTTGTGAATGGCATTAAAAACCTAGAATCTTCTTAAACAAAAAATTAGTATTTTTTTCTTTTTTATTGAGACGTCTCACCAGATAGGGCTTGTACCAGTGGCTGATCATGGGAGCTGAGAAGCTGAGCTTGAATTGTTTCCACCACCCGTCTGAACCTGCGACTCGGGCCTGGGCACAGCAGACACGTTACTTAACACATCGCAACGGCGAAGCCTCAAATGGAAAAATGTGAATATCTTATAAAAGAACTAAAGTGTTTGCAGAAAAAAAGAAAAAATATAGAAACTAAGTAACAGAATAATTTACTATTATAAAAACATTTTTGCTAAACAGAATACATGCATGTCCTTCACAGGAAAACAGTTTGTGTTAAGCTTTACAAACTGGAATCATCTGCAAGCTAAAATGCTGGATTTGCTTCTTTAAATATAATACCACTGTGCTCATGCAAACCGTGTCTGTTTGTGTGTATTTGTGTTTTGTGTGTGAAATAAAATTACACACACAAAACTCAACTATGCATGCATGTGTTTTGTGTCACTTAGTTATGGTATCAACTTCCCTAAAACTTCCTACAATACCATAGGTCAGTCTGACGGAGAGCATCCATCTGAGCTTTACTACTAAACAGCTTGTTCACTTTTACTGCATACAATATCAGACAATGTTACAGTTCAGTAAAAAAGATGACCAGTAGAAGGAGACAGGCTCTTTGGTGAATTTCACAACCGCAAACTTTAGACATGCAACTTTCTGACCTTGAAAATTTTAACTTATTTAATAGCAGTGATATTTATTCTGTGCATTTTCTAGATGGGCATTGAGTGTGGGACTTCGTCAAGGGTCACACTTTCAGTGACTTAGATTCAACTAAAACAAACAAAGGAGCATTCCCACAGGACAAATGGTAGGACACCAGTGAACACATCTGTTGCTGCAGCACCAATGAATTGTTACTGAAAGGGATTAATAATAGGGCGGCAAACTTCAGTGGTTGTGGTGTTAAACACAGCCACATTCACCTTCATCCACCTTAAAACACACCTGGAAAGGTTATTCCTTGCTGTATGGAAGCTTATAGCAAAACATCTGTACATCTATAGCAGCTTTAAAGACGTCTGTTGAACCTGATTCATGTCTGTTACTCTGTCTCAGAGGCTTGAACATGTTGGGATCAAAGAAACAGAGGTGGGACTGTCAGGACAAAACTGTCTAGCTGTGTCATTTACCTGGATGGCATTAATTTGCCTTCAAGTATTACAATGACAAACCAGGATTTATCTTTTGGTATAAAACAGGTCTCTGGAACCGGATTCTTCCACCTACAGGTATGTAATATTCCTAAAACTGGGGACATCGTGGCACAAAGTGAAGTAAAAAAACTAGTTAATACTTTTGTTACTTCAAGATATTTTTTTTACTACAGCAGCTTATTATTATTTAACCGTCCAAATATATTCAGCTGATCCAAAATGCAGCAGCCAGGGTTCTGATGAGAACTAGCACAACTAGCACTGATTCCTTGTTAAATCTAGGATATAGTTCATATTTCTTCTCCTCGCATACATGTCATATCACCATGTACATTAAAAATCCCACAGCTCAGAGAAAGCCTGAGTCATTTGTAAAAACAAAAGGGCATCAGGCTAGTTCCTACTGTCTAAGAGGAGAATGGGAGGCAGTCTTTGACCATCAGGCCACCCTCTCTTGGAACTAGCTCCAATTCTGGGTTTAGGAGGCAGACACCCACTCTACGTGTAAGATTCTGCTTTAAACCTTTTTTTTGGGGATATATCTCATATGATGGGGTGGTTAGACATCTCTAAGCTTTGTTGCTGAAAGGCTTAGTCAGATGCCATCATTCTACCAGATGCTTTTACTTCCTGTTAAAATAAGATGTTTTTTTCCTTTATACTGGACCACCCTGTTTATGCTCATGTTGAGGGGTTGAATTAAAATCAAGATGTGCTTTCAATCCATTGGTTTCCTTTGTTTGAGTATTGTGTTTTTAAAACACTGATTGGACCACAACAACTTGGCTAGAATAATTTTTTTCCAGTGAAATTGTTATTTTAAGTTGGTGCTAAAAAAAAGGAAATCAAAGCTGAATTGGTGGCCTATCAGATGTCATGATGATAATACTGTGTTTCAATTAGGGATAGGACTCAATTAAAAACTAATCCAATTATTGAGAAAAAGTTTAGAGCATCAGCCTGATACTGTTCATATTCATTATTTTACCCTCTTTCCACAATGCTGTAGGCTTATATTTTGCTATACTTGCCTGATATGAGGGTGAAAGTTACGCTGTAGATTCCTGTCTCCCTCCTGCCCTCCCTCTCTGTCCTCTCCCTGTCGCGCTCCCTCTCGCCCTCGGAAAAGGCAATGTCCACCTGGAACTTGACGGGCTTCTGGAAGACGGAGGGACCGCCGGACGACTTGTACTCGGCCCGAAAGCTGGTCTGGGAAAGGACGCTGTGGCTGAGAGATGGGATCTGCGTGGTGGGGAGACAGAGAAGAAGCAGAGAGACCGACAGACTTACGAGGCGGGAGAGGTACGGGGGCCAACGTGAGTATAGGGAGACAAAGGGTGAGGGTGAGGAGAGGAGAGAGAAAGAGTGAGCCATTGGTGAAAGCAAAAGTGCATCTAGGTGCCACGAGTGAGCGAGCTCAAATAAAAGTCAAATAAATAAAAAAGGAAAGTGAGATAATGAAAGAAATGAGGTGCACAGCATAACCGTGCATGTGAAGTCTTTTACGTGAGCCATGCTTTGTACAAACAGAACTTGACAGTGAAAGACACAAAAGACAGACAGCATTAGATACTCACTGACAGGAAAGCGTGGACAATGTCGGCTTTGACAGAACTTAGAGGTTTGTCTCTGATCACCACAAAGATCTGCTCCTCTTTCTCCAATCCAATGAAGTTTCCAAACCACGACTTCTTCGCCAGCCTTGTAGCCAGAAAACACAAAGAGTTTAAAGAAAAAACAAAACAGAATGTAAACAGGTTGTTAAATCCTGAGATTAGTAAAGCAACGTGACTTACTCAGGGCTGGACTCTGGTGTTAGACTGGACATGTCTTCTGATGTAGGAACTGGAAAACACAAACAGTTCATTGATAAAAAAAAATGTGTCTTCTAAAATGAAAAACACAGCACATGCTGTATGCTGAAAGAAAAAAATATGAGTTTTTCCATACCTGTGTGTAAAAGGGATGAAAACAAACCCACCTGCATGTGATTATGATAAATGTTCTGATCTCACCTTGTAACTTACGACGATGGAACCGAGGTGAACCCAGCAAGTTGTTCTTGAAAGAATTGAGGCGAGTCCTCCAGTGAGCAGAGCTGCTGGCCGCCATACCACCACCCCCTCCAGGGCTGGAGGGTGGGGTCAGTGACAGCGAACCCACCCCTCCCCCTCCCTCTGCTCGCGACGAGGACGAGGACGAGGAAGAGGAGGGTGGGGTAGAGGAAGGGTGGTGAGGGTGGTGAACAGGGGTGCCCAAAGGTGTGGGCAACGGAGAACCCTGGGGGGTGACCTGCGGCACAGAGTGGGCAGAGTTTGGGTAGAAGCTCTTAGTCACTGACTTCAGGACAGAGGACGAAGGGAAGAAGAAACGGGGTATGGGTGACAGGAGTGGGGAAGGGGAGGGCGAGCGGGAGGATGGGTTGTGCAGGGGCAAGGATTTGATGGGCTGCAGATGGGGTCGGTCAGAGGGTCCTTTGGTGGGTAAGGTCTGTGTCTTTGGATTAGGGGGAGCCTTGGGCTTGTCATGAGCCCGGGCTGAGCGAGGAGTGGTGGAGTTTCCCTGTTTGGATTCCTTTGTGAGGGGAGAAGCGGTGGCAGAGGTGACATCTGATTGGCTGAAAGTGAAGACGGGGCTCTGATAGGACTGGGGAGTGGGTTCATAGGGTGAGGGGGGTTGGGGGGTGAGAGAGATGAAAAACAAGGAGGAGAAAGGATGGAAAATGAAGAAAGAATGGAAATGAATATCATGCTTAATGACAGAAAAGTGCATCCTGTGAATAGTGAAAGTGCTAAATGCAATCCTACCAGTGTTAACTGTTATATATCAATCATTTTGGTCATTTTACTTTATTAGTGCTCATTGCATGTGAAGATTTAGTATCAGCTGTGGTGGTAACAGGGTTAGGAAGGCCTAGACACAGCAAAGTGGCAGTGGAGATGTTACTGTAAAGCAAGTGCTGTAAATTCTGACTTATGTTCGTCATTTACTGTGTTAATACAGTTCTAAAGATGAACCAGCTGATAAGGCAGAGTAGTCCATAAATCCTCACACTTAATTATCTGTTATAAACAGTTCTGTGTAACGGACATGAAGTGGAAGTGAAGTGACATGGAGACATAGAAAATGCAAACCTGTGTTGGGTGAGAATTCAATTTGAGGAACTGGTGACGTGTAAAATGACTGAGGAAATTCAGTGGATAATTTAGGGGGTTGTAAGGAGCGGTGGATGTTTCTTTCTTTTTTATCAGTAAAATGTAAGAAATTACAAGATCAGCACACATCAACAATTAACAACAGAATTTGTGAAGCATTGAATTGTTTGTATGTTAAAGATAATAGCTATGCTAATATAGCAAAGCAGAGCCATGAAACACTACATGTTTATATAGAAATTATATTATGAAATGTGCATTGATAGAAATTAGATCTGATGCTGAACTGCCATCAATTTCAACACTATTAAGTAAAAGAAGTAAAAAAAGAAAGTCGACTACTGCAAATTCATAGTGCGTTGTTAAATCATGCTCAAAGACAGAAGAGAAATAGTGTACAATCATCAGAAGTTGCTTGTCAGACCCTTACCCTGGGACTGCTGAGGGGGCTGGAGGAGAGCCCACTTGAGGCTCCGCTGACTGAACGAGACCTGGCAAAAAGACCAACTATATGTTACCAACTTGAAACCATTTAAAACAGTTCTTGCACTCATGACTATACTCAGAGTGTAGACACTGCATATGTGTAAGACCAATATGCTTTACCTCTGGCTGTGTGCAGCTGTGTCCAAAGCCCTGCGAGGTGGGGTAGGAGACCCCTGTTCAGTGACACTTAGCACTTCCAGGCTTTTCCTCTCAGGACGGCAGCGGCCGTGGCGTGTCAACATAGGAGAGTCGACACGCTTTCGAGGAGGGTCTGCTGAGGAACACCACCATAAACATATCTCAGATTTTATTAGTTGTTACTTTTTTTTATAATATTATGTAATATCTGTAAATAGATCTGCTCTTAAAATTGTTTTTTTTAAAGTGTTCAAATAAAACAAGTCCTAATAAACCCAGTTACTGCCGTATATTAATGCTACTGACAAGTCTGTCTGATCTTTGCACTAACATCAATAGCTTTTTCAAAAGATATTTGTTCATTGCAATATCTATGAGTGTCCCAATCTTACATATTTTTTAAAGGTTGTCCTTCAATAAACATGTTCTATAAAGTTTAGTTTGAATCTCATAAAAAACTGTTTAATCTAACTGCTTTGAATATTACATTCTATTATTTAATAATACAACAAAAACCAAAACAAAAAACTTATTTGTACCAACAAAATGAAATATTACAAGAGGCAACAGACCTTTGACTATTCTGCAAAATTATTTGTTTTATTGTAAATAGTGATTCCAGTCTGTGTAACAGAGTATGTGTATGATGTCAAATTTGATACGGGTTAATGGATATAGGTAAACAAAGGTTGCTGTCAAAGATAATGATAAAAAGTCAAGACTCACAGTGACAGAGACTGAGAAAAGTAGCTTCTTCCTTTCAATAGTCCCTCCCTGCCCACTATTAACTGACCTACGTCATTGCGTGGAGGCAAATCCTCATCCTCATAGCTGGGGTAACGCTCCTTCCTGTCTAGCAGTAGGTAATAGATCATTTTCTCCTGGTTTTCTCTGAACAAAACAAAGTAGGCAGAAAAAACTTAATTGGGTAAGACAAGGCATACAAAAACAATTTAGAAGAAAACAAAATGTGAGTAAGGCAGAGAAAATGAGCATGTGTTTAATAACTGAGTGTATAATTTGGATTTAAACTACAGTGCTCACAAAGTATGCATCAAAGTAAATGTAACAAAGACTAAATGCAACAAGTGATGTTAAAAACTGATTATTTGTTATTCTTTATGAGAATACCATGCCTAATGGTTTATTTTCTTAATAGGGATCTGTGTTTATTACATGACTATTTAGTTTCAAAAAGACTAAAACATACTTACTCTTCACACTGCAAATCCCTTGTGAGCTTGACTCGGTCTCTGAAACACCCGAGCGAGTGCATGCTGTCCAACACATCTGGGTCCAGCTCAGTTAGGGACAAGATTCGCCTCACACAAACTCGCCTGGGAGGAGGCTGCTCAGGACACGGCTCATTACGACCTCCACTGTGAGTCCCACACACACGACATGCAATGAAACAGTAACACCAGGTGTGATGGGTAAAATATACCATGATGCAGCGTTACTTGTAAGTTTAAGTAGTGTGCAAACAAAAAAAAAAGATTGAATACTCACAGATACCAAGAATGTTTCTGGATGGCCTCTAGCTGCAAGGAGTGACAGAGCAGATGGAGCAATTCGTTTCTATAGTCTGATAACATCCAGATGGCACCAGAGCCATGCAAGTTCACACTAGAATACCTTGCTTGTTCCTTTTTTTTCCACATCTGTATGTTTTATCATCTTTAAATGTTGTAAATCAAATGAAATTGTAAAACCTTTGTTGATTTGTGGAACACAGATTGTGTGAAATCCATCAAACTCAAAGAGAAATATTACACCCAAATTGTTGGAACCAGGTCTTTATCTAAAAATATCAGAAAACTTGCTACTGACTGAACTCTGATGCGATAAAAATATTTAAATACAGCATAAAAGCACCTAAAACACACTGAATTGAATCCTACATCTAAAGAAAATTATGTCAATCAGAATTAAAACAATAAATAGCAGATTCAGCAAAGACAAACAAGAAATGCTCTACTAAATCCTTAGAGAGGAAATATTATTTATAAATCTAATACAAGGGTAACACTTGCTGCATGCTGCAATCAGCTAAATACCGTGAGCCTTTTCTCGGGGTTGACTTCAATCATGCCTTTGAGCAAGGACTGGCAGTCCGGAGGGATGAAGTGGGGCATATGAAACACCCCACTTTTCACCTTTTCCAGTAGCTGGCGTAAATTGTCATGGTCAAAAGGCAGAGCGCCCTGTGGGAGAAATTAAAGAAGGCTATATTACATATAATATATATACAATAAATAAGCTATATTATTTGCAAAATATCAAATAGACCTAAAAAAAACAGGAGGAAAAAACTCACCACCAGTAGGGCAAAAAGGATGACCCCACAGCTCCACACATCTGCTCTCCGCCCATCATATTTCTCCCCCTACCAACAGCAGAAAGCACATCAACTTTCAACCGACTTAAAAACAAAAACCTTTCTAAAGAATTAGCTATTTAACTCAAGATAATTTAAACTGATTTCAGGATTAAACAAGATTAAATACTGACTATATGGCTATTAAAAGAAAAGTGGTCATCCATTTTATTTCTTGGACTCAGTTAATCTTAGTTCAGAGTACATTTTATTAAAAGGACAGGCTGATGTTTGTAGTGTTAAATGCAAGAAATAGATGTGATGCATTAAAACAACAGATTTAAGAGTTAGGTCAAAGTTTTTACTTTGTTTTGAAGGACTTTTTGAATCATTAGTTGGTGTCACATGTAGCTACATGTATTAAATCATTCATAGACAGCATTTGGTCATTTTTGTCACAGGTGATTGAGGAAGACTCTGATTAAGTCACTTACCCGTATAACTTCAGGGCAGGCATAATGTGGTGATCTGGAATCAAAGGGAAATGAGTTGTATGAAAAAAACAATCATGAGAGGGATGTTAATAACAGAAAAGCTAAACTTTCATGAATAAATTAATTCAGGTATGCTTTAATAATTATATAACAACAAAATGTGCTCTCTTTTGTTTCTGTGCATAATGACTAGTTCTGTTTGAAAATACAGTACAAGAGGCAAAGAAAACAGCATTACAAGATACTGAAAATATACATTTTATGAATGAAAACATCATAGAAGAAATCTGAGGAAATGCTCACCCACAGCTAGTCTCTAACAGACTGTCCCCCACCTGCAGGGAGGCCATGCCAAAGTCTGCAATGCGAATATTGTTCTTTTCATCTAGGAGCAAGTTCTCTGGCTTCAGGTCTCTGTGACTAGAAAAACACACCCGACACGACTTGTCATGCGCTGCAGAGTACTAGACTAACTACGTCTCATTTTTTAAAATGTATTTATTACATCAAACTAACACTGATTCCTTATCATTTCAATAAGAAGGCCTAAAATAGCTTTGCAAGTCAGTAGGAGAGCTCAAAGCATCACCATACATATGACCAAGCCTTTATGTAAGAAACACAGCTCAATGGGGAAAAACCAACCAGATAGAGTGACTGTGGCAGAAATCCAAAGCAGAGATGATCTGCCTGAAGAACTTTCTGGCTTCTTTGGGAGTTAATCTTCCTTTCTTCACCAGGTAGTCAAAGAGCTCTCCCCCTGACACATGCTCCAACACCAAATACCTGTCGACAAACAAGGACAAGAGTGCGACTTGAACCTTTCATCTCTAAAAAACAGGAAGTAGACAATGAAATTGAATCTATGCAAGGCCGTTGTTGATAATTATGAAATTGAATATACTTGAATATGACCTTAACAGTCTTTGCTGACATTAGTATTGTCAATTGGGGTTTTGTGAAATGATCTTTTTCACAAAAATATCCACAACTTAGCCAATATCATTTTCACACAGCGTCAGATTAATAAACAGAGAAAAGGTTAGTTTGAGGTTAGTTTGTGAGAACAATATCTCCATCCATTTGCCTCCCATGTGTAATTATTTCATCATTTACTTCAGATATTTCTATAAATCATTGCTGTATGATGTCATTTTTTTTACTCATACTTGATCTGTTGTTACAAAAATAATATCTCTTTTGGAGATTAATAAGTATAATCTAAATCATTCATATGTATTAAATTCCAATCAGTTTAATATTTTTTGCAATACCAACATATCTTTGCAAGCACAGCCAAACTTTTTTAGGCCAAAAAGCTTCCATAACATCATTTTGATTCCTAATGAACACTTAAAAAAGGTCAATAAATTATGTTTTTATCAACTTATCTCAATATATATATCTCATTATCATATTATGAATATTTAATTTCACAAATACTTACATTATATTTACATTATTAAAGCATTAAATTGTCTTAAATGACCAGTTACTTCCTGAATTAAAATTGAAACACTTGTAAGCTAGTTGTCATTTCTTTGTCAATATTTTGAAATGCAGGTTCGCAACACTGTCCATGCCAACTTTATCCTTCAAGTTTATTTAACCTTATTAAACAAAACATGAAAAATTAAAGACTTTTAAAACTAAGAATTACTACGAGGACATTAAATATCATTCCTAGGGAGGTGTTTTGACTCATATTGATCTGCAGATCAGTACTCAGTTAAAATGCATGCCAGACCGAGGCTCTTGTGAATGCAGAAGGAACTTACAGGTATTTGTTATTCTCGTAAACATCATGCAGCTTCAACACATGCGGATGCTCAATCAGTTTCAAAATAGCAATCTCTCGCTCAACCTAGTGAGACAGAATAGAGGGACAGAAATGAGGACACAAAAGCAGCTCACACCAGCCGGTCAGTGGCATTATCACAGCATCTGGACTGAGGTTATGGTAATAAGATAAATATAGAAGTGTTAACAATCTGAAAGTTTGTTTACAGTTTAACACAGAAAGCAGAAAAGGCAGCAAACTTTACCTTCATCAGAACTGACTCCGACAGCTTTTCTCTGTTCACTATTTTGATAGCTACTTTCTGACCCGTAATACAGTGAACCCCCAGTTTGACCAGTCCTGAAAGACATTATAAGATGTAAAATAATACAAATAAATGCAGCATGGATAATCTTTAGATTGTTCTGTAGAGGAAAAAAGTTTCAGAGTTAAGTATTTCTTATTCTAAAGTTGAAACAATTCCCTACCTGTCTGTCCCTTCCCCAGAGTCTTCTCCAGTCGATAGGGCCCAACATATTGAGCTGACTGACTCAGAGACAGTTCCTTACTCATACTGCTCTTACTGGAGTCGAATACACAACAATAACTGATATTGCACTGTTTATCGCAAATACTGTAATATTGTACAGATTAAAGACGAGTTTTTGCAGGATATAAGAGGAGGCTCAAAGTGGAGGGACGGTTTTTTATGTCAGGGACCACTACTCTGTCCTAACTAACATGTAAAAAGCACGTCAAACTTTTACAATACATCAATGTCAAAGATTGTTGATCAAACTTAAGCTAGATGTTTACAGGTTGTGGACCACGGTCAACATAATTAAAGCAACAAAAAGGAATTAAAAATAAAAATAGATGTTATTGAGTTGCCAGACTGTTTTCAGCGTTAAATACTGAGCACTAAACTAACCTTTACATGGCAACGGGCTTTAAGGAGGGTAATAATGTCACTTCTACACATTAGCTTATTTCTATAGCTTGCACCTTGTCACATAAATCACATGAACTATATATGACGATGAATAGGGAAACCTTTAGCCGTCAAACAACTACTTTTTCCACACCTGCTTAAAAAATATATGCCATTTTCTCTTTGTGTGTTAACAAATACACGTCCAATAAATACAGTTGGGGTTGGCTCTGGAAACAAAAAAACAATGTTATTTTCTCTGTCAGGCCTGTTTTACAGGTGCAACAACATGCTATTTTAGCCTCGCCGCCGCTCTCCCACACAGCAGCGAGGCTAGCTTTAGCTTCAACGCCTCAACCAGCTGCTGTCTCGCGCGCGCCGCCTGTCAAAAAAACCGACACCGCCTGAAGTTCCCAGGCATCGTCAAATGATCACATTTATCAGACGGCCACCGCATTCTTACAATATTTCGAGGTGTACCGCATATTCTTCGGCCAACAGCCATTTCTTTAGCGTAGCATAGTCCTCCCCCCTCCCAGCTTCTATTCGTTTCTGCCTCCCTACATCCCTGCAAGTAGCGGATCACAGCATCTTCTCCTCTCTCCTTTGACGTGTCCTCCTTCCCCAGCGGGCGGATAAACAGGTGAAAACACACGAATAAGCCCGCAAGATGACCCGTTCCCTTAACTCCGACTTCACTTCTAATTATAGTTCACGCAAGGCAAAGGCCCCTTGTATGATACTCCGTTTTCTTGCCGTAAATCGATATTTTCGCTCTCCTCTTCCTTCCTTCGCCCCACTCGCATCAGCATCCGGGTCTCACTCCCTCTCCATCCTCTCTCCTCTTGCCTCTTCTCCCCCGCCCTCCTCCTGATCGTGTTCCTCACAATAAGCTTATCTCTGCAGGCACCTCAGTACCGGCCACACCGCGGGCCCTGTGAGTCGCAGCCGCACCTCCCTCTCTGTTATTATGAAAGACATTGTAAACATCACGAGCGGCTGCGAGAGATGTCACTGTAACTGCAGCTGCAGGCCTGTAGTCCCTATTTTGCGTCAGATACCATAAATGCAGTCAGTTACTCAATAAGCCTACAAATAAATGCATTCGTTTTTAAAGTTGAAATATACAAAGTAACAGTGCAAATGGAAACTTAGGCTATTTTGTTATTTAAAACATTAACAATTGCCACGCTTTCTTTGAAAAGAAAATAGTCTTGCTATCACAAAAGTCGTGCAAACTCTACTATTATCATATCTATTATTTCCACCGCAAATTGAATGCATTTATCATTCTGTTTATTTTATTTGGTCAAACTAACCACAGATGGGAATGCTATAATATACACAACCATCTGGGCTGATGAATACTCATCATTTACTATGGTAGCAAAACAATATTAATTATAATGTGTAAATAGTTAGTGTTCTATACTAATTTTATACATAGCCTATATACTAAGTAACTTTAACGGAGTTAAATGTTTTTATCATATATATATATATATATATATATATATATATATATATACACATATGGCATGCCCATGACTAGCAAAATACTAAAAAGAGGTTAAAACAAAATATAATTTTACTATTTATTATAGGACTATTACTAAAAGAGCTACTGTGATAAATTTGTCAATACAAAGAAAATATGTGTTGTAGGCTACATGTTAATCATTTATTGGCATTAGATAAACTTTGGTTGATCACCATTTACTGATCACATTCAGAGGCTTTTTAAGACTTGGGCTATGCCTTTTTGGTCGTTTGTTTTAACATATTGTCAAGAAAAGCCAAGTGCAACAAAAATAAAACATATAAACAAAGTTTGTACAAAATGAATTGAGCTTAAACGTTTTTAGGATGAACAGTTATTTTTCAGCACCATCTGGATAATTTTAGTTTCCTTATAATTTTGTTTAGTAATCTTAAGGAATTTCTCATTTTAAAAGCTCTTCTTTTAAAGTTGAATGTAACATGTTGTAATATTACATCAACACAAATTCACACTGCATCTAATCACGTTTGAAGGCCAGGTTCTCTAGGCTTTGGTAAGCCATTGCTGGATCCACTAAAAGGTCAGATGTATCTTGTAGGTCCTTGAATTATTTAACAAACTGGGGAAAAAAAACTTTTTCTCAAGGGCATCCCTTTCAGATACAGTTCCTCTGCTGTATAATGTTTTAGCTCTGAGACTGGGGCACACTTTACGAACAGGTCACCACCTTTACGGCAAACCATGCTAAAATATGCCAAGTTTTAGTTTAAACTCTTTAGAAATCCCTGTGTTGGTGCAAAAAACTCTGCCTGTCAAACCTTTTTTTTACAGACACAATAAATTGAAGCAATAAAATGCATTTCTAGAAGGCTACTTTCATCAAAATGGTTTAAAATACCACCTAAATGATATTTTCTTCTGCAACACGGGGCCACACCTTGAACTGGAGGCGATTTATGCTTGTTTGATTTTCAGTTTGAAACGTCTCAGCCTGAAAATCACAATCTTCAATATTCACAATATTTAAGAAGAACTTAGTCCTCAAGATGAACTACTAGGAGATAAAGATTGTTAAACTATTGTTAAAGTAAAGCACTGTGTTGTCCCTCAGAATATTGCTTTCAAAGCGTTTGTTAAAGGTTGTTGCTAACATCTTTTTAGCCTCAGTATTTCCTGTAAGGCTGTTGTCTTTGATATGTGTCATAGATAAAAAATTAACAGCAGGGACTGAAGGAGTGTGCAGTGATTTGTACCAAAATATGTCAGCTTCAAAATGTGCAAGTTGACTCATGTTTTCTGGTGCATCACTGTAAACAAGTTGATTTCATCCCCCTTTGCATTTTTCTAATATAGTCTAAATATATCCAGTGAAAACAATAAGTTACACTAAGTGAATCAGTATCTGTAGGTTTTTATGTCACACTCTTTTATTGAGTTACAATAAAGGAAAATCAGTTAAATCAATTAAAATAATAAATAAAAAAAAATGCATATAAAACAGATGCAGTATTGCCCATTTGACATTTTCAGTAATACCAGGATTAAAACAAATATTTCCTGTGCAGAACCTTTCAAGGCCTGAACAGACCCGCTCACTTAAAACCTGACATGACAGCGTTACAAAAAAGGAAAGTAGGACATTAGAACGTAACGTCTAAAGTGCAATTAAAAATCTCTGAAATCACTATTTGAAATATTGTGTGTGGGTGGATAATTCCCCAAAGCTCATCTTCATCTGCGCCTTGCTGGTTGATTTTTCACGCAGCTGGTGGGATTTGTCCCCAATCTCATGCTGAAATAGAACAGAGGAAGATCTCCATGCTTTGCTTTTTGTTTGGGTCTAAGTGTTTAGAAAATAATGGATGTAGGCCTTCATTGAGGGTATTAATGCACCTTGCAGGAAACATGGTGTCAAGCCCACTCTTAAAACTAAATAATGAGCAAATCTACATAAAGTGTTTGTAAAACCAAGCAGGAGAAGAACAAAATAAAGGGAACTTGTCAATCTTCAACTAAAAACTGACACCAAAATGAACATTGTCTTTATTATACACATTAAGGAAAGCTGTTTCTACAGGTCCCCACTGACCATCTTCTTTTGTTTTCCATTGACCTTTGGAAAAACATCTTTTTTACTTCACTTTCCCAGTCAAGATGTTACACCCACATAATCCCTACACACTCAGTGTCAGAGCTCAGACAGAAAAGCTAACATTAGGCTGCGATTTCAGGTTCTAATGTGGGGATTAAGCAGAGATTAACAAGATCTTCTTAATTCTATTAACAGTGCTACTTTACATAGAAGCCTTCGCTTAACCAACAAAGGGGTTCCAGTAAACAGTTTGCATGGTATGCAAACATAATAAATCCAACATTGCCCTCATAATAACATTTGTGGCATTCTTTATATTTTGTTTTATTAAAACGTGCAAAATTATTTTAATGTAAATGAATATAGCATGAACAATATTGTAAATATTCACAGAAGCATCAGAAATGCTGAGTCGTCAGCATTCAGGTGGTCTGAAAAACAAAATTGCGTAGAAGCAGTGCTGGAAGAAAGGGGGGGTGGAGGGGGGTCATGTGGCTGCAATTTGTGAAAGAAACTGCAAAATATTAAAATTAAATAATTTGAGGAAAAAAATACCCGCCCACACCCCGAAGAAAAAAGCATCACACAGCTGCAGCAATGCTGTGAGCGTGCATTTAGATGGGATCCCCTGCATATTATGATCCCTCAGAAAGAGTTTTCACACAGGCCTGGAAAGCATCGATCAGATCTTTGCAGGCTTCTTCTCCTTTCTCTCGGACACTGAAAGGCAAAGACGGAAATCACCAAACATGCTTTGCTTTTAAACATATTAAAGATTCACTTAAATCAATGCACTGAACAAATTCGTAATATGGAGCATATAAGGTCAGTTAAGCTAATCCATTAAAAAAATAATTACCTGATAAAATCATCAGATTACAGAGAATATTTTTATTCAGTTCTTATGCGTGAGCGGTGGAGAGACAGCAGAAACAGCGAAACAGGAAGAAAACAGGAAGATAGATGTAGAGGTCACTGGTTGTTTAACCACAAATGAGATGAATATATGAATGGGAATGAGAAGCTGTCAGTATAAAGTTATCAACAATACAGTCAACAATAGTATCTATGGATCAGTATGATCTTATAAGAAGGTATTTCAGCTGTATTTCAGCACAACTGTTTTTTTTTATTTGTTATAGTATGAAAAGATGAGTGAATAATCTGCATAGCAGCTCTGCTAATATTAATCACTGCTGCATGTGAGCTTAAGCTAAATATGCTTCCTGATGCTTCCTGAATGCATGTAACATGAAGCAACATGCCGGTATGTCCCACCCTCCATGCCTATTTTAAGCCTCAGTTCTATTTGTTCTTCTTCAGTCTTATGAGTTACTATAATATTTCCTGTTACTGTAAATACCATTACACTTACACATGATGTGGGTTTGGTGAAGTTTAATCTTTTTTATATTAACTGATTAAAGTGCTCTCTAAAAGCAACCACACCATGCGAGTTAATGAGAAAACAAAGTGGAATAAATGAGGCTCATAAAAACCCAGCTTCATTTTTTAAAAAGTATTTGGTGCAGCCGTTTCCTCCTTGTAACTGTACATCAGTCTGCTCTGAACTCACCACTTGTCAGTGTCTTCTTTGATGACCTGGCATGGTGCTGGCACGGTGTCGTCAAAGTCTGGCATTTTGACAGAGAGGAGCTGGAGGTGAGTTGCTGCAGAAGCTGCAGTCAAGTGTGACTACAGATGGAGATGGAGATGAATATACACAGGGGGAGGGAGGTGGAGGGGAACGACAGTGACCGCGCATGATAAGCTTAAGAGAGGGAGAAGTCTAGAAATCAATGACAAACGGATTGTTCACACAAAATATATTTCACTTAACTTTATTCTTACTTGAGATTTTAGTGTTACTATATATTTAGTTATATTACAGCATTTTTATCACACCTGCTGTTATTCACATCATTCATGTAAATCAACTCATAGAGTATTTTTGTGTAATTAAAATGGCTTAATTCTTGTCTTTTGTTCTGCTAATAAGTATGCATATTAATGACCTTTTGAAACAACAGGCATGCATTACAAATGCCTCCTACAGCATCTTAAATGCTCACTGCAGGGGAGCTGGCAGAGGGCTTCTCCTGTGCTCCTGATTTTATTTTGAACAGTTTTGTTTGCTTGAGTTGGTTGAGGTGATAAGCTGAAATTCCCAAACCTTGTTTCTTCTCATTTCAAAAAGAGATAAACTAATATGAAATTGTTCAGAAGGCTTCAGAAAGAATGCAATTAATCTATTATTAATAAATAACTAATATATATGTAATGTAATATTTTATACATAATTTCTTCCTCTCTTACGGAACCAGCTCCCTCAAATCAAGCTTAAGACCTTCCTTTTTTAAACAAATCTTATATTAAGGATAGTTTAGCCACATGTTAGTTATGCAGTCATAGGGACGTCCCATAAAGAGTCTTTTTTTTACACTCTCTGTTGATCTTCCTTGTATTGATATATGGCATCATTAACCTATTTCTCCTCTTTCTGCAGGTATTGCTGGAGGCGGATGGCTGCCCTCCCTGAGCCGGGTTCTGCTGGATATATATATATATATATATATATGTGTGTGTAGGCTATATGTATACATACAATAATGATAAGCATTTAGGATAACAAAAATGTTTGTGTTTGTTTATTTTATATATTATTATTATGACCTGCAGGTGAATTAATCATTTTCAGTTTTCATCTCTGTTTTTATTTCTTCAGTTTTGTTTTAAATAACATCATGATGTCATCTCAAAACAGGAACAGAAAAGTGAAAATAACATTTACCTACCAAAAATAGTACAAAAGGTTCTTTTATAAAAAAAACTATGCAAAATCACAATAAATAGGGTTTTGGTTAAGGTATATGGTTTCCTCTTCTCACCCTTCATTTTTAAAGAAGTAAAGGGAAAGTACTTTACAGTATACTGTTTAAATATCAAGGGAAAGAGTAAGGATTTATCTTTTCCACTAGAGGGCAACACACACTTTAATAAAGATGATTCTCATGGCATCAAATGCTTGTATGTGTGTGGATTAGTGTGGGCAGAATATCAAACTCAGCAGCAAGTATTTATGCAGTTTTAAAACAGCTTTTGCGTTTTATGTTTCATTCTCACATATTCTGTCTTTTGTCATCTTTTCCTTCTGCATTGGAGACGCGTGAGAGATCAGTGTTAGGCTTCAAGTTGAGTCCTAATAAGGACCGGACAATATTATGTGACATCCTGAATTGTAAATAAAACTATATGAACCTATATAGTTATATATTTTTTACATTTATTTTTCTAATTTTATGCTGCTTTTCATCTTTCATTTTGTGTTTTCGATCTCTCTTGGCTACTGTGATACTGTGAATTTCTTCTGTGGGGGACTAAAAAATGATCTTATTCAATCTTATTGTCTTATTATTTTAATAAATACACTCATCATATTCCTACAACTGAAATTTAACTTGGTGGTTCATTTAGTATTGTATTGATTCAACTGCTGTTGAGACTGAAATGTGTTCAAAAAATCTCAAAATCTAAAAAAAGGTGCATATATATATATATATATATATATATGTACATTCACTGGCATTTGTGAGTGTCACAGCATAAACATTGATCTATGTGAAATCTCAATATCTTTGCCATTTGTGTAATGAAGCTATACGACCCCCCAGGGAACACTAAAAGTTTGGTATGTGTGTGTGTCTGTGTGTGTGTGTGGGTGTATCTGTGAAAAAAGTTTCTAATTAAAATCCAATCAACATTTTGATAATCAGAAATAATTTCACACACATGCAAATACATCATCCTTAGTGGTTCGTGGTGATCACATGATTCTATGCTGGGTTAGCTATTAAACAAGATGATTCAGATGCAACACTGAAGCTGAACAAATCAACTCAAATATAAACCCTTTGATCCAACATCGTGATTCAAATTAATCTGTCAGACTCAAGACATGATTTCATAACTCAAGAAATAATCATATACTTTCAGATGCCACTCTTGTGTTCAACACAAGGATTCAGATGTCATTCAAAACATTTCTGTATACAAATAATGACAGATTTGGTTTTTTTTAAACCCTTTTTCAGACATTCGTTGAAATACTTTGACATTTAGACTTTCAGCCATAAAAGATGCTATTATGATAAATTTTGCATGCCTTTCTAACTTCCATACCAACTTCTGAAATAGCAAAAGTAATAGGATTGTTAGCATGTGTGGTTCTATAATTTAATGGACAGACATACAGTGACATTTTGTGTTTTCAATGAAGTGATCAAATATGTCATAAAGGGTTAGTAGACTTTAACTCAACTACATTTTTTTCAGCATTTTTTCTATATAGTGTATTGAGTACAATAAAATATGAAAATACTTAAAGATTAAACGTGATAAAAAATCTCTTTAAAAAAAAGGCTAAATAGGATGAAAACACAATGCAAACTGAACAGAATCAGAAAATTCACTTTGTTATTATCCAACTGATATCCTCAAATGATATATTGCACAAAAAAGAACGAGTCAGATTATGTGCAACTTGTGTAGGATTGTATTGCACATACGTTGGACATCACATTTAATTCAACAATTGCTTATGTGTGTGTGTGTGTGTGTGTGTGTTTGTGTATGTAACAGAGAGAGAGAGTAATACTTTCAGTGGACAAATGCTGAATGATTCATTCTCATTCCCCAGATTTGATGCTTTATAATACCTTTTTGGTTGTCTGTTAATGTGAGATTGGAGGCATGGATGGCCTAATATGACAGATGCAACAATTACTTTGTCTCAGAAAACCCACAATCAAGAGCAAAGCACCTCTCGGTCTCAGTATTCAGATAACCCTACTTCCTAATTATTGTAAAAAATCCAGTGTGCCATCTGCTGGCCAAACTATTATGCATGTATTTAGTGAGCATGACAGTTTTCCCCAAAAATAAGCTCTAAATTTGATCTGTCAAAACATTAAAAATGCAGATAGAGAGGATTTTCCATCTGTTGTTTTAAACCGATTCCTTTGATCATGTAGTATTTTTTTTAATTATCAGTTTTAATTATCATATTGTGTTTGTAGCTTTTATTTTTATATTTCTATATAACATGATAGTTTTTCTCTCTCTGCTCACTTTTTGCACATTTACAACAGCACTACTGTTACAGTAGCCTATGTGTAGCTTTTTTTCTGTCTGAGTGTTGTAAATGTTTTCCATTTGATTAGCCTGGATATTTTAGTGTTGGTCAGTATTACCTCTTTATTACATACTTACATCCATGTTCTATGACATTTCAGTTTGTTTGTTCTCAATTTCCATTCAACACTCAGAAAGAAAAAAAG
>JBAMIG010000023.1:10989957-11008791 GCA_037177335.1 Kiunga ballochi | reverse complement strand
CACTGTAATAATTTTTACTTGTTCCATGGTAATAAATAGTAAATATATGGAAAAAAATAAATAGCCTAGTCTTTTCAAATTTAGTGAAAGGGTCAAATAATGTTCTTAGATTTAAAAATGAGATGTCTCTGTCCTGTTACACTCAATTCAGGCATTAAAGGGTTAAACATCCCTGTGTTTAGTTTGTATACCACTTTTTCTATTTTTCTTTAAAAGACAGACTTTGTAAAACACTGTCAGGATTGTAGTTCAACAACCGCTTGATGTGTATTTCCCAGCAAAATAACTTTTTTTTATTTTTACCTTGTTGGACTCGTCTTTCAAGCATAAGTTTCATGTTTTATTTCTTCCCCTCTCCCAAACAAATGTAAATTTTTTTCTCTTGTTATCATTTAACAATTTTCCCACCCAGGAGCATGGATCCTGACTGCAGGCTTGCGTGAAGGTGTTGGCAGATGTGTCGGAGAAGCAGTGAGGGATCACGCCACTGCAGCTTCTTCATTGTCCCTCAAGAAGGTGGTGGCGGTGGGCATTGCGCCATGGAGCGTGGTGCACAACAAAGAGCAGCTGATCAATCCTGAGGTTGTAGAGAAACTCACATGTTTAGATTTTTTTCCCTTCGCACCAAAAAAAAATATTATTATTAATATTGTGCAGAAAGGCCACTATAAATATTAACTTTAAATTTAAACCTTGAATATAGTGAATTTTAATATCTATGAAGGACTCCGTGTAAACGATTGTTATACTATTAAAGCTCCACTTTGTGATTTATATTGACACACAGGGTGTATGTGGGCAATTTAAGATGCTCAGAGTGAGAAAAATACATCTTCACATGGACACTGACTGCCTCACCTCACAGTGCAGCTTAATCTGGAATCATGTAACTCCTTTTGCAGGGCAGCTTTCCTGCTACGTACAATGTCCAGAACACAAACCATGGCCAGGAGGCTTGCTGCTTGGACAGCAACTACCAGGCTTTTCTTCTGGTGGATGATGGGAGTTTGGGTCGCAGAGGAGGAGAGACAAGCTTCAGAGCCAAACTGGAGAGTTTTATCTCCATGCAGCGCACAGGCATTTGGGGTGAGAAATATTTTTAGGACTTACTACTATATGTAAATGAAAGACTGGGGGAAAAAAATAAGAGGTTTTTGCCTTTGGATTCTTGCAATTCTGCCCTCTTGTGGCAATACTCGAATAATACATGTGATAGGTGGCAAGTTGATCCTCTGGAATCCACTGGAGGGAAGCCACTGCATGCCATTCCAGGCTCATTAAAGCATGTCAAAACGTGCCAGGAAAAACGATAGTGTACCAAGAGAAATGTGCTGCACACAAATGTGACTACAATAAATAGACTGAAAGTATGAATTCGTATGAAACAAGAGATTTGAATAGATTTTTCTCTTTTCTTTACAGGCAGTGGCAACATTGAAATTCCTGTTCTCTGCATGCTGATATCAGGAGAGACAGACATGCTGGAGGTAGTGTCAGCATTTTGTCTCTAAGTGAGATCTCTTTATAAAGCTTGCATTTATTTACATTTGTAATATGAATTTTCTCTTTTCTGCCAGAGAGTAGAGCTGTCTCTGAAAAGCTCCATGCCTTGGTTGGTGCTGGCCGGTTCGGGAGGCATAGCGGACTTCCTAGGCGATGTCTTGGAGAATCTGTCTCTAGCTCCAGGCCTCCCGTCTTCCATTGAGGCCGACGGTGAGACTGGTCCCAGCGTGGATCTGAAAGAAAAAGTGTCAGAGCGGGTGAAGAAATACTTTCCTAAAGCAGCTGAGAAAGACAAACTGGTTGAACAGGTGAGAGCTGGGTGATCGAGCAAAGATGCTCTTTTCTGCTCCCTGCTAATTCAGCAGCAAGTGGCTACTTAAACCAGAGTTTCTTATTCCTCTTTTGAGTCTTTATTTACTGCCATAATGCCAGGTTTTCAGAGAGCAGGTGAACAACATGACTAAACCTCCTAACTGTTGGGTTATTTGTCTTTTAAGTTTAATAATATAACATTAACTGACATACGAGACATCTGTGGATAGAAGTGATGTGCAAAGCAGCTTTTTGTTTTGTTCTTATTCTTGCTGATATTTTTCCTCTTTAAGAAGAAAATGACTCAATCTATATCTTTTTTGTACAAATAAATTGCAACACAAAGTCCTTGTTTTAAATTAAATATATAATAAATTAACAAAAATATTGACCCATTAGGTCCCTTAAACCACAAACCCATGAGTTGCACTGTGTATACACAAACACACATGCAGGCATGCATAAAAAGATGTTCTCTAAGAAGTTGTCTTAACCATTAACTGCACTGAGGAAGTAAACGCTGCAAATTTGAATAAACTATGTTAAAATGAAACTATGAATAATAATAATAATAAAATAACTTTAAATGCTCTTTAAAATGCTTTTTATATTATGACAAGTCAGTTGCTTTTCCTGCGCATATCCAGCTAGTTAGTCCTTTTTTTCCTCTTGGGGTGTTTTTACCGTTACGCACACATACATGCAGTTGCTGAGCTTTACCAAAAGATGGCATTCGCTGTTCAAATGTCTGCTGCTGTCCCCTTTTTTATGCAGAACTTAAGTTAACTCCTTATCTATGATGCCTGCATAGAATGAAGAGTCATGGAGTCATAAAGATGTTCATTTAATGAACATGTTTGCATCACTCAATGAATTTTTTAAGCTAAATGTGTTTGATGGTTAAAATGAAATTGTAATGTCAGACAGAAGAGTTGTTTTTTATTTTTATACACACACACACGCATACACACACATCTTTAATTTACTTGCTGAATCTTCAGGATCTTGTGAAGTTGTGGTACAAAGATGTCGCTATGTTTGTGTGTAAATTTTAACAAACATTTTAACTTTATTTTTTTCCATCATCAGGCTTGACACTCATAATTTTTCTTCCTGCTTTGTCTTGCTGCCTCCAGACTTTGAGCATCTACCACAACAAAGACTTTATTACAATCTTCCACGGAGATAAAGAGGGTGCAAATGATTTTGACACAGTATTGTTGAAAACACTGGTGGGAGGTACACAGACTGAAATTATAACCTGACTTCTGTAAATAAAATGGCAAATGATCCGTTTTTAATTGTGTTTTTTTTTTTCCCAGCAAGTAAGCAGCGTGCATCAGTTGAATCCTGTCCTTATAACGAGGAGCTCAATTTAGCGGTTGCATGGAACCGGGTTGACATTGCCAAGAGTGAACTCTTTAATGGAGACATCCAGTGGAGGGTGAGGAAATAAAGAAACTATAAGATGTTTTTATTTTAAAGTAAATAACTTGTGTGAAATATTCGGCAACCTATTTACATAAAGCTATTGCTGCTCACTATGTTAAACAAATGCCTAAAGCGATCCCTTCATCTGATTCTATAGCATGAGGATCTGGAAGAGTCCATGACGGACGCTCTGATCAATGACAAACCCCAGTTTGTGCGTCTTTTCACTGAGAATGGCTTTAACATCCTGAAGTACCTGACTTATGGCAACCTGGAGAATCTGTACCGCTCGGTGGCTGATGGTACGCTGTTATACCAGCTGCTGCTGCGCTGCTTGGCACTGCGGCAGGGGAACACAATCATACCGAACAAACAGGACGCATCGACCAAATTCCCGGCAAAGGATTTTCAGAGTGGAGCTGCACAAGAAATCAGCCTTTTTGAGGTAACTTTAACACTTAGGCAAGAAAATGCAACCTCATGGATTGTTTTACTAAATTGAAATGAGAAAAAAGTGAAAATTGGATTCCTTTTGAGTATTTGGCTGCTTCCTCAGGTGTCAGGTGTCCTGGAACTGTTGATGGGTGATGTCTGCCAGCCATTTTACTATGACATTCTGGGCTTAAAATATATTTCATCCAAAAGAAAAACTCTTAAGGTAAAAAAAAAGACGATGATCTAAAGCTGTAGTGGTATACAGTTGTTTCTAACATTTACTTTTCTTGTTGCTTCTACCAGCGTGCCAGTAAGCTGCTGCGTGAAGACTGCGCATATCGCGCAGACAACTGCCACTCCCCCTGGGCTTCACTTTTTATTTGGGCCGTCCTACAGAATCGAAGTGAAATGGCCAATTTCTTCTGGGAAATGGTAAAAATCTTCATCAAATGCTTAAAAAATTTAAGTATACCACATGTAAAGCATTTCTCATTGAAGGATGTTTTATTTAGAGTATTTAAAATGATTTACTCAAAGGCTTGGAAGCATATCCACTACCAAACTTGATAACGCTCTGATCTCTGAAACTAACTAGATAATTTCTGCAGTGGGTTGAAAGAAGCCTGCACAGTCTTACAGCTTTCATTCAAACATTTCAAAGCACAAAATTAATGCCTCCAGTGTTTTGTATGTCTTCAAAGTATCCTTTGTATACGCAGTCTGTGTAGATGAGGTACATGTAAAAGCTATGCCACTCTTTTCATGTCCTTCAGGCAGTCCTGTAAGGAATACAGGTCATGTAGTTGCGTTCCTGTATTAAGTGCTAGCTTCAATAAACAACGGACAAAATCAACAGGTAAAAGGCTTTCCATATAGTTGTTGCGGGTATAACACACTTCCTGCATCCAGGAATGCTGGATGGTAATAAACATTGCGAGGGGTCTGTACACATATTTGGAGCTCACACCAATTGAATCTGTTGAATCTGGCCTAAAGTTACACCCCAACCACAGTCAAAGGATAAAACACAAAGCAACTTCTATCCACACTCACATCTACTACTGTTGTTTGTATTTACTATTTACTACCATGTACCATGTCAATTTATGATAGTGTAATCTGCTTTCTGATGTTCACCAGTGTGCAGGAGACCAGTATCATTTGATTAAAAACAGGGTTTTGAGTATTGTTTCTGCCATAAAGTGATGCAAAATGTCTCATAGACTGTATGTATTAAATGTGATACATTAGGCCTTGAAGCGTTAAGTAATACTTAAGCAAGTAAGTATGTTTGAATACATTTTTAGAGCCAAAACTTTAAATTTTTAATAGAAATGCTGAGAAAAAAAACACAAATGCCATATTCTCTAAAGGGAAAGGATCCATTCCAAGTGTTTGGGATTTATAGCTGGAGTAAATACAGATGCTGTTCACTACTGACTGTGTGTTGTAGCATATACGGCTACATGATTTTACCTGACTGACATGATATATGTTCATTATGACTCTCCGCTTCATTGTAAAGTTGTCTTTGCAGTGGCTGACATTAGTTTCCCCCAAATTAAAGGTCAAATTTCTCTTGTGGTCTTCCTCAGGCGGGTGAGCCAGTACTGAGCGCTCTGACTGGCTGCAAGATCCTGAGAGAACTGTCTAAACTGGAGACTGAGACTGAAACAAAACTGTCCTTGAAAGAGTTGGCCCATAACTTTGAAAATCTGGCCCATGGTGAGACAGTGAACCCAATTTTCACTTCTGTTTAGCTCAAGGGGTGCCCAAAGTTGGTCCTCGAGGGCCACAATCCTGCAGGTTTTCCATGTATCCTTGGTCCAACACAGTTGACTCAAGTTAATCAGTCATTATGCTGAACTTGATTGGCTTTTGTGTTCATTAATTGGAAGCCAGGTGTGCTGGAACAGGGATACATAAAAAATCTTCAGGACAGCGACTCTCAGCGACTTTGAGCACCCATGGTTTAGCTGAATTTAATCAGGATGTTGGGCAAATAATAAACCGAGGTTCTAAGTAGTTTGATATGGAGCAGATCTGTTTGCTTGGATATGATTTAATGTTACTGTTTTTTAAATGATCTTTTTCTCTTTCATGCTCCTCATGCTTCAGATATCTTCAGCTCCGGCTATCGCAGCAATGAGGCTCGCTCCTGCACACAGCTGGTAAGGAAATCTGAAATTTGGGGCGGCACCACCTGCCTTCAGATGGGAATGAGTGCAGATGCACGGCTTTTCTTCAGCATTGATGGAGTACAGGTTTGTTCCTGTTTCTGCTCACGCATGCATAACGTCCTTATGCCAGTTCTGCCACATACATTGAGAATATTAATACTTCATTACAGTCATTTCTTTTACTTAATGTTCCACTTGAACCATGATTTTCTTGAGATGTATTTGAAAAGAATCACAGTGCGACCTATTTGTAAAATACCGTTCTTTTATTTTACCGGTCTTAATCAATAAAAAAAAACCATCTTTGGTTAATGTGAAAATATAGAGTATGTTAATTTCTCCTTAAGGTCTTTTTTCACAATTCGAAAGGTTTTATTATTTTTATGAAAAGTTCTTTACTAAAGTTTTATTTTCCTTTTTAAAGATGATCTTGACCTATTCTAAATGACATTCCTAATTACAATATTTAGTGAAGAGATAACCTATTTGAATAGTTTTGATATTTTTTGCTATATGGGTGCCATTTCTTTTCTTTTCTTTTCTTTCTATATCACTCAGAGTAATCCAAACGTTTATCTTGACAGAATGTCAGGATTTATTCCCTTTGAGCCATCTACTGCCATAGCAAGCTAATACCTTAAAGTAAACCTTAAACCTTTGTAAATGCTGACTTTAACCAGGCATAAACTATGTAACCTACTTGCAGATGGCATAACTGGCACAATGCTTCTTTCAGTCTCTGTTGTCACAGATCTGGTGGGGTGACATGAGGAGGAACACAGAAGTGTGGAAGCTCCTGGTTACTTTCTTCTGCCCCGTCCTCTGCTACACTAATTTAATCTCCTTCCGGTGAAATATACAAGAGTCTTTTTTTTTTTTTTTTTTAAACAATTTTTCTTTTGGTTTAAGATTATAGATCTGGGATTAACAGTGCATACATGTGACTATACACACTTTCGTACAGGAAGCTAGAGGTGGAGGAGAAACCTGGTGAAGAGGTGCTGGGTCCAGTCCATGAAAACACCTATGAGCACACTGTCTTCTCTTTCTCAGAGATCAAGAACACGTAATTTTTAATAAACTATTCAGTTTTAAACTACAAATAATCAGTTTAAACCTATTTGTTTAACGTATGATTATAGTAAAGAATTGCACACATTACTTTGTGTTTAATGAACTGATTCACTCTTTTGTTGCATCAGGGAATCTGAGGAAGAGGAGGACAATTCATCCAGAACAGCTCCCATCAAAGGTCAGTCCTGTTAACTGTGACAAATAAAGCATACAGAATCTGCTTCAGTATCTTCTCCCCCTGCTATCACATAGTAATATATCTGTTTATGTTCACACAGGTGTACCCCAGAATCGCAGGCCACCGCGGCGTCCGTTCATTGTGTCACGCTGGCGTCAGTTCTGGTTTGCGCCTGTCACTTCCTTTTTAGGAAATGTCCTCATGTACTTCCTGTTTCTCATACTTTTTGCCTACGTGCTGTTGGTGGACTTCAAGCCCCCGTCACCCTCTGGTCCAGCCTTCTCAGAGTATGTGCTCTACTTTTGGGTGTTCACCATTGTGTGTGAGGAGATCAGAGAGGTGAGAGTAAAATCATCTTAACAGATGTTTTCTGTTTTCTCTCAGATGTAAATGTAAGCAGATGCAAATAATGCATTGATGAAGGCCACTAAGTGGATGCACTGAGCTTTAATAAGTCTAATATGTTATGCTGTTTATCTGTTTAATCATACTCAACAATGAACTTGCAATCTAGAAATGCTTTCTAGCATTGTACTCTATGTCAGCTAATGTTTTTTTCCTCTCAGACCTTTTTTTTAGGGATGATGAGTATGCGCCAGAGGTTCAGACTCTACATTCAAGATGTGTGGAACAAATGTGATCTCACAGCCATATCCCTCTTCATCATAGGATTGATCTGCAGGTACACCATGAAATACCTTCAAGGATAATATGCTGTCATGGTAACAGATGACTTGACCCTTTTTTTTTACCTTGAGAACTGGATGTGATGAAATTACAATTAAATTAATGAATTGATGCTTTTTGGCCATTTTTGTTGTTAGTTTTATAAAATGAAAACTAAAAAATTGCAGCCAAAAAGCAAATGGTGAATGTTCAGGAAATTCAGCCTAAACGGCAACTATAATATGTGAAAGGAAGTCTGAAAAAACCTTTAAAAATGCCTGTGCAGGATCTGACGATCTTTGCCAAAGCGTGTACATGTACAATAAAGACACTCTGACCTGCATGGGAGGTATGGTAAGAACAAACCCAACTGGAATGGGCTGATGATGAAACAAAATGCATAAATATATATTATCAATATAATCACACAAATCTGATTGTTGCAAATCGTAAACAGTTTGTTACAAGAAGAACCAAATAATATATAATGTGGCTGTATAAAAGGCTTGGTTTGAAGATGCTTTGTTGTCTAACTAAACGTTTGACATTTTAAGGAAAATTATAAACCCTCAATGACCCAGAATAAAGTACTGTCTTTTAACCCTGAATAGTCAGGTGACATTATGAATATTTAAGATTCATAAGAGAGTTAAAAGGTTTATTTAGGTTAGAGACATTTATTTGAAAAGGACTTCCACAAAAATTTAGGAAAGGATTTAATATTGACAAACATTTATTAATGTAATGACCTTTTTAATATTGTTTCACTTTTAATTTCAGTATTGATTGATCTTATTAATGGGGTTATTTAATAGAATGAAAAGACTTAATCTCTGCCAAAAAAAGAAGAAAAATCACAACACAATGACCTCTTTAAAAGGTGTTGAATAGTGTTTACCAATTACATGTTGGGTGTTGCTGTGACTCTGTGTAACATATTTATGTGCGTGTGTGTGTATGTGTGCACATGGTAGGATGTTCGAGACGTCCTATGAGTTTGGCAAGAGCCTCATGTGTATAGACTACATGGTCTTCACTCTCCGCCTCATTCATATTTTTGCCATTCACAAACAGCTGGGACCAAAAATCATCATAGTAGGAAAAATGGTGAGAAATGCGCCTCATACTGACTCTGTACCAAAGATACTTATTGTTTATGCTATAACATCAAGACAACCATCTCTTCTATTTAGATGAAGGACGTCTTCTTCTTCCTCTTCTTCCTGGGGGTGTGGGTCATGGCATACGGGGTAGCCAATCAGGCTTTGATTTATTCTTACGACCCCAACCCGGATCGCATTTTTCGCAGAGTTTTCTACAGACCTTATTTGCACATCTTTGGACAGATTCCTGTGGAGGAAATAGATGGTAAAAAGATTTCATTTTTCAGCCTGCATTAAATCATTTTTTTGCTTTTCTAATCTATCTTTTGGGGGTTATTAGTAACTAGAACTAGATTTTTAGTAGGATGAATGTAAAAACAAACAAACTCTGAATCATCTTTTTTTTTTTTTCCAGTTGGGAAGGACTGGGATTTGAGCTGCACAGATGACATGACTTTGATTAATAATGGCTCTGAGCCATGTAGAAGTCCGCATGGGAACTGGCTGGTGGTAATTCTGCTGGTCATTTATCTCCTGGTCACCAACATCCTGCTCATTAACCTTCTCATTGCCATGTTTAGGTAAACAAATGACAACAATATCCCTTCAGTGGAGCTTTGTGGCTAAACAGACTTACTGATTTTTTAATTCATCAAAATCTTTTTTCAGCTACACCTTTTCCAAAGTGCAGGCAAACAGTGACATCTACTGGAAGTTTCAACGCTATAACCTGATTGTCGAGTACCATTCCCGACCTTCGCTGGCTCCTCCTTTCATTATCCTCTCTCACATCAACCTCTTCATCAAGAGGTTCATCCGCAAAGTCCCATCAATCAAGATCCGCCACTTTGGTCAGTACTTTGACCAGAGTCTTTATTGAAATTTAGGCAATAAATTTATATATATCCTATAGTTTACATTCCTTTGATCACTTGTTGCTTGATGGCCCTTTTTTCCGTACTGATCTTGGAAAAAAGGCTTTTATCTTCTCTGCCCCATCTACATGGAACATGCTGCAGAAAGACTGGAAATTAAAAGACTTGATTCCAATTAATGCCTTTTTAAAGATAGAATAAGAGCACTTGAGACAGACTCTTTAGTTTTTAAATGTTTTAGATAAAAACTTTTACCTTATTGTATCAAATGTTATTGATGATTTTAAATTTTTTACCACCTCTTGGCCAGGACTCCATTGAAAAAGAGGTTTTTAATCTCAGTGGGACCTGGTTAAATAAAGGAATAAATAAAAAAAACTAAAATATGAAATCCCATTTTAAAGCAAACTTTTCTCCATCTTTTCTTCATCTTTTCTTCTCTTCTCTTTTCTCATAGGGATATTTTATAGGACTGATACATTCAGTTTAAATGAGAAATGACGCAGCACATAATGAGCTACATTTTACACTTTAATACTTTTAGTTCAGTTGAAATGGTTCCTGTTGATTATTAATCATCCCCATGAATTCCTAATACTGATAAAAGCTTTTTCCTCTTCTGCAAGTACTGGAATTAAAAGGAAAAGCAGCGAACCACCTGACAACTTGGGAAACTGTTCAGAAGGAAGACTTCTTGACTGCTCAAAACAAGATCCAGAAGAGCAGCGACTCTGAGAGACTCAAGCGGATGTCTGTTAAGTAAGTAGACTGTCCTGTTTCTTGTCTACTTTTTCTGCTGTGAGTTTAACCTTTTTTACTTTGGTTATCTAGAGTGGATAGTGTTCTGAAACAGCTGTCTGAAAGCAGGGACTTTGACCACAGACTAAGAGCCCTGGAAAGTGAGGTAAGCATGAAATTCTGACTGAAAAGATTTAAGTGGGTTGAGCTTAACATATGAGACAGGAAGGGAAGAGGGGAAACACCTTGGGTACATTATGTCAAATGCTGTTTCCTCATTGAGACCAGTCATTTACTTAAAAGTAGGAATGTTTTAAAGATTGTGTAATCTAGTGTGTTGTAATCCTAGGAGCTTTTAAAGAAGATAATACAACTTTATTTCTTGATCATTTTTAAAACAACGTTTTGAAACCACCTATTTAAAAGTTTTTCTTCTCTAACTATATGATAATGAGTTAATCGGCTAAGAATTCAAGAAAGAGCTAAAACCCAACAGAGAGAAGATGGAAAAAAACAGACACAAAGATATTTCCAGTCCCTTCTGTGGCAGAAGTGCCCAAGAAAGTTTGAAGGATTTTCTCCAAACACAAGACTTTGAATTTTAAACTCAAGCATCACTATAGATGGACTGGCTCGTCTAAGGAACAACCCACCACCACTACTACCACCACATACAGAGAGCTGTTGTGTATACAGTGCGTTGCAGGATTGAGTACGCGTAACACATTTCTCCTTTGCATAAAAAAAACATTTACACAACAGCAGAAAGAAAGCTGTTTCCGTCTAAGGGAAATAGCAGATAGACCAGAAACAATGTAAACAATGCATGCCAGGCCGCGAGTGACGGACCCAACTGTGCACCTTTTTTTCATTAGAGCAGAAAATTCCACATCCAGTTGGCACTGACAGGACAAGAGACTGTCCCTCAGAGGTCGTTGTCAAATCTAAGTGGTTTCATTCACTCATATCTGTAACTGTGTAAACGAGAGGTCAAAATACAACCAAAACTTTTGTTTATAGTCGCCTATATTTAAGGGAGTATGTTCACGTATGCAGTGGACCGTCAGTCTCATGTCTTTTCCTATCCTGTTTGGTGGGGTAAACAGCCTCCAGGTGATGATTTAATGACTCCCACAGGTGATAGGTGAGCCGATGACATGTTTGTGACATTAATGCTGCAAATGTGAATGTCATCCTGCAACTTGAAGCCAACTAAACTGATAAGACCTTATAATTGAAAGGAAGAACAAACAAAGTCCAGATACCATCTTTTGAATATAAAGGGCTGCTACTGGTTGCCTCCAATGTACGCTGTTAAGTAAATACATACCAACCCTCAAGACATTAACATGAGATGTTCAGAGGCAAGCCCAATGTTTCTCTGCATGTCATAGTGATACCAGTGTTACATTTCAAAGCATTTTATGGCTAAGACAGATTACTGTTAGTCACTGATAATATTATGTTTCCCTAATATACAGAAACTGACAGTAGTATCTTTACTGTTTGTAGCAGAGAACTTGAGCCAATTCAGCAATGATGAGAAAATACTAAAACTTTACATTGACTGGGACACTGAATACAATGTGCAGCGTTTGCACTGAAGTCTTTTCTCATCTGGAGAAGCAGAGAACTGATCTCTCTATCTCACATTCATTAGTTAGCTTCCAAAAGGATTAAAATCCTTTTACCTTCAGTTTCTTTACAGAAAATGCAAACAAAATGCCTAATAATAGAAGTTCTTTGGGTTTGGGAGTAGATCTAACTGCTTGTTGCTTTTCTTCTTCTTTTCAGATGGATTACTGCTCAAATGCTCTCAGCTGGATTGTGGATACTTTAGCACAAGGCAGCACATTTAAACCTCCCCGACCACCACCTGCATCGAGAGGTAACCTACTTTCTTTTTGTTACATAAACACACAGGGACACACAAGTGGTTATAAAACCTGACAAGCTTTCAATTGAGGTCACGAATGTTATTTGACCAGTTTCATTGGTAGCACGATGTCTTTTCTTGTTCTGTATACCTAAATTTAAACATTGTTGTCCTTTTCCAGATGCCTTCGGCTCTTCTCCTTCTGGTTCGACCTGATTCCATCTTGACGTTCATTATAGTTTGGGACAGACTAAGAAAAAATGCAGGTTTTGAGCTTTGTTTGAAATCTTTGGAAGTTCAGTTTCCAATTATTTTTAACAAATTAGTCGGGGGTGTCACTACTTAAAAAAAAATGCAGTAATGTTGTAGATGTGTGTTGGTAAAATGCCAATATAGCTTTAATATTTATGTGACATAGTGGAATATAATTTATGTGTCTCTGCAGAGGGTTTTCAATTCTCTGGTTTTGAGTATAACATTCACATTTGATGTATTTTAAGTTTACTGATCGAAAGATACAGTATGTTTACATGAAACACGAGCATGGATTACCTTTTTCTTGTTTTTATTTACAAGTCGAGAGGTTTTGAGTTATACTACTAACATAGAAATATTGCTTTTATTTGATGATAGTAACAAGGTCTTAAATGATGTTTTTACAGCTCTTTCTAAATTAATTTAGACATTTTTGTAAAGATATCAGTAACATTTTCACCTTTCCAAACCACCCTTTAACCTGACTTTTAGAAAAGTGTGGGTTTGTTGTCAAGCCTTAATGTGAATTGTTCAAGCATTAGGTGCTCAAATCTGCAAATAACTCACTTTAATGTATTTACGTGCTGTCTTTAGTCAAATTACATTTGATCAAAATATGCCAAAGATGATCTAATGTGACTCCGTCTGCAGATGTAGCATGTTCCTAAATTAAATTGGCAAAGTCAGGAGAGAATTTCCTTTTCACCAGATTTCTATTAGAAATAGTTTTGGAAAAGTTGTCACAGAATCATTTTTAAGGAACAGTAAAACAGAGATTGAAGTTTGGGTTACATTAACAACCTAGGAACTGGTGTGGAAACCAGTGAGAGGCATTTTTATGGAGGGGTGAATCCTCCCCAGATCTCATTTCTATTGAGGCTTTGTGGGATAATCTTGGCAGCAAACCTCCAAAGAAGAGCTTTTATACTGTCATTCACAAACCTGGAAAACTTTTACCAAAGATTATTTAATAGAAATTACAAGATATCTTGACAGACTCCACCAGAGAATTAGGGTGTTTATACCATATATTATACCTTATATTGATCTATTCATACTGTTTTACATGATTTGAAAATGTTTTAATAAACTGTTTTACCTCCTTCCATTTTTCTTCACACATTATTGAAAAATACTGATTGACAACAATTAGTCATCTGAAACGCTTTTGTACGTTCAGTTACTTTTAGAAAGAGCTGGACAGGCTGTTTTCCCTCAGCTATCAGTTTCCACGCTTGGCTAGTGAACCAATCGCTCCTGCTAACTAATATTTCCTGTCTCATAGATGGGTCTTTTCAACCACCTTCAAAATTGGTGTCATACATTTGTTTGTGTAATACCAGTTGCCTATCAAGTGAGATAGACGAGATAAAATGCTATTTTCCTCAGACGCTCAGCCAAAGGAATTGGTGCCTGAGGGCTAATGGTGGGTGTGGTAATGGAGGAGGAGAAAAACATTTTAAATGGGACCAGTTTTGCAAGCTTAGTTGAGCTTTGGAATAAATCTAAATTACTCATGAGGAGGAGACTTGAATGTATTATTATGGCTAGGTCTGTTAGAAAGAGAGCAAAAGGTGAACGGTGCTGAGTTTCAGTATAGCTGGGCTCGATTGAAGGTCACATAGTGGAGCAAGTCATTGAAGGAAGCTTCACTCTAAATAGTCAGCTGAGCCACCTGTCAATTGCAGGCAGCAGCCGTTCCCACTGAGAGGCAGTGTCATCAGTTTCTGCCTTACAATCCCCTCACTGCATGTTACTTCTATATACTATAGCTTAAATATGTCCAAATGTTCCAATACTGAAGAATGTCAATCTATTATGACTGACCCTCAATGCTTTTTTTAAAGAAAAAATTACTAAAGAAATAACATTGTATACTAAAATATATGAAGTGTGGAATATCCATACATCTTCACACCACTATCCTATCAATTTACTTCTATTTACATCTCCTCCATACATCATCCTGACATCCCTTCCTCTGCTTCAGCATTTCTGTCTGAGAAGTTTTAGTTTGATCGCGTTACAAGCTCCCTTTTAAAAGATGCATCATTTTGCTTTGTGTGACAAGCAGCTCGTAATATTTTGTGTCCTATTCAGTAAGGTAATTATTACAGTTGATTTGTAGCCCCCCTCTACAGTGGAGGATGATGCAGATATGTATTATTTTGTAGCCATAGTTGGGAATTTTAGTGCACTGAGTGTGATGTTAAAATGTGGAGGCATGTGTGAAAATCATCATTATACTATTACAGAATTAAGCATTAAAATGTTCTTAGAGGTCCCTCACACAATGTGTGTACAATTATTCTTTAATCTTTTTCATTATCTATATTTTAACCCTAATAGTCCCTCTCAAATCCACGTGTTGTGCCTTCCTTTTCCCAACCCCCTGCACTTCATAGCCCCTCACACTAAATGCACATGTCCACTCCTCTAATACACAGTGTTAAGGGCATCAGGAGCATTCTTCCCAGACATGTGCCTCTGTCACTCATGTGCATGCAGCTGCACAACCACACCGCACACATTACACTTCCACTGTGTCCTCTGTGTTCCCAGCACAAGACTGGCTCATTGCTCTCTCAGTCTTGTGAAAACGGCCCTCTTCTCCTTGTCTTTACTTCTTAGACCTGAAAAGTAATCCTGAATAAGCAACAACTTTACGCAATTTTTTGGACGATTGTATGGGTTTTAAGTGCTAGATATCCACCAGTGCTTTTTGTGTTTAACTGCAAAAATAAGGCAAACAAGAAGAAACCTTTTTGCAGCTCCAGAGCTGTATCGGTTTTCCATGATGGCACCTGTGAGAGGCTGTGTGGTCGGACTCCTGCTGGTGCTCTTGTGCCAATTTCAGGGCCCACTCTCTGGTTCAGTAAAGGCCCAGAATGTGGTCAAAGCTGAGGAAGGGCTTGTGGCTGAAGAGGGGGAAACTGCTGAGGAGGGTGATGCCACTGAAGATGAAGAAGTAGCAGAGTATGATGAAGGTGAGGAGAATTCCATAGAAGAAGAGATATCTGAAGGAGAGGACGAAGCTGCAGCAGAAAAAGAGGGTGGTGATGACGACGCTGAGGATGAAGAGGCAGAGGAGGAAGGAGCTGAAGCAGAGGAGGAGTCAGCTGATGAGGAAACTGATGAAGTAGAGGAGGAAGCTTCTGATGAAGAAGAGGAAGCAGCAAAAGACGAGGACACTGCTGAGGAAGAAGGAGGTGAAGGTGATGCTGTTGAGGAAGAGGAGGAAGCAGAAGATGACACTGCTGAGGAGGAAGGAGGTGAAGGTGATGCTGTAGAGGAAGAGGAGGAAGCAGAAGATGAGGACACTGCTGAGGAGGAAGGAGGTGAAGGTGATGCTGTAGAGGAAGATGAGGCTGATGAGAAGGAAGCAGGTGAAGATGAAGAAGAAGCAGAAGAAGATGAAAATGCAGCTAAAACGGAGGATGATGATGATGTAGGTGAAGATGAAGCAAATGAACATAATGCGGAGGAGGACCCTTCTGAAGAAGAGGAGGAAGAAGTAGAGGATCAAATTGTTGAAGATGACCCTGAAGAAGAGGAAGGTATAGTTCAACTGTAAATATACTGACATTTTAAAGTGTGTAGCATTTTTATGCGCTAATAATTATAATAATTATGCTACAATGTATGCAGATGCAAAGAAACCAATGTGATTATTAAACTGAGGACGACATGTTAAGCAACTTTGTAGCTCAGCTTGACTTCCTGCAGCCACTTTAGGAAGTCTGTCATGCATTTCAATCCTAAAATAGACTGGCTTATCTGTGTGAAAGCTGGCACCAAGCAGGACCCAAACAATTCACGAGACCACTCAGTTAATCCTGTTACAGGGTCCTGCACATTCAGATAACAATACTAAAAAGTCAGATGTTTGTTCAAAAGACACTAGTGTATCCTGGGAAAACTGGTATTTTCACTTATTCAGCATGTGTGAACTCTAAATTGGTTGTTAATGTTGATGCTGAGGTGTGCAGACTGTACTTATAGTTTCATGCTGTAATCAATAGTTTAAACAATTTGTCTGCCAACAAACATCCAGTTTGGTGTAAAACATTAAAGAGATCATTACCATGAGTGTCTGTCCGACCAAATTTAAAGACATATATCCTCTTTTATATTTTATGTTTTATATATATAGGTACATATATCTTCAGTACTGGAGCTCCATTATAGAAAAAGGTTGACATATCCTCTGGTAAGATCAGCAGGTTACCACTTGAAAACAAATAGCAAACAGGAAATGTTCTGTTCAATCTGATGAATGCTACCTAGTCTGGAAACTGCCAGTACTCTGGTCAGGATGGCAAGATGTCAGATCTCTGTGAAATGATGTAATGTCTCTACACCCAGCAGCAACAATCTTCTGAACTTTCATTTCAGATGAGCCTGAAAGTGACACCACAACAGAAAACCTTGAATCAGCTGAGGAAGAGGCAGACATGGACACACAGCGGTTCCACTCTGGCTCTTTATGTAGCGTTTGCAGCATATGCGAGGTTAAGATGATTGCATGTAACACATTTCTCTTTAATCCTGTATAGTCTCAGGCTGAAAACAGTGCACAGAGAGATGTACGTTAAATGCATCTTCTTTTTTTTTTTAAAGCATTGCTCCAAACACTGCAGTCATTGCCCCTGTGAGGAGGGAGATACATCAGATCATTGTGAGGAATGTGAGGTAAGTTTGCATTTCAGGTAAAGGACGATTGATTTTTAAAAGAGACGTCTCAATCCTTTTGTCCTTTCCAGAGCTGCTCATCCTGCTACATCTGCCCCATTCTGTGTGACACCGTTTGCACACCAGGTATGGAGTGACAGTCATGACTCTTGTTGCATTTGTACGGCCGTTTGTTGGGGCGAACTTGATATTTATTTTTCTTCATTGTAGGTGGCCTTGTTGATGAGCTAACTGGATCCCTCTTTCAGTAAGATTCACCACTTTTAGTGTCATTGATGATGAAAACTACAAAGACGTTTATGTTGCTGATAGTCTGCAGGGTTTAAACACATGCCTGATTTTGTTTGCAGGACGATCTCTTCTCTACTCTGAATGGGTTGAAGACTCTTCTTAAGCCAAAATCTGTCTTCCTTTGGGGTGCTGCTCTTTGGACTGCTGTGTCAGCAGATTCACACACAACAAAAGTTACCCTTTACTCCTAGTTTATGTTTTAAGAATTGCTTATATAATGCTTAACACCAGGTTTTAATTAATTTTTGTAGGTTTTATTGTAAAAATGTCTTTATTTCAGCTTAAATATGTTTTTTTCCTTTCATAATGGCAAAATTCTGAGTCAATGAACCTGAGAGATTAATATGAAGTTGACTGAAATAACAGCAAAATGCACATTAATCTTAGATAATATCATGGAGTTTGCTGCTTTTAAAGAACAATGTCAAATATGTTATTTACACATACATTGTATACAGTAATTACTGACTAATCTGCAAATAAAGAAGAAGAAAAATACTTTATTAACCCCAGAGGGAAATTCAAGTTTACAGCAGCTTTTTCAGGTCACTGGTGATCCAGGGTTTGTTACTGGAGAAGCATCTCATGTTCTTGTTGGAACGATGCTGTTCACACCGACGTTTACATGATCTGTAACACACTCAGTCATGCTGCTGATGTCATCTATAACAACAGTTTATAGTTTATCGCCTTGAATATTGCATGAGTATAAACATGAGAATTGTTTATGCTGGAAGTACAGGTCAACAGGGGTCATAACACTTTGCTCTTGAGCTGCATGTGGCTCTTTAGCCCTTGTGCACTGGCTCTAACAGAAAAGGTTAAATCAAGGTTAATTCTGCAATATCATTTGTGTTCTTTGACAACTTTGTTTGTGCCGAAAATGTAACGTCTGCTAATAACTGAAAATGGACCTTTTTTCTCCCTGTAACAGCACAACACACACGTGATAGTATTCTGACATGTTCATCAACTTTAGGAACAACTGAGAGCGATGAGTTTATTATTTATTTATTATTTATTTTCCAGGTATACTTCAAGTTGCTATATGTAACAAAGTTGTCATTAGATCCATGTAACAAGGACAGAAAAAAGTAAACCTAACTGATGTCATCTAACTATATGGATGTTTTGAAAATGATATCAAAGCCATAAAAGGGTTTGCTTCATATGTGTTCACATCATCTATAGAGTTCGGTCATACACAATTTATTCTCTCTCTCCC
>JBAMIG010000023.1:10974670-10989857 GCA_037177335.1 Kiunga ballochi | reverse complement strand
ATATATGATGAACATTTAGGAATATTTAAATGTATATATTGTGTTTCTAGGAAGTGAATATGTTAGTGCTCTGATGGAACAGCTGTAGACAGAAGCTGGAAACCTTCATCATCCATAGATGAGGAGAGTTTATTATAAAAACTCATGATTTCTGTCCCGGTCCCAAAATAAATGATCATCTTTTGTATTATCCTTGTATATAATTACATATGTATAATTTTTGTTAACCACCTAAATAGCATCACAAGGCACATTCCAATGTACCTATTTATAAACTGTGGGCTGCTGCCTTTGTCTATGAGCTAATGCCATCCATAAAACACACACACACACACAAATAGAAAACCTCTTCGGAATAATTCATGTCATGTTTTTCAGAGGCCATAAACAGCACATAGGTACATGTACACTGCCAGTTGAAAGTTTGAAAAAGTTTTTCTGTTAAACCTAATAGAAAGGTGTGTCCAAAACCTTTGACTGGTAGTGTAGTTTGGGAAGAAACTTGAACTGCTCAACCTATCAGATAACTCTACCTCTTCCTGAGCTACAACTAATAATTCCCCAAATCCCTTTGGTCCGCTAGTCTCCTTTCTAGGAAGCAGCAACTTATCTTTGAGGTGAAAATAAACAACTTTGGATGTCAGAAAACGGTTGCAGGTACAAAATGAGTTTAGTTGTGCCTTCAAACTTTGTCATGTTTGGCTGAGTTGTACTACCATAACACACAGCAGTGATGTTTGTTTTGTTATTCACGCAGATATTTTTTAAGCAGCTCAGTAGCAGGTAAACTGAACTTTGAGCAGTAAAGGAGTGAGAAATTCTTCATCAAAAAGCTTTAAAAAACAACAATGACTACATGTCTACAACATCTTATTTAGGTCTTGTTTATTTTATTTTGCAGTCCCCCCAAAAATGATTGTTTAATTTAAAAGTATTATTTTTGACACAAGTTTGTTGAATCGAGAAAGTTTATTTGAACATCAGTTAAAAAAGAAAAAGATTAAACACAAAGAAATAAAGGGAAAAAACTGTTCAGGAGGAGTGGAAAGAAGCATAAATTTATATAATCCCACCCCAGTCATAATAAATATCCTAATCTATATCATTATCAACGATTATTCCTATATACTACATAATAAATCAACAGTCCTCCTGACAACATAGACGTATGACAATGATATCTTACCTATAATTAACAAAGGATTAATATTATATAATCTGTAATCAAAGTTTATAAAATAAAAAAAGATCAATCCCAGAGACCCAGTGATCTCTTCATCGTATTATACAACACTTGGATCACAACAAATAAATAATTTCACATATTGATGTGAAAATTCCTGCTTCTGCCCAAACAGTCCCTGCAAATGCATTTCAGCTCTACGTGTGACCCTTCACTGGAATAAACAAGTACAGACAAAAGATAGCTGAAATGTCAAGATCCAAAGTACCACTAAAAGAAACCAAATTTGGTTTTTCACTGACTGAGAAATGACTTTCTACCCCCATGAAAATAACAAGAGAAGCACAAAACCTTCTTCAGAACAGAACCCGGTGTCCATCTGGGCCTTGTGTCGGGTGAAAACAAAGAAAGGGGAAAAATATTTTTGAATGTTATGAATAATAGCTAATAAATGTAATATTATCAATAATAATAATTTGGTTTTAGACAGCCTCAAATTTTTCATCTTCAGAGTTTAATAAATTAAGAAATAAATTCCTAAGTTAACCGTTCAATCTGTCACTCACATGTCCACAGTTTTGATTTTTTTTATATTAAGGAAAAACACAATCACTAATGAGGTATGGTGATCCATGCATGAGATGGAGGACAGCAAACAGGTTTCAGCAGAATTCACTCATGCCTGCATAAACAAAGGAGCAATGACATCAAACAGAAGCAGTGCTATGATGGCACATACAGTTGTGGCAAGCAGAATTCACCTTTCCCTGACACATAACATGTATCAATATTGCTTTCAACCTAATATTTTGAGTGTGTAGGTTTTCCAGAGTCTCAGACAATAAGCTTCACCTTGGACCAATCAGAAAGATGCAACTTTCATAACATCTTTTCAGCTGCATGCTAACTTCCTAAAATGATTAAAGTAATGTTTTATTTAAATTTAAATTTTCTGAACACATTGAACAAAGCAATCCATCTAGTAGCAGATAATGTTAACATGGCTTAACACACACACACACACACACACACACACACACAAATACACACATACAAATGGACATAAGTTAATACCATGACACCAAAAACATCTGTAATTGCTGGTCCAGGGTGAATCCTGCCAACAGCCACTGGAAGAAACTCCAGCATTGGTATAAATGTGACATCTCATTAATCCTGCTGGTTTTAAATGTTTTCCTGCTCTGAAAACACCCAATTGAAATTAAATGTATTTATCAGTCTATCAAACACGACTCAGTGAATTTTAATTTGAATCAGATGTTTTGAAACATTTCAAACAGCTGGATTATAGTGCTTGATGCCTGAACTTATACCCTCTAAAACTGAGCAAAGATAATCACATATTGCTGACTGGCCTTTTCTGTAAATCTGTGGTCTGTGGTGAATGAATGAATTGATCCACCTAGAGCAGGGGTGCCCAAGTCCGGTCCTCGAGATCTACCATCCTGCAACTTTTAGATGCATCCATTGTCCAACACAGCTGAATGCAGTGAATGGCTAGTTAGTAGGCCTCTGTGGGCCTGGATGACATGCAGAACAGGGAATCAGCTATTCATTTCAGGTGTGTTAGAATAGGTTGCATCTAAAGGTTGCAGGATGGTAGTTCTCGAGGACCGGACTTGGGCACCCCTGACCTAGAGCCTGAAGATTTGTATTAAAAGGGAAATAACCTTCATTCAGTCCACATAAAACCGGAAGTGAGAGAAGAGGAGAGGACTGATGTGAAGAATGATGGGATCTAATATATGATGAGGTTAAATGTCTGTCTTCTTGCATCATCTTTTATGTAGGACATGAAAGAAAAGTACAAATATACATAAAGTACAAACTATACCAGCAATGATGACATTGGTATAAAGTGATGTAAAGTCTCAATCAAGGCCTACCTGTGAATTTTTAAGTAGAATATTTAAACTGCAATCCAGCTTCTCTCAATAAAGCCAACTGGACTTAGGGCTCTGACTTAGATAGCATTTGTGTCTGAATGATATTTAGTGTAACTTTCCATCTACAGAAGGGTTTGTGAACATAGTGGCATCACTGCTATGAGTGTCATCAAAATCTAGTTTGAAAGTTGAAAAAATTCAACAAAAGTGTTTTGCGATCTCTCAGATAAGATTTACATCACAAGTGGCTTTTACTTTTTATAAACAGTACATGTAAAGTATCCCACAGAGACCATTTTAAAATGCTTCATTTAGATAGTAATGTTACATGTCACCTCTATACTGGTTTGGTGTTGTATACACACAGGTGCTCCTCCCAGTTCATAACCTTCCAAGTCTATATAATTACCCAAAAACAGAATGAGCACCTTTAAAACTTTCCACATTGGGGAACAATTTGGAGTTGGATGTATTTTTTAAGGTAACTCACTAAATTAAAAAACCATTTGAGCCGACGATTTTGAGGAAAACATGATAATTACTTAAACCAGACATATGTGGCTAAAATGTAAATAAAAATTCAGTTTTGATTAAACTATGCGGCAGACAAGCTTAATTTTATATATCACTTTGGATCCAACCATTTTGTTTTTTCAAAAAGACCATTTTAACCAGTTTCCATTTTAAATCAAATGTAAAAAAAAAATAGGGATTAACACTTTCTTCTCCTCAAGATGTCCTTCCTTTCTGTAGTGCTGTGGTTCAGTTTGGGGTTGTCAGTAAGAGATGGTGAGTAATTAATTCAGTTAAATTGTTTTAAACTCTCAGTTAAACTATTGAAAACTGTAATTGAATTCTTTAAATTAATTTGATATTTGTATGGCTTATAACATTGTGGTAGTGGATTGTAAGCTAGCCATGCCAGAAAAGAAAACTAGTTGATTACAATGTTGGAGTGAAATACATATTCTGTAGGATGTGAATGATCCACACAGTTCATGTTTATTGTATTTCTTTTCCAGCTTCTGCAAGTGACTGGTGCTACACTGGTTGTGGTAAATAAGAAGGAATAGCTAACATTTTAAAACATTTGCATCACATCATGTATGGAAGTTTGTGTCATCTATCCTTTACAGGTCACACCCCCAGTGAGTGGAAACATTTGCCTGGCTCTTTCTGTGGAGAAAATAAACAGTCTCCTATTGATATTGACACTACCACAGTTATAAGTGACCCCGGGCTGGTTAATTTTAACTTTGTGAAATTCTCTGACCAGCACGTCATCAAGTCCATCATAAACGATGGACATACAGGTACAATGAACCAAGTGCTGTGGATGCACCTGTGGCTGAAATAAAAGCAATTCAAAAGTGTAATATGGCACACTGCTTCATCTTTTTTTATCATTTCCCTTCATAGTGAAATACATCTTGAAGGAGGATGCTGTTGAAGTGAGTGGTGGCGGACTCAGTGGAACATATTCTACCCTTCAGTTTCACTTTCACTGGGGTGAAGGTGAAAATCATCCTGGTTCTGAGCACACAGTTGATGGTAAAAGGTATCCAATGGAGGTATGGTGGCATGACTCCTTACTTTCTCCATGTGAGCCTTGATTTACAGTTTTTTTTAAGAATTTACTTTAAACACTCTTCTTACTTTGTGTACTCTCTTGTAGATGCATATTGTCAGTCTAAAGAAGGGCCTCACTGCAGATGAAGCTCAACAGAGACCAGATGGGATTTCTGTGCTTGGGTTTTTCATAAGTGTAAGTCAAATATATCTGCTGACAATTACACATTACTGCTTGCTGGTGATAGGATTCAATGCTGCCCCTTAAAAAAAAGAACCAATGATATAATGTAATACTTCTTTGGCCCATCTTTAGCAGCATTTACTTTTAGATTCTGCTAACATTTAGGTGCTCATCAACATTCAGGATTATTTTCTGACCGCATATCATCCTGGAAGACAATGGTTCTTCGCTCTTCTTCTAGTTTATAACAATGTGTTAGACGGTTTTAACCCAGTTTTAGTTTTTGCAGTGCCCTGAGATGTTTTCTTTGCTTGATTTATTGACCCTTTATAAACACAAAGTGTTCCATAAACCCAGGAAATGTCTTTCGACATAGTAGTTGAATAAATTAAAGCTATCTATTAAATTAGTTGGGATTGCATAACTTGATAGAAGCTGAAAATGATTGGCTGTGCAGTAATTTTCCATTTGGAGGCTATTATGTATTTTTTCAATATATCCAAGAGCAGACTCTTTTGTCTGGGCAGCGTTTATGATTGATATTAAATGTGTTTTTGTTTACCTCAACCAAGGAAGCAGAAGAAGGGCACGTGTTTGAACCCTGGGACACAATCACATCTTACCTGGAAAAAATCGCAGGTAGGAGGTGATCCTTATTTTTGCACTTAAATTTTATTCTTAAAAAAACAACAACAAAACAAACAAACAAACAAAATTAAAAAAAGGAACCTGGCGTAAGATGTATTTAGATAGTTGGTGATGCTGAACGTCAATCTTACTGTCTTTCATGTTTTTTTTTACTTTTTAATTTATTTATTTATTCATTCATTCATTCATTCATTCATTCATTATTTTACCTCCAAACACATGACACATACACTCCAATTAAGCTCAGAGTCATTTCCCACTGTAGCATCCACATTCTTTACAATCTAATCAATGTTTTGTAAAACTAATAGCGCAGATCATAGATCTCACACATTAAAGAAGCCTTGCAGTGATCTGTTTTTGCTTCTTGCCATTTTTAAGTAAAAATGAAAAATAATTTAATGCTATTAAGTAAACCGGAAGAAAAACATACAGTAAGTAACTGATGCTTATCTTTTGTCATCAAAACAAAGAAATATTTTTACAGACCACATGACTCATTGAATTGTGTTTTTATTTTCTTCAATGTTTCTTCTTTATCAGAGAATGAGATAGAGGTTGAATTTACCCACAACATCTCTATAAGTGACCTGATTGGATCTGTAAACCCCACAAAGTTTTATCGGTACATGGGTTCCCTGACAACGCCAACCTGCAACGAGGCCGTGGTTTGGACCGTCTTCCATGAGCCAATCAGTGTAAAGAAAGATTTGGTGAGTTTTGTTCAGGAGATAGGAGATAAAGTCGTGTTTGGTCAAAACACGACGGTCGACACAAGATATTTAACAAGATGAGAAATAAATGCTGGACAGGAATTTTGTTGTTTCAGGATGTTCACTACATCTTTATCAGTACTTAAAGCGTATGACCTGTGGTGTCTGGAATCTCTGACGAACTGATATACAGTTGCAGCCTGATGTCTATGCAGGTTAGCGTCATCAGATACCATTCACAGATATACTGGTACCTGCTGGTTTATTAACAGTTGGGTTCTTTTATTATCTCTTGATTGTATCAGCAAGTTATGTTGACCGAGCCAGGACAACTGAAAAGAACAACACATGAGCTAATTATTTGAATGTTTAATATAATCTTTTGTGTCATCTTATCTACGTGACAGCCAGCATGGGTGCGTTCCTCTCAGCGTGTGCCGTAACTCGTGGCTTCTCTTGGGCGTGACACACAGGTTACCAGGCGCACAACTATGTAAATTAAAATCCAAAACAGAAACTCCACATGGTTTGGGGAAAATTTGGACAAGAACAAAAAAAAGACAAAAAAAATGTTATAAAATAATTTGTGTTATAGTAAAAACGTAAGTGTGTTAGGACAAAATGTTATCACATCTAGATTCATCTGTAGGTACCAGTTTATGGATGTAAAGGTTTTGCTCATATATTCATGGTTGCAGGAAAAATGTTGCATTTCTGCAGATCAAGTTAAAGAATAGCAAATATGTGGTTGTACTGGATGTAGATGCAGATGGTGCTTGATCACATCTGTGTTATGGCTTTGCTTGTAAGTGGGCTTCAGAAGCAGCTTCTCCTTGAACATGCACATACACAGATGAATGCTCATAAACCACCTACAGATTTATTCTGATAAAAACTGGTGCCAGAACAAAACAAAAACACCTTTTACCTAATATCAGTCTCTATGGACCCTTGAATTCTGCTGTTTGGGGCTAATAATATCCCCCATTACTGTGATATTGAGGTTGGAAACATATTTTCTTTTGTTTGCAGATTCAGAGGTTTTCCACAAAGATTAAATACTATAATGTCTACCGACCTACACAGAAGCTTAATGGACGTAATGTATTTGTCTCTGATGAAAGTCTTATCAGTGAGTTCAAAACATCATCATTGTTCTGTTGTGGTGAAATGTTTGCATACACCTTCTGTGAACATGAATGTCATGGTGAAATTAGACTTTTTATTATGTCACTGAAACTGTTTCTTTGTATGAAGTTAGTTAAAGCAACACTGGACCAGTTTCACAGACAAGGTTGACAGCAACTTATACCATTAATTCTGTTTGACAGAAAGAGGCAACATGATTCTTAAATTGCCAAATGGATTATAATTAATGCACATGATAATCTTTTTTTCAGGGGATGAAAAACAAGCCAGTGGTTAAAAATTAAGTAATCTTTGTTCTGGCTGTAAAACACTGGAGCAGTTCTTTATTTGTTCTTTGATTTTTTGCATAATGAAAGGTGGCTGAGAATTTGCCAAAGGTCTAAATGTACTTTGGGGACATGAAGAAGGCAGAAGGAAATAGAATATAATCACTATTCATCTGGTCTTGCAATTCTTTTACAACTAGACTGAGAGCTTTATTTATATTGGCAGTCAGACTCGTCTTTGCTGGTAGGAACTCACCTGTACCAACTGTGTTAAGCATAGGGATTAAATAATCGAGCAGAGATAATTCAGGAGCTTATCTATGAATATAAGTCTTGTCGAGCTGTGACTGTTCAGCTTGACTAGCTATAGTCACAACCGTACTAACCAACTTACTGTAGATAATCTTGGTTTTCTCTATGGCTATAAAGTGTCTAGTAAGACAGTGGCTTCAGCCTGTATGGATTAGTAACACCAACAATTTTCCTGATTTCCAATTTTACTAATAGAAATGTAGGTTGTAAAATCATTCTAAAACCTCTGATATCAAGATATACAAGAGCCACAACACAATGATAAGAAGTATTCTTGGAGGTGTCGGAATCAAATTTTAGCTGTTCGTTGTCTACATTAACAACCATTACCTTAACCCATTAATGTCTGAATTAAGAAGAATTGGGTAGAAACATCCATTTTTTTAATCATTAAACTTTATTTGACCCTTTTATTAAATATTAAATAAAAAATATTTAAATATATATATATATATATACATATATAGTGTACCCCACTTAAAAGCGTTATATTCCTGTGCTTTTTATCTTTAGGTCATCCATGGTGCTACGATGAACACTGCGGTACTGTCTGATACACATATGTTGAGATGTTTAAAGTGATGATGTTGTAGTGACTCAGCAACAGAAAAGCTTTAAACATTTTACATTTCTTACTTCAGACCACTCTCCGAATCAATGGGTTGAACTTTCTGGCTCTCACTGCCATGGTAAACATCAGTCACCCATTAACATCGACACAAAGAAAGTGAAGTTGGATGAAAATCTTAAAGCTTTCAAATTTACCAACTTTGCGGACAAGCATGCTATCAGTCACATCATCAATACGGGCCACACAGGTTTGGATGCTTTCTTTTGTACAGCTTTGGTTGTCGCGTGTTTGTTGTGATGGTTGAGGTTAGATAGCAATCTGAATGTGCAGACTGGAAGAAAACTATTCAAGCTAATGGTAAATCTGTTGGTATAGCCTATCAGAAGTATTCTTTTAGGAGGAAATATAAAATGATTTACTTATTTAGTTGCCTTTCTCTCATTTTGCCAACTGTCTTAACTTCCAGTTAAGTGTGTGTTGAAAGACGGTGTGGTGGAGGTTTCAGGGGGAGGTATGGGGCATGAATACTCCACGCTGCAGTTCCACTTTCACTGGGCCACTGAAAAACAAGACTCGAAGGGTTCAGAGCACACTGTGGATTCAAAAAAATACCCAATGGAGGTAGCTGCAAACACAAATATTCTGCATTTAAAGCTTTTAATTCTGACAGCTTTGGGCTTTAAATAAAAAAGTGCTGCCTGTGTTTAGGTTCACTTTGTAAACAAGAGGAAGGATTTGACTCTGGAGGAGGCATTAAATGCTACTGATGGCCTGGCAGTGCTGGGATTCTTCATTGAGGTAACAATAAAGCATAATAGCAAATCTATTTGGCAAATATGCATAAATAAGAATATTATTAGATTCTTATAGTTGCTTAAACATTCAATACAATAACAGGTTAGAAAAAACGGTTTGCTGATTACGTCACCTCAATAGACTTTCCAGCATGTCGTCCAAAGCCAGATCTGCACAAAGCGAGACAGAGATTTAATCAGTAAATCTAAAAGAAAATCTCTCGTCTACACTATAGTGTACATACTATTCATTTAGTGAACTATTCACAACGTGATTCATGCTGGTGGTGAGTTTGCTGATGAAGAAATTCCACATTGCGTGTCACAGTAAAATAAAGAGATTAGTCTTTTTAATTGCTTTTTATTGTGTCTTTAAAATAAAGCTACTTTATTTATTATTGACATAGCATGGACAATTTTTATCACCATAGATATAAACATAAATCTAATAGTAAAAGGAATGACAGAACACATTTGGTGTTTTCTTCTTGTTCATATTTCAGGTTTTAAATCCAAGTGAGAGCAGCTCTGATACAAATCCAATAGTAAGTACTTCAGTTTTGATATTTTCACATATTTATCCAAATCACAGAATCAATATTCTTTAATATTCACCATGTTTATCTGTGCAGGCACCACACTCATCAAGTACCACATCTAACATGGAATCGGAACCGTGGACCAAACTCACCAACTACCTCTCATCTATACAAAAAATAAGTAAGAAAACTTATTTTATGATATAAATACTCAAAAGTAATGAACAGGAATACAAACATATTGATATATATCTCTCTGTGTATGTATTGCATTTTTTGCTTTAATGTAGACTCAAAAGTTGAGTTCACAGATGAGCTCTCTATTGAAGACTTGTTGGGTGGCGTGAACCTTGCATCATACTACCGCTACAATGGCTCCCTTACAACACCTTCATGCAATGAAGCGGTGGTTTGGACAGTTTTTAAGGAGTCAATAAAGGTGGACCACAAACTGGTATGTATCATTCATCATACTCATTAAATAAACAGCCTCCCTATGGCTGCTGCACCCATGACCCGACTCATTATAAGCAGGAGAAAATAGTTAGATGGATAATATTCCAGCTCTAATCTACTATCTTAACAGAGATGGAATAAAATGCAGTCGTTCAAATGTACTTTTTCAAGTTTTTAGCTAGCAGCAAACTGTTACATTTAATTTTCCCTGTTTTTCCTTAGAGGCCATTACGCTTTGCTGCAGCAACCTGATATGTTGGTTACCCTAACAGACTATATCAGATTTTGTGATGCCACACTTGTTTTAGCATTACTGTTAAGCAAACATGGAAGCGCATGATTGATATTTGAACTTCAAATGAAACAAAGTCTGACAGAATATCTCTTAATCCTCTTTGGCATGTTTAAGGAGTTTACAGAAACAGGTGCAGCGATGTCAGGCAAGAGTAAATCAAGTCAAAACACAGTCTGCTTATACAATATTTATATTATATTTATATTTATATTAATATTTAGAACTCTCTGAATGAGTTGGAAAGTTCATTTTAATACCAATAAAACATAACACCAACAAATATTAGGAAAAAAGTTTGACATTTTAAAAAAGTTGAGTAAAATGAGGAAGAACCTCTTAGGAAGAGTCGTAAAGGGGGTGAAATATCATTCAGAAATATACAACCTGTGGGATGTATTTTGCCAAAATTAAACCAAAAAATTTGGGCTAAGAACTTCAGCAATCTGGAGATTCATAAATTAAAACAAAAAAATGGGAGAGTTTTTAAAGCTTTAGGTGGGAGGAGAAAATGTTATGATTAAATGTAAATGAATGCATCTAACACTCATCGGAAACTTTGGCCAAAACGGTCTCATTACTGGGGTTTCAGTGAAGCCAAATGTTTGCCAAACTGCCTTAGAAATAGTGTGAAAGCATAGGTTCACATTATCGGAGCAGTTTTTACTATTGATTATCTTTCAGGAAAAAGGAAAAAAAATCTGAGAAATGCCAAATACTGTTCTTCATTTGTAATTATTTCTCACAGCAAGACAAGTGGCTTTGGGTCTAATATCAGTGGAGCCAGACCATCATTCTGTCTGCTTTAAAGCTGAACAAGACTATTAAATAAAAGTATTTTCAGAAGAATGAAAACCTGCTGCCAATCAGTCCCTCTTTCAGTTCCTGTCCTCTCCAATTGGTCTGTCAAAATCCCAGAGACTACAGCTACACCGCTGCACAGCGATCTTGTTCACAATCAGCATAAAACGTATCAGTAAAGATCTGGGCTGTGCTGGAAAAATCTTTGTGGATGAGATAAAAGCGGTGCGGAGTCAAACTGTCTTTTTAACAGGTTTATTACAGAAGAAATGAAAGCAGAATGATATTTGCAGCAAATTGCATATACCGAGAGATCTCTGAGCTGTAAAACAAAATGTCTCTAGCTTAAAATCACCACAGTTTAGACAGGGAGGGCTGAATCTGAGGAATGTGGAGAGTGAAACTCATTACTTTGGTTCAAGCCGTGCTAGGAGCGGAGAGTTTCCAAGGTCTTTTTCTGAGAGCTACAAAGTTCTGACTATCACACACTGTGCTGTTAAGAGGTCATGTATTGTAAGCTGCACAAGAATAAACATTATATTGTTAAATCAACAGGAGTTATGTGATAATTTCTCCACATGGGCGACAGAAAACCATGTGTGTGAGAACAATACAGTCACATAGCATCATGAACACTACAAACTACAATGTACAAACTTTTTTCTCTTATTTCCCTTTTTACATTTTCCTATCCCCAAAATGGTTTATTTCTGTATTTTATTATCATCGTGCATTTTATTTATTTACTAATTGGAATAAACTTTTTGACACTTTATATTTAAATCCTCTTCAATTCCTTTTCTCATTTTATTTATTTTTCCAAACTATTTATTCTGTCTCCTTCTTACATTTTGCATATGTGTGAGGGGTCTTTAATAAAATAAGACAGAGACTATTTGCAATGTGGACTTTGCAGCCAAACCTTCCACAGGGTTCAACAAAAAAATGTCAACAAAGAAAATAAATAATATGAGTCTGTTATTAAATAACATTTTTTTTAACTCTTGCAGATGATGAAGTTCCCAAAATATGCAGGATATCACAATGTATACCGACCAGCACAAGCTCTTCATGACAGAATAATCTACACCTCACAGGCATCATCCAGTGTCCCGGGACCAGTCTGTCTGCTACTGGCATGTCTTAGTGTCTTTTTTAAATGATCTGGGCCAATGTAGAGCTAATGATAAATAATATATTTTGCACAATTTATCCTTCTTTATATGCTTGCTAAATGTTTAGACAGTGACACTGACTTTGTATAAATGGAGCTATCATCTCTTTGATTCCACTAAAAAATTTCAAGACTACGTTTATCTTAGCGTATAGTTTGATGCATGTTTTCACTGTACTGTTCGTGACAATAAGGAGATATGGAGAAAACACTAAATATAGCCAAGCTGACTTCACTTCATGTCATGACCTTAGGGTGAAAAACTTCCATTGTGTTATACTGATTGTGTTTAGCTTTTTCAGTGTGGGTATTTATTAAATGTACTAATAAATATGGAACAAAAACAAACATGTATGCTTTTTTTTCAGCACCTCCCTCTTTATCACCTTGATACCAAAGTGCTTTTTCCTCAGGGGCCTTTCTTTTTTCTTTTTGTGAGCAGGCTTTTCACTGGAACACCAATTATTATTAGTAATTTATGAGAAATTTCATGCTTCCAAATAGACATCCCCACATGGCCCCGGGTAAACTCTTCTGTGACTTGTGAAGCAGCCGAGCCATGGGAACCAACCTGATGTGATGAGGTTGATGGTATCATGCATGCACTCGTGTCGGTTTACAATCAATGTAAATCTTCTTTTGAAGTTAGTTCCTTTTTCTGGTCGCGTGCCAGCTATTCTGCTCATCACTGATTCTGTGTTTATGGTGTTTTTACTCAGTTTGCTGCTTTAAGTAACAGACCTGAAAGACCCCTGAAAAGGCATGAATTATGCAGGGACATGTTGCAGGAGAGCAGAAAAACCGGTCTTTCTGCGTAACACTTTTCTACGTTAAGCATAAGTGCAAAGTTCAGTTAAAACAAAGATTTTAAAACTGCAATCAATACATTTGAAGAGCTAATTTATCAGTGATTTGATGCAAACAGAGCAAAATCACCACAGAGGCTGCGTTGAGCTGCATAACACTTAGCAAGAGATGCAAACCAGAGAAGAAGAGAGAGAACAGAAAGAAAATGATGCAGACTTAATAAAAAGCAAACAAAGACAGTAGAGAAGAGGATACAAACAGCAACTTAACACAAAACAAACAAACAAAAAAATAACACATACACATATAATGCTGTTCTTCTGCTTCTTGTGTGTTTTGTAGACAACTTTGGTGCAGTGCTGCAACAAACAGGGGTCAAAATACAGACATAAACCCTGAACCTAATACTGCTCACTAATGGAAAAACTAATAAACAGTTATGGCAACATAAAAACGCATAGAGCGACAAACATTTTAAAAAGATGTCTCCATTTATGTGCAACAAGAGCATTAGGCAGTAAGAATCACGTGAAGCTGTCCAGAGGAGATGGAGCCTCGACTCCTACACAGTCTGTCACTAGTAGACCTACTGTTGGGATTGGTTATTTCTATTTTTATTAATATGTTTTCTCTCCCTGTGATTCAGGAATCCTCTTAGTCGTGGTGGTGATGTGGCTGCTGATTGGCAACTCAACTCAGCTGTAGATAATGGAGGATGCTGCTCACCTGCTGCTGTTGGACACAGTCTACACAAAGAACTGGTCTGCTATCCACACTTTGTTGGACTTTCAGCACTTATGCATCAGTTTTCCTCCAAGCATCTTTTTGCTGCCACCATCTCTGCCTCTAGTAGGGATGGTGAAACCGAGGCCTCATGAATCTTTGAGCCAACTTTGACACCATGCATTGGAAATGGCTTGGTGTTATGAATCTTTTGAGCGAATCAATGAACTCCCCCTACTGGCTGTGGACGTCTGCTGCATCAACAAGATGCTTTGAGCTTCCCTCACTGCACATCTATCAACACTTTATTTGTGACTGACTGTAAAATAAAATGATTTTCTACTATAAATATCTTCTTTTGTCTCCATATAAATCAAATTAGTTTTGGGAATATAATAAATAATATATTTTATATTTATAATAAAATATAATAGCCTATTGTAAAATAATCGGGATCATTGCTGCTTTTTAAAATGTAGGATCTTAAACTCTCATTACTTATAACATGATAAACATACTAATAATACAAATAAACATATCTATAATGATGCTGAAAGTGTTATTACTTAAATAAAATGAGTCACAGCACCGGGTCTGTGGTGTGGTGGGAGAAAAGGGGGGGTGATGCTCAGGCAACGGCGATACCAATTATGGGTTTGCATCTCGTGCAGATGTGGAGACGTTTATAAACACAATAGAATCGGGGAGCCAGTACAGTTCACGTATTTTCTACACGCACTTTGTGTGTAAAATGTGATGCAATGTGTCAGATTGATTATTGATTTTGCAGCAGCTGATGCTTCGTTCATATAAACGGAATCACTGATGCGGCATCTCTGCAGAAAGTTATGATGTCGAGTTGAATGATCCGTAATCCTCCAATGACTCACTCGTGGTCTCATATTTCTGACACTAGAAGAGGAAACATCAGCGGACAGAAACGTGATCGCGGATCCAACCGGTTCGAGCTGCTCATAGCAGCAGCGTGAGAAAAGTTGAGCACCGGGAGTCTGGCTCCTCAACTATTCTATTCTATTCTACAGGCATTTAGCAGACGCTTTTATCCAAAGCGACTTACATAGGAGAACAACACAAGCAT